>WOVY01003130.1:0-359075 GCA_013436015.1 Rhipicephalus annulatus
TCTGCTGTCGACGCTTGTTTTTTGCTTCTCCGGCCAGGCCGCGGCATGGCCGATCCAGGCTGTTGTGCTTCCGCTCGCGTCCTCGGCTCCTCCGCGGTTAACACCGAAGCGCTATAGTATAATAACGTTGTGAACTAAGGTTTTTTCTAGCTGGTAGACGATAAGTGAGTTTTTATTAACGTAGCGAGCCTGCTGGCGTGTCTGATTTCAATAGGCTCAAGTCTAAGTTCAGACGCGGATAAATTTTTTCTGTGGGGAAGGAGGTTAAAGCAATGTGCGCTGTGATGCTATGAGTCGGCGGGCGATGCTCTTCACGCTATGAATCACTATATTTTTGCAATGCCGTCGGACGCCGTTCGGGGACTGCGCATGGAAGCTGTAAGCGTCGTCTGTGTGTCGCGTGCGTTGGGAGTATTCCGGTGATTCGCGTTGAATTAGATCTTTGCGTATTTAATTTAGAAGAATGGAGAAGAATAACGTGGTGTCCGCGTTGGTATTTACGCGGCCTTGTTCGTTTTCTGTGCCAAAGAAGTATATGAAGAAAGTTTTATATGTTACGCGTCCTCTTTTCAACAGCTACATGATCATTAAATGTGTGTGACTACTATAAGGTAGATGTGTTTTCCTGTGTGACCAAATGTGTTTGCATCCACCGGGCACGTATAATATTAAATTACCATGATATTCAGCTTAATTAGGTGTGCGTAAACTTGACACAGCGTGCTGTAGGTGCGGTTCTCAAAGCGTGCAATTACGCCTGGGTCAATACATTTTCTCTATGAGTGGCCGAATAGCCGTACCTTAGCTGTGCAAGCGCTAGTAGGTTGAGCAGTAGTTCACTCGTTCGAGTGCAATTTTGGTGGTACTGCTTGTTCCCCCCTGTTCACATATCATTGCATTCTTCTGGTTTGTAAAAGAATTGTGGGCGCTGCAGCCCGATTTGGAGTTAAAACTTTGCCGAGTACGTATACGTCTACAAACATTCTAAAACTAAGTTCTACCAAAACTTTCAATGACACTTTCGAATACAAGTGTAACGCTTTATCTGATATCATAAATTCTTTATGACCTCGCTGCAGATTTACAAGTGACCTGTGATATGTGCAATGTATGAATGCCTAATTTATTGCTCAAACACAATAAGGTTATACATCACTGTATGCGTGCCAAAGGCGTGCATATGTTCCTGCGGACATGCAAACTTAGACATTGTATTTATCTAAGAATGAACAAATCTAAACTGCCGTTTTTTGAAGATGTACGCATCAGACCAATTGAATAATATCAAAAATAATGTTCACCAAGTGATTGTTGTTTATTGCCTTGCACCGACGTCACTAAAACCACCTTGTTGGTACTTAGACCACATGGTAGGATGCAAGATTCATGACGTCATATTGAATGTTAATATCACATGATATGCAAGGTAAATTGTTATTAGCATACAGAGGCCAATAATGTTATGGCCTCATCGTTATCATAATGAAGCAGGTTAGGCAATATGTGATTCTGCTGCCTTTACGTCATGTTGGGAAACCATTATGTTATGTAGCTATCTGCAGTGTCTGAGATTCTGGTTGCCAGTCAATATTGCAGAAGCTTGCCTGCTTCATTGTGATGGCATGGGGTTCAAGATTGATGTTTTGTCTTAGCGTTTCCACTTTTCCTCCCCTATGGTCCGACAGCTTGTGCTGTTTGATTAGAAGTGAGGAGTAGTGCCTTTTTAGCCAACCAGAACAATTTAGATCAATGATCACTATGAAGCAGCACACAAATATTCATTTAGTGAACTCAATTTCAGGCAAATTTTAAACGTCCGAATGTTAGCCGTTTGAAGGTAGCTTCATTCGTTGAACTCATGAGAATAAATGGTAGAGAAGGAAAGGCAGGGAGGTTAGCCAGACCAGCAAAGACGGTCTATCACCCTACACTGGGGAACAGGGAGATTGAAGTCCTGTCGCAGTGGTCTAGTCGCTAAGGTACTCGGTTTCTGACCCGAAGGTCGCAGGATGATATTCCGGCCTTGCTGGCTGCTTTTTCGATAAAGGTGAAAATGCTGTAGGCCTGTGTTCTCAGATTTGTGTGCACGTTAAAGAACCCCATGTGGTCGAAATTTCTGGAGCCCTCCACTACCTTGGTAAAAAATTCATGTGTCAGTATTGCTTTAATTTTATGGTTTATCTTCAGTGGATGCATATGCGCATACTGACATGTATTTGCAGTGGTATTGCAATTTTACGGAATAAAATATTCATATGGTGCATATTGCATGACATTTACTTAAGAAACACATCACATGGGTATCATAACTACAGAAATGCAAATGTGCCTCTATGGATGCACTCGTGCATATATTTGGTCAGCTTCAAGAACAGAGTTTATTTATTGCAGGCAACAGCATTACTCACGCATGCTTATCTCTTAATTACGTGCAGTCGATACAGCTAAAAGAGGGTGTCTTCATCTAAGAGTTCTAACTTCATCTTCGTGCATGAGTGAGCTATAAAGGTGAATGAAACTTCACATGTATGACATCGACATGAAAAGCTCTGCAGCAGCATGTTTCTCGATGTATTTATACTGCAGCATGCTCTTTTGTATTTCTCAGTTGCGTGCCACTAAATATATGTTGGCCATGCGTTTTCTAGCCATTCACTGCAATTTGGCAAGCAGCGCATGCAGTCTAGACAAACCTCACTAAAATATTTTTTTTTGCACTGGTGCAGAAATTCTTTCAAGGAAATTTCCTGACAAGCTCAAGGAGCCCAAGCACCAGCGAACTCTGAACCATTGTTTCAAGCATCAGCTCTGTTCACCCTGCTTATGCGCTGTGCCTCACCAAGCTACTGGACGCTGCCTACTTATATGAAGTGCTCTCCATGTTCTCCTCAGTTTGGCAGCAGTGTGTGTGGTCTTCACAGTGCTTGCCAAAATCAATTTGCACAGGTGAGACACTTATTTCTTGCTTTAATTGTGTTAGTATTATTGCATGCACTCCTGCCAAGCAAGAGTACTAATGTTTCCTGTGAATTGTTTGTCATGGTAAACAGAGGATTTCAAGCACAAAATTCATACTGAACTTTGGTCCTTCAAGAAGTGTGGAACGAAGGTGGTGACAGTGTCAATGCGCTCACTTTAGAAATAAAGGCTTTGCATGAAGAGCCTGTCGCACTTTGAAACAGGCACAAAAATCTTCCAGGCAAAAATAAGCAACTTCAGATGAAAATTGAAGAACATACACTGTATTCAAGGTTGAACTATCCGACATCAAAGGCGTCTCAGATGAGGGTTTTCTTTTGACGCTGTCCGAAATTTTTGGGCGATGATGGAAAAACCATTACTCATGATGATATTGACACTGCAGACAGAGTAGGAACAAACAAGCCTAGTTTGAAAAAAAATAGCAGTGCATTATGAACGATGTTACAAATAAAATGTTCTGGCTAAGACAAAAAACTTACGTCTGTCTACAGTGGCCTTTCCTTTTAGATCAAGTAGTTCTATTTATGTCAACGAACACTTGACAAGACTCGGTAAACAGTTAGTGAGAGCACGAATGCAAAAAAACAAGTAGGATGGAGGTTTATTTGGATGCAAGGCACGAAATTTATAGCAAAAAAAATTGGAAACATTAGCAATTTTAAAGACTGCCTTCTTAGAAGATCTGGCGAAACACTGTGTTGATGCCTTTGGAGCCACACTTTCTTGAGCTTGCAATGTCTGTAAACTATGACTGACATGGCAGAATTTTGATACCTAAATAGTGAAAAATTGATACCTAGATAGTGAAAAAGGCCACCAGCTATATTCAATGCCTTTACCTTAAATGCTCTTAGCATTATAAATAAGACTAGTAGCCTGTGTCTCTATTTCGACGACATGTCGGTAAAATTTTATGCCATTCTCTTGACATAATCCTTGTATTTTTTGTGCGATATAGCCCACTAAAAATACCAGGGTACAATTATCATGGCATTGTGTAGTTCATGAAATGGGGAAAAGGAATGGCGCTGTACATCTAACGTTAATTTTTGGCCGATGTCAATAGACTTCCTTGTGTTAAGCCCTGTGTTGAGTGTCTAGTAGTACGACTTGGGGGTTTTGTTTTGCAGCAATTAGCACGCCTCCATTAGGTCATAAGTAGGAATTTTGAGTTTCTGGAAACTAGGTAACTTGATTTTTCGGTCACAGATGCACAGACGATTTTTCGCTCACAACTAACGGGGCAGACGCCGGCGGCGGGTTTTCTGCAACACAAGCTCTTCAACGCTATCATGTTAAAAAGCTGACATAGGCAGCATTGACCAAATGAATGCAAAGAATAAAGTCAAGTGTCCTAGCAGGAATCGAAACCTAGTATTCTGCTTGGTAATTAAGTATTCTACCACAGAGCCATGCCCGGCCTCGGTTATACTTTCTAAATAGTCTCAAATGTTTGTGTAACATCAACTGTCGTTGCAGTACTGGCTATCAAATTTTATAACTATTACATGTGCACTCCAATGATGCAGCCCGTGAGGTCGAATCAAAGTCAATTGTAGTCAGGCACCATCCTGTGAAGTATTTGTGTAGCAGTGTTGAGGGCTACCATCGTCGCGAGTGCCAGTGCAAACACCAGCGGTTCATACCAGCCTACCACTTCTAGTGTGGCTAATATCCATGTTTCTGTTGGCATCGATACCAAACAGCAAATAACTGCTAATGTTGTCAAAGGTGTGACATCTCCCCATAACAAATGAAACATATGCGGCTGTTTAACATATGTGTGTGCGAGAATTTGTACTTATATTGAGCTCCACTTCATAAGATCGCTCAATAAAAAAATTAAAATACATGTTATGCGTGTTTCACATAACATCGATTCCCAAAGTATGTGGGGTCTGCCAAATTTTTAGCATCAATTTCGTAACCTAAATGCTACCATAAACAATTATTTATTGAACGTGAACAGCTGGACTGCAACATACTAAGTTTTAGGTATTAGGAAAACTGAATATGTTCATGACTACAGCATACCTGACAGGCAAATACTAGTACTACATACATGACACACTATTGTAGAGCTAGACTAGAATATTGCTTATTGGGACTTTACAATTCTTTAAAAACCCTAATTAACTTGAGTGCCTTATTCGGTTTGTTCAAATCGGATGTGCGCAATTACTTGATGAATAGCTTTTTTACTCAAGCTTAACTCATGTTTCATGTGTGCATCATGCTGAATCATTGCTCAGATGTTTCTTGTGTATATATTTCCTTCCTACTATGCTGTTTGTTTTTGTATGTGAAATCTGTTGTACGTGCTACCCTCTGTTGGCCCCCAGGTACTGTGAAGTTGCTTACACAGTGTTTTTGCCTGGGGGACCTCCAACAAGCATGTTTTCCGTTGAAAACAAAGCGAATTTTGATGCTGACTTCTACTCACATAGTACTAAGAACACTCCAGCATGACAAAGCATATTGTATCTTGGACAGTCTGTCTTGTGAAACTCTTAGTGATTACTTCTGTCTTTATTTTAGGCTTCCGGGTGCGGATGTGCTGTAGAGAAGGAGCACCCTGACCACACTTTTGTAAAAGGAACCAAAGTCGCCTGGGCAGCTGAAGATGGATTGTGCAAGTGTTTGAATGATCACATTATATTAATCCAACACCACTTGCATTACTTTGCCAATATTTGTGATTTTGTAATGCACAAGTTTAGAAACACACACACATATATAAAGGGAGAGCTGTAAATAAGCCTTGAGCAAGTTTGTAGTCAAGGCTTTTAGCATGATGACAAAGCATGTTATATAGGCCCACATGTTTTACCACACATTTACTTTCCTATCTATTTTTCAATTTTGTGGGCACTGGCAACACTCTCAATAAGCGCCTTTGGACTGCTGGTGCCTCTAACTTATATTTTGTTGTTCTAAATAATTTATTTGTTACCTACTATGCAAGGAGGGAAGTCAGAACGTTAAAAGTTAAAAAAGAAGTCTCGTCACAAAAAAGATGTCTACTCGTAAGAAAAAAGATTTGAAAAACAGAAGATTGATCCTCACTCACAAAGATCTCACCATTACAATCGATGCAGAAGGTTATAGCTCATGTTTACTATTGTCAATCTTTTTCGGTTGTATGCTATGTACAATAAAATAGTGACTATTTGCATCATGTTAATTTATTTGTCATAAATTTTTGTTGGGGCCTAATATCTTGCATTCTCACATGCATAAAAGCTCACGTCTGCTACACATAATTTAAAAGAGCGCAATGTTGTAAGGTTCTGTATTTAGTGCATATTATCTGTGTCTTTCAAAGTGAATATATGGCATTTGAAATAATCACCAGTATTCTAAACTTGTGAATTTTAATTTGCAGGCATGCATGTCTGTATGGTGACCAAGTATCCATAAATTGTGCATGCATGTGTGTAGCAAGGGGCCTTGAATAGATTATTCATTCTGGACCAAAAATGGGTAGCACAGGCCATATACGCACTCTGGGATCAATTTTATGATTATTGAAACACACATATTTATTCAATATAGCTTGCTTTAAGGTATATATTTACCTATTGTCCACTTCCACCTTGAACATTTCACCATGCATCCGGCACTCTGCTGAGTGCTTCTCGGGGGCACTTTGGTAACTAGTACACAAACCTACAGACAGCTGTAAGTGGGCCTCCACTTTGTTGACTGCTGGAGAACGGCGGCTTCGCCAAATCACACTTCCTTTGTGGTGAAGCTAACTTTGCTCTTGCAACAGTACAAGCTTATCTAAAATTTGACACTGTTCTTCAGAAGTGCAGCTTGTTCTATCCAGAGCAGCCAAAAACGAAAACCCGAGAAACAGCACCTGGACAGGGTAAAGCACAATTGCAGCACTTCTCGATAACAGTGCCAGATTCTCTATTTGCCTACACATAAAGAAAGCAAAACACTGGAGCCAACTTACCAGTAGCTTCACTGCAGAGACACTATGTTTTAAAAGACGATGATGCAAAAGCCCCAACTAGAGCTGTCACTGTGTTTCAGTGCTAGTTTCATAAGCGCCTGCAGAAGGCACTCTGTGGAGGGCCGGCTGTGTGCATGGTGCACGTGTTCAGGGTGAAATGGACGACTTAGTACATGTGTTCAAGTACTAACAAACTGTATGTGGGCTGTCACTCAGCATGGTCTACAGAGTATACAGCAATCTGCATTTTTAGCCATCTCCAGCATCAATCCTAGATTTGGCCCACTGGTACGTCGATGTGGAGCACCCTTCCAGCACCCATTTGAAAGGGTGTTATGACATCACAGCACCCTTTTTTAAAGGGTGCACTCATTGCACCCTTCAAAATTTTTGCTCTGCACCCTTTTCTTAAGGGTGCTGAGCTCTGCACCCTTTCTCAGCACCCTTTTTTGAACACCCAATAGGGAGCAAAGGGTGTTCGTCTGGCGACAAGCTCATTTACACCCTTAAGGGTCAGATTTGGTTTAGTGTGTATACAGAGTGCATTATTGGAGAGACAACAGCATAACCTCGCATTAAGAAACATATATGCATGTGTTTTCATTAAAACGAGGCTCTTTTGCAGCGTTTCATGTTCCGCCGAAGATGTTCTGCAAGAGCTGGCACAGTGGTCCCCAAAGAGACTAACATTTTCTGAAATATCGTATGATATGCCACGCATGAAAGTCAAGAACACAGTCTAAATTGCTGGAAAATGACTCCCGCTGAACGCCGTTAACATTAGCGCAATGTCAGCCCCCGACAAAAGTGAAGTGTTAGAAATGGGTAAGCATGGGCCCAATACATAACTGGGTCAAATGCCAAAGCTATGACATTCTAACTTTGCAGCCTTTCGTGAATGTAATGATCACATAGTATACAAATATATGAAGTGATTTCTTTGCGAAATGAAGAATCCAAGTTTAAGTGGCGAGTGATGAAATTAAAAAGCCTGGTCCTCCATGAAAAACTAGCTTGAAATCCGCATTAACTTTTGTAGATGAAAAATTATCATGGTAGTTATGGGCTTCCACGTAATTAGCGCGGGCTTCATATGTTATGGAGTTACATGATGACGGAAGTATTAATTTCAGACTACTGTACGCGACCCAGTTTAGTAATCACTTGCGTGACTACTCATTCAAGAATTATTGGCCATTTTAGGTGAAACTGTTCTTTTCTAGAAGTGTAAATATTGCTTTTCTTGACCCATCTTGAGAAAGGAACATTTTGCATGCCGATAGTTCCGTGAGAAGTTTTGATAAGATTACAAATCCTACAAATGTTCCAACCTGGTTCGAATCTAAGCCTGCATACTGAAAGAGAGAAAGCGAAGCAGAGAATGGAGCAGAGAATTTGTCAAAATCATTAACTTGCTACTATATACTCTGAGTGAAAAGCAGGATTGGGGGTTGTAATACACGTGTACTATATACTATTGATGAAATTGGTGGCGTATGTTTTAAATTCATGCCTGAAGACGCAAGTGTATAAAGTGCACAAAGTTTTCTGTTTTTGTGACTATGACTATGAGAGCCACTATGAGAGCGATGCAATGAAAACTATACGTGTTTCTGTCTGTCTAAGTTTCTAGAAAAATGAACCGGCTCATTGCGTACTACGTAAAAATCCAATGGTTTATATCTCAGTTTGTCTTGCTGCCTCGATATCGCTATATTTTTCCCTGCTTATTAAAATCAACGATTGTACTGAGTCATTACCTTCGACGATAACTTTCAAAGCGCACGAAATCGTGTGTGAAGTTCAAAGAATCTCACTAACGCCTTATTAGGGTAAGTGCTGTGATATAAAAGATTTATTGTATTTAAGAAGGTTGCGACGGGCACTCAGAAGTTGTAGAAGCGCTCAATTTTGTGTCAGAAACACATACCGAATAACAAATGTAATATATGGATGGTATTTTCTAATGATGCTTTTGCGAGTTGTGCAGTGTAAGTATACTGACGCACAATGCGTTAAACTTGGAATAGCAGGCTTTTTACGGCTCTCTTACAAAGCCTCACACGAAGAAGGAAGGACCAAAAGGGAGACGGCAGGGAGGTTAACCAGAAAGACATCTGGTTGGCTACCCTACACTGGGGGATTAGGGAAGGGGACAAGAAAGATGAGAAAGAGGGAAGAGAGGGAAAATAACACAAAGGGGGGGGGGGGGAGAGAGACTGACACTAATTTAACTCTGCGTGTAGAACTCTACTGCATGTCAGAGGCGTTCACACAAGCCTGTCTTTCTCAGGAAACACAGCAGGGCTTTCACTGCCTTGTGGGCTCTCGAGGCATGTGGACGTTGCTGTAGTTTCGAGAAAAGACATACTCTCAGAAGTGTTTCTAGCACGGTTTTTATAAATGGTGAACTCTCGTTAAAGGCGAGTTAGGTTTGATGTCAATATCTGCTGGAATGCTTGACAATAATATACATTTAACCATGGAAATCGTTGACATCAGACAGCAACGTTGGCTAATAAAAAATACGAGCAAGTGATTACTTACATGGACGTACAATCAAACCTATAGTTTAGTGTAAGATTTTACAAAGTCGCATCTGATTTGTCATTTTAGATTAGCCGAACGTTTGCTAGAAACAAATAAAGCGAAGTAACCAAGGTAATTTACTGCCTTTATCACGCATTTGTAAAGGAGCACTTGAATTACAGTAATTTGCTGTTCATTCTTGAACTGACGTAAGCATTATTCAAGTTGTCGAAATTTGTTTTCTAGTAGGCCAAAAACTTTCTTTAAAAGATTAGCTGTATGAAGGTGAGACTTGAATATATTCCCCGTACGCTATATACTAACGTGGTCCCCATTTCCCAAACCCATCGCCGGCCACGAATTTCACGTTTTACAAAATATAGAAATGTTTATGCCTTTCGCCTTTTCTCACAAGACACAAAGTAGTCATTAACACTTCCACTAGCTTCTGTGCATTTCTTGTGTTCTCATGCTATATCTGCGTTTCTATGGGCGAAGTCATCGTGAAAATAAAGAAAAATTATGTAATTAAACTTTCATTTATCGTCATACAAGGAATAAATCCTTATGGTTAGCTTGTTTTACCGTGTTATTATGCTGCTACTGAGGGACTGGGTGTCATACACTGACACCTTCCCACTTAACTATCCTTGAAGCATGATGTGTGTTATGTCTTGTAGAGCCTAATATAGCGCCATCGCTTTTTCATCACTACATAGTACTGAGAAACTGAGCTGAGGAAGCAGCGGTCAGACACAGAAGTACATGTGGTTCACCGGATTACTGTGTATCATTACACTCGCATAGTGACCCAGATACAACGCCTTTGTACACTCGTTAATCATGACTAAGCTACAATGCTTAAGTTTAGAAATCAGATTTTCTCGAAGAAATGGAATGTAGTTTAAATGCAAAGACTGCAGACCGGTTAGGTAGTCGCTTCTACTTTGACACGTAGACCTGCTTTAGCATATCTGCGTTTGATCAGTATGTTATTACTACAAAGAGGCAAAAAGTGGGAAATGCAAGGACACATCAGCGAAGACAAAAGATAACACAAATACCCGAACTTTTATTGAAAGTACTGAATTAAGATGCAAAGTAAAGTTAAACTCAGCGAAATGAGGCGCTCTTTCTTACCTGACGCTTGCTAAATTTGACAACTTGCGAATATTCAATGTATACCACATCGTAGCCATAGCATAGTGGTGAAGTTTCAGTATACATGATTTGCACTGTCGAAGATACACGGCAAGGCCATGAAGTTTCCTAACCTTGATGTCTGATACTAAACCTTTTTCTTTTTCACGCTGTATCATATTATCATCAGACATTAAAATAAACTCGGCGTTCAACTTTTATTATCGAGGGAGACGTGAAAATTGTTCGAATTCGGCGCATTTTTGAATCAGTTGACAGGTGCTAAAATGTGCAACTATCACGCCAGATGCACTGCACGGGCAGAACCTAAAGAAGCCATGTGCACCTCTGGACTCGTTATCACGAGCTATAGGTGCATTTGTGGCAGGTTATTTCGTCGTTTACGTTCGTGTAAATTTTAATAGCAAACAGAATTAACTCATCACTCAATGATACGCCAGCAACAAACCCCGGCATGCATTGCAAGCAGTGAGCCAAGAATGCCGAAATACATGACGCCAGTTATGCTCCAAAACCTGTTTTTATATTTGACAGAGTTAGAAATCAAAAACTTAAAGTAATCAGAGTCACCCCTGCATGTTCTCTGGACCAAAGTAAGGTTAATTCAACAACAATCAGCAATTTTCATTCGCTTGCACTGCTTCCGTCGCGGCTATAGTGACCCCATGTGCATTGTTTGTAGGTTGCCCGAGAGCTCCAGCGCAGCATCCGATATATCTGCTGAAAAATGTTGCTCTTTCGTTGTTTTGCATCTCTGATAAATTATCGCGAATTTTACCCCATGGAAACGCACAGAGCTGTGCTGGGATATGTATTAAAGATCATATTAAATGCTCACGCAGCAATAGATGCAGTGCCACGACTGCTGTTTTAGCAAGCCCGACTGTATGTATACCCTGCCAAGTTATAGCCAAAATATATAAGGGTCAGCTAAAGTTGAACTTCTGTGATGGTGCAGCAACTATATATGTCATAAATATATAACGTGAAAGTTCAGTATCTGTGGTGCTATAACACAGAGGGCGTCGAAATAGGCCCTATATTGTCGAATTCTACAACGGCAGCATTTCGAGCCAATCAGGCATATTGCCTGCAGTTCTGTGACCAATCAGCCATAACGAGGTGGAGGATTCGTCCACACGGTAGAATTCAACAACGTCAAAAATATATAATACCCTCGACATCACCGACTTCCTTGATTTTGTGTGCGTCACTCACTTTATTCTTTATTCTTCTGTCTCTTATTATACACTAGAGCGAAAGAGATAAGCCAGCATTAAGACATCGAAATCCCCTTCGCATACCTTCCAATAAAAATAAAATGAAATGGGAATTCGGTAACTCCGTGTTATAAAAAGTTTTGTTTTAAAGTTCCTTATACGAAGAATGCGAACGTACCGGTGAGAACTCGCGTTTGTACAATGTAAATGTAGTTAACGCAAACTTCCGAATTCTCGACACAGCCGGTCTCGGCCAATCTATATGCCTGGTAATGTAAAATTTTGCACTAAAAAAAGAAAATGTGGAAGCATCATGGCGATGACTTCATGAAAGCGTCTCGTGGACAGTAATGATGACAGTAATGATGACGAAATGCATTCACAGGAACATTGTACGGGGCACAGTTTCTTGAATTCCGGTTTCACTTGCTGCGATTACGCAGGGCGAAATTACACCTACGAGTGTAATATCGATCGTGCCATGACACGTGCTGACACGCGTCATGACATGATCGATGCGCATCACGTTTTTGACCGCTGATACGTAATTGGCCGCAATGGCGCGTTGTAATTGGCCATTGGCCCATTTATCCGCAAACAACGCTTTTTTTTCTGGGAAATCACTCCGCCGTTTACGGACACTATCGAGCGTGTAGTTACCACAGGACAAGCACAGCCTGCTTGTTCAGAGACGTGTATACCTTGTACTAACCTGTATACCCCATACTGCGTACTACGCAATCATGAAGATGCAGGCGATACGGATTATTATTACAACGCTCCATGAATCCTGTTGAAGTATCGCGATGAACGTAGCCAAAAAAGAAAAAACCGGAAGCATAACCTGTGATGCAATCTTGCTCTTTGCTGAACTCGTGGGCGCTTCTACGGAACGCGCTGATCGTGAGTGTACGAGATCCGCGCACACATGATTATCTCAAATCGGGTGGACATAATGAGGTTAACCTACAGGTCTTGTTGCAGCCCAGGACTTCGTGCAGTAAGTATCGACTCAACAGTAACCTTTGTACATGTATACGCACAGCCTTGAACCATTTTTTCTGCAGCAGTGAGCGACCATTTGGGCTATAGCAAAAAGGTGCACCTCTGCCGTTTTTGCTTCATTCTTTTTGCGAAGTTGATAGCACTGGCAATTTTCGAACTTCGCGCACGTTTGTTGTGACGGCGGTTTTGTTTTGATGCAACACGCCATTGAAGAGGGACAGCGGGATCACTGATCGAAGGTGAGAGAAGGTAAGAATTCGCGACGCAACCCCCCGACGACATTCACATTGCCTTCTATTGGCGTACCTTAACATTGTCGATTCTGGCAGTATTGATTTTAGGTGAAATATGGAGTGTCTTTGGGTGTTGTGAAATTCGCATATCACAGGGAAGTTTGTGATATCAACGCTTAAACGAAACATGCCAGTGGTGATTACTTGCAGTAACTGTGTAGCAACTGGGGAAGCTTCAGCCTGGAACTAATGTTTCGGTGAGGACACTTTCTGAGGGCCCATATCAGCGTGGACAAATTCACAAAGGCATCTAGGGGCTATCGTTAAAAATGAGAGAATACTTTAGCTAATCCATGCTTCTGGACATGCTGTTAACGAACGCGATCATATCAATAGCAAAGGGTATACTTACAGGAACGAAAATCTTTGTTCGCTAGACCCCACAAACACAATTGTTATTTGTTTATTTGACACCTTTTTATGCGGGTGCTTACCTTGTTCATCTCATACAGACTATGAAAGAACTATCCTCATCTTGATAAAACAGGTCCTCCTCACAATCAAATGTTAAATTTTACTATCCACCATGGTTGAAACCATCATGTTTTGTTGTTTCCGCGCTTTTCGTATAGCACATCTGTAATATTTGTATTGCTGCTGTGTAGGGTATTAGGGAAGCCCATGAAGTCTACAGGTGGTCGCACAAACCTGTGGACGTTATGTACGGTAAGCTTGCGTTGCCTTCTTCGCCTTCGAGGCGCATGTCCATGGTTCCAGAATTTCGGCTACATAAAATGGCCACAGGTCCAGTTGGGCCAGAAAAAACCCGGAGCGGGCATTGCAAGGTGTCATCGAGCACAGCTGCACCGGACACATCCGTCACTTCGGCTACGCAGCAGTCGCATACAGAGGGGTCCGCCATAACGTGCGCAACGAGTACGCCTTTGATTTTGTGTATCCCTCCATTTTCTTCTGTCTCCCTTGTCTACCTGCGATACAGTAGTGGTGCAGGCTCTTCTCTTCTCACAATATGTCTCCCTTGTCACAACTTTATCTCCTCCCAGAGTGCAGGGCAGCAAACCAGACGTGCATCTAGTTAACCTCCCTGCTTTAACTTGCTCTGTGTTTCTCTGTGCAGGTTGCCAGAGTTACGTTCTGTGATTTGAAAACTCTGAACGCAAGAAGACCTTAGCTATAACAATGCACATGAGCACCATTACAGAGGTTGTCCTTTTGCGTGCACTGCTGGCACATTTGAGCTCTCATGTCACTTTGAACACTCCGTGTGATTTGCGTATGATCATTGTTTTCCAGTCAAAAGTTCGTTTGTAACTCACCCTTCCTGTACTTCAAGAAAAACGATTAATATTTACTTTGTCTATTTAGTCATTATACTTGTAATCTAGGCTATATGACAAACGTTTGTAAGCAATGCTCTTGAAGAAGTGAACAAAGTATAGGCCACTAACCGGAGCTTAGTAAGGAATATACAGTTCTATTGGTAAGATAACACTACTGAATTGCATGAATACTTTCACGAGACATTTACAAGGAAAGAATGATCAGCATTCCTCGAAAATGACAAGTCCACCTGCCTAAACGCCGGCTCCAACGCCCACCCCTCTTTTTACGAATTCCGCACTTCTAGAGAAAGAGACATGCAGGAGAGGAGGGAAAGCACGAAGGATAACATGGATTACATTGTAAGAATTTCGCACCAGCCATAACTGTGTGCTCACGAATCGAGACAAGATATGAACGTTGAAAGTTAATTGGGTAATTAAAGGACTAATTCATTAAGGAAGTATGCTCTGAGCTTTAAAACAGGGTTGTATTTCTATTTTACCCGCTTCGCGATAAATCAGGTACAAAATTTAGACGAAATTATCGTTTACCTCTGTTGTCTCTTCAAGCAGCATATTTTCTGTCATAAGTGTGCAGTCTGCATATACACATGATTGCAAACTAAGGCAGTCAAAGTTACATACCCAGGCACCATTCTATAGCTGCGTGAGTCGCTGGATGTGGTAACAAAAAAAAAAGAGTTTCCTTAGCCTCTCTGCGGGCGCACAAGGTACGTATATGGTCTTAAAGTTAGCTCCGCGGCAGTCATGACAGAACTCTGAGATAAATGTACAGAAACGGAAAGCAAGTGACTGACTGCAGCAGCGATGGTGTTTTATATCAGCAGGTGCTCCAGTATAGTTAGGGAGGCGTATTGTAGCCAACCTCAATCAGACAACTTTGCTCTTTTATAAAACTCGCAAAAAATGTGGTGCATTTCGTTGCACTTCTGGCAGGGAAGAAGTAAAATAGGAGACAGGAGAAAGGCAGAGATGTATAAGCATGTTCGGTTGTGTTTCTAACCAACACATGCGCATAAACAGGCTTTAGTGCCACTGCCATGGCCTAAGATCGAAATAACGCATAAAGCAGTGTGAGTTCTTACTTCGTAAACTTGTAGCTGTAAAGCCGAGCAAATGGAATCGCATACGCCATCCTGTGATGTGGACTTGGCATGCGTAAATCATTTGAGTTACGCTATCTGAATGCTACCATACCAATACAAAGGAATTGTAATAATCTTTTCCGGAAATATATGGAATTTTCGGCATTGACCGCGTTTGTAAAGGTGCTTCGGAAATTGTGTCCGAAAATTCTATAAACACGCGAAAAACGCTATTTGTTCGATGTAAGCATATGTACTTTTTTTCGATGCGCGAACATCTTGACATCACTAGAAAGATCAATCACATCAGTAATATAAACTTAATTAACTATTTGATTATTGGAGGAAAGAGGTCAGGTCAAAGAGTAAAAATGGAGCCTATTCTGCAAAGAGCCTATTCGTGCTTTCAGATTTGCGAAAAAGCGGACGCTGGGGATTTCAGCACCGCAATTTAAAACACTTCCACTGTTATACTTTTTCAAAACGTCCAGAGTGAGCTACAGAGTAGTTAAATCAACCATCGATCGACTTCGCTTGGTGGATGTGCGGACTCTGCGTGTGATTATAGTTAACGTCTAGCTTACCTTATTTTGGGGAATTTCGAGACATATTTATTGAAACACTGTGCATAGCCAAACTTCATAGCTAAGAGTTCTTGCTTAGATGAACGAAGCTGCTGTCCGTGATTATCTAAACAATCACTGAACCGTAAATACAAACAGGCGTATCTCTCGCTTACTCCTTGAGCTAAAGTGCATGCTGGAAGTTTCATTTTCTTTCATGAAACAACTTTACACAATCAATCCTTATTGAAAGCGCATATGCCATACGGCCACGTATACATGGGCACTTCAATGAGAACATCTTGTCGACCTTTCTTATTTATTGTTATTATCTCTACATAATTTGTATCGCATTAACATGTAGATTTCCTACGGCAAACATAATACAAGCGCAAACATGACAGCCCAGAGTTTCTGCAAATACCAGATTATAGTTTTTGGCGATGCGGCGAATCTGCTCTATAGAAAGGAACCACTGGCATCTTTCGTAATACGCTATACGTTTACCTTTCTTACGCCTACTTCCCGCAATCATTTGCCGCGCGCACAACGTTGCGAAATCACTCAGAAAAGTTCATATCCGGGCCTAAAGGAAGATTTTCGGGTACGCGGTTGTCCCGCATTAGCCGTCGCTACAAGCACACAGCACTCTACACACCATTACGCGAGGTTCCCCCCAGAAAAAGGGGGCATTCGGTGGCCCCTCACGATCACCTGTAAATCGATGCCAGCGCGCTCAAACGGACGCCAACGGCGCATGCCGCAGGAGAGAAGCTACCCCGAAACACGCGGCCTCGGCATGCCGTAATGGCGGCCTTTCGCCATTTTTCTCCCGCCTTCCTCCTCCTCCTACTTCCATCTCTCCCGCTCGCTCTTCGCCGTCCTTTCCTTCGCGAGGCGCGCTCTGCAGCGCAGGTCATCCATCACTGTCGATGGCTGCCCTTAAAAATCCATCGTCCTCATCAGCGCATGCGCGGCCCCCTGAACTTCCCCCACTTTCCAGTTTCTCTCTGCCTTCAGCGTCGTGCCGCCGCCACGTTGCTTCCCTGTGCCTATGAACATGCCTCGTTCCTCCTCTACCACAGTTCACTCCTTGAGTTTAGCGTTGGCCTGCGTGCATAGGGAGTGCTTGTTTACGACGCGATACCGACGCTCGCTCGCCGGAGGCTTATCGCTTCGATCGCTCGATTTTCGGCAACCGACCGGAAGTCCCGTGAACGAAGAGAGTCGACCCAAGCAGGGAACGTCAGAGCATTATTGCAAACGTTCTCGCCTATGAGTACGTCATCTGTTGTTTACAATCGCGTGGGAAAGTTGTCAGCTTCAACTATACGTCCGCAAAAGCGTTGGTATGTTCAGTAAACGAGGTGGTATATGCTTTGGAGGCGGTAATGTCGTAGGCCAGTGTGCTCAGATTTGGGTGCACGTTAAACAACCCCAAGTGGTCGAAATTTCCGGAGCCCTCCACTACGGCGTCTCTCATAATCATATGGTGGTTTTGGGACGGCAAACCCCACATATAAATCAATCAATCAATCAATCAATCAATCAATCAGGTGGTATGTGCTTCACCACAATGCGCGGGCCGTAAAGCGTTCATAGTTACCACCAGCAGTATTTCGGTGAACAGGATTCCTCATTACTTTTGGTGGGAGCAGGAAGCGTATTACGTGATGGTCCGTGTGCACATATACAATGCTTACAATTCATGTAACAACAACACACGAATAAGTTAAACCGAACGACGTTACTGTCGAAGAAACAAAATAATCAGAAATACGTTGAATCCCCGACTTCTAAAATCGGACTTTTACCTGATAATAAGTGCTCCAGAGTGATCACCGCTGAAAAAGCAACAAGAACAGTGTTAGATGGCTGCCAAAATTGCACTAACAAGTGACATGGAACGATATCAGAATACAACTTCACATAGAATCGATACTAGCCTTTTAGCAGTAGTCGTTTTCTATAGCTGTAATTCCTCAACAATCACATGCACTGTAGTAAACGAAAGTGCTCGTGCAGTCATTGTCCACCACAATGAAAGCAACGCGGCCGCGGAGAGAAACCAAGGTTTCCCTTGAAGCCTTAGCCAAGTGAGGCGGTGAGGTTTGTATACTATATAAACGCGAGAAATATGGCAGCATGGTTAATATCCCACGGGCAGATGGTGTACGCAGTTCTTGAAACACCTCAGAGCCGTTCACACCAGAAAAGGCAGTTTTACAGGCTGTTGGTATACCAGATGAACGCAGCGCAGAAGTCCCTGTGTATACTGCATGCTGCAGCTCCAAAAAGGCGCAGGCTGACGCAGTAGATGAACGCTGTCTGCTGAATATTCTGCCGGTTAATGCATGTGGTTTGCGCCTCAGCTCTCATTTGTCGCCTCGTACTTAATTTAACGAGCGTTTACTAGTATACCTATATACTTCTACGTCATCGGAAATAGCCGCAAAATCCAGCATGCGTAATATGCGGCTGTAAATAAACGCCTGCGCAACTTCTCTGAGATTATACCGTCGCTTGATCGTGCATTAAAATGATTCCTGAAACCAGAATTGTCGAACCGTGTTGCCAGCTATCATCAGCCACAAATAAACGCATGCTTGAGAGGCAGTAATTGGGTCAGCATTAAAAATAAAACACATTACGAGATAATATTGGCCCCAGTGTATTGAAGGATGCCAAGAGAAAGATAACTATAATCTGGACAAAACTATACACTAAAACATTAATTCAGAAACGAAGATCAGTTCACGTGCAAATAAAGCGTATTCACTCTTATAACTCCAGTAGTGGTTAATATTTCTTATCTGCAAACTATTGTTGGCTACTGTTGTCGATAAGCTAGAAAAGAGTAACAAAACCATACATTTGAACTCTTTTCTACTATGTATTATGAGTCAGTCTGACATCATTAAATGCTTGTCGTCGTATAAGGAAGACTCCCCGATATTAATCGCGACCTGCATTCTTCGCAAAAGCAAGGGGTAAGCAAGCTGTAATGAACAAGTGTTTCGTTGCAGGTGCTAAATTAGTCGTTAACACTGTTTCGATATGTCGCCGCTATCATTCGATACCACATGGACCTGGGGAAGGGTAATATGCAAACTAAATATCGACCGCATACTTCTAGAATAGTCAGTAATCTCCAAAGTGCTTCTTTATGCTAGTAAGTTTATTTGTCCTATCAGGAGTGAATTCCAGTGTTCAGAGGAAAACAGATGCATTATCAGTACAAGCAGAGTTGTATAGAGCTTGTTTACCCTACAAGAAAGGTTTTCACCTCTGTTCATAAGATAACAGATTATAAGAGATAATAAATCCGAACATAAGCCGCGTATATAGTCCTGATAACGCACTCACGAAGTCGCACGCACAAGACGATGACCATGGTTCTTGTTATAGAACTAAACAGTGAACAGAGAAAAATGATTTTTTTTTCAATTACGCAAAGGAAAATAACTTGTTTTCAGGTGCAGCTTAATAATTACGAAGAGTGAATTGAAAGTATTTGAATGGAAGAAAATAGACTCTTTCCCGTCGGTGAGATCTGATATACGATTCGAAGATTGTCGGTTTATGGAGAGTGCTGTTTTCCGAGCCCTGTTCTTCTTAATGTTCGTCAGAATTACTACCCAATTAAGCACAAGTGATGTCACCGGTGCTTTCCCGGGCTGAGTCATCTGTTGGATTCAGTTAGAACTATTTATAATGAATTGTAGCATACATGTTGAACAGTCAACAGTATATTCAAACCCAATCGCTTGCCGATATAAACGTGCGTAAGTGTTCTGAACCTGGCTCTTTTTTTTTCATTGTTCTTCGAAACTCACTCAACTGCATACGAATCAACAGATGTTTTCTTTCGCCGTCGGCAGTATTTATAAGAGCACCGTTTCTTCAAAACACCGCTTCAAGAACTAAACTCGCTTTCCGGCTGAGAAGGGCGTTCCTTCGGAGCTCATTACAATTCAGGGCGCATACAGAGTGTACCTTCACGGTTGGTCTCCTCGCGGTCGTTCTAAAGCGCTGCAATTTTTACGCGCGGTTTTCAACGCGAAACATCTGCCACTTGAGGAACGCTAGGAGAGCTTCAGCGAGGTCATCTGGCTTATTATTATTGCGTAGGCTTTTTGTTACTTGGTATTTGTGGTTACATGTTCTCAAGTGGTGTTTGTGCAGACACGGCCGCATACAGACAAATGCGGTAGCTAGGGGATCAAGCGCATAACCAGAACAGAGTAGCCTAAGTGTTTCTTATTCCAAGCCTCCAGTAACGAGGCGAATTAAGCCAACCGAAAGGGCAAGTTGGAGCACTGTATAACTCAGTTGCTTTTCGTTTACCCATGGACGGCGCGCTTTGTTAATTATTGCGCGCCAAAACTTTGGGACCGATTGCGAGTGTAATTGCACGCGTCATCGCGATAGAAGCTCGAGGGTAAGAAGCAGAAGGAAAATTAATTAGCACCGACTGGCGCTGCTGGTGCAGAGCTTAATTATGGCCAGTTTCTGCGCAGGTATACACGCGCCGCAAAGAGGTTTCTCCGAGTTACAAGAAACAAAGATGTGGAAAGCGAATACAAGTTTGGAATTGGGAGCTGCCGCATAGACCCGCGTGGCTAGGGCTCTTCGCCGCAGGGCAGCATAAATCTTGCGGCGTTCAACCGACAGCCGCGGAAGGATGACGGCGCGGGAGACCACGGGATTCGGCTGTATTCCCCGCTTCCAAAGATTGCTTTCTCCCTACGCATTTTGCTTTTCTCACGCAGGAGAGAAAAACGCCTCAGGCGACGCGGTCACTCGACAATCTACATACAAAGGATGCATAGGCTGAATCGAAGCGTTGGTGATGGGTAGATATATGTTCTTAAGATTTAAAGAGAGCATGATTTTTGTCGTAACAGCCGCGTTAGGAGTCAGAGTAGTGAGAAACGTGGCGACAAAGTGCTTAGCAAAAAAAAAAATGCAGGAAAGGGATGCTCGTAAAATGAGGTGTGGTTAGGAAAGAGGATCCCATCTACATTGCCATTTGATGCTTACAATCAGGCTTTATTTAAGAGCATTGGATGAAAATCTTAATAAGTAAATGTGCTTGTCTCGCTCCGAACGACCTTTTTTTCTTTTTTTGGCACTTATTTGTGGTGTATAGGCGCCAGCTTTGTTAGTTCAACACTATAGCCGCTACTTTCACTGTTTAATAATTTTCTTGAGTTTGTGTCCAGCAGTCTGTATGTTAACAATGTGTCAACAGCTTTTCCGCTTTCTTTGGGTATACCTATTAAGTGCTGTGCAACTATCGCACACAGCTGATGAACACAAAATAAACTAAATTAAGTAAATTGAGGGAAAATAAAGAGGCCGGAAATTTCGAAAGATAATACGGTCGTTTGCTTAGATTCCTAGTTCACAGGAATAGTTTGCATTAAACCACCTGCAGCTGCAGTCATGCGTGTATACTATAGAAGGAACTGAGAGCTGACCATGAAGAAAGGGAGCGGCGAAAACTTCTTGCATATCGGACGATCGTCACAGTCACAACTCCCTAATAAGTCATGCTTCATACGATACCTTTGCAACACCTATAATTCTGGCATCACATTCGTCCGGTAGTGCGTGAGTCATGCACTACCGAACATCAAGGCGGGGTCATGCCAGGGACGGTAGTCATAGTTCATGGCATTTGCTCGAGCTAAATAATACATGCTGCTGGTCGTGCAATGTGCGCCATCATTATATATATATAATATATATATATAGATATATATATATAATATATATATATATATATATATATATATATATATATATATATATATATATATATATATATATATATATATATATACACCTGTACGACCATGAAGCTATTTACTATAACCTTCATATCGAGCTTAACAGCACTAGCGGTAAAAAAAGGCCTCGTGAAAAACAGTGGGTCTCTTGCGAGCCCTTTCGTTCGTACGGAGAAACCTGACGGAGGAAATTACGCCGCGGAGCTGAGAAATACACTTAATTCACTCCACTGTCTGTCGCACTCAGCACGCTAAGCTTTACTCGGGATGAAAAAGTGGTGAATAACAAGAAATGTTAATCTGTTTATCAGATATATACGACACACTCTTTCCCATAACACGTGGGGCTTAGAATTGGAACAACAATACACCCTCTTTACGCATATATAATCTACGATTTGGTGGTCACGTACCTGAATTTATTGGAAAGTGGAAGTTGAAAATATCGTGCCAGCAGGATGCAGTAATGCTACATAACTCCAGAAAAGATGCTTAATAAGGAATAGTCGAACTGATGTGCCACGCATACGATGTATTTGGGAGTGCGGGGAACATCACGGACTCACCGGCATGAATATTTAATGCTACCCAATTAAACTTACAAGAATAGTATCAGTTGACACGAGAGGCTGCACACTGAGTTGTTTTTGTAGCATTACAAAGTTTTTTTTTTCCTTGAAGTCCTAGCGCACTTTTATTACGGTTGTTTTTTTCTTCTTTCTACAAAGTGCGTAAATAAGCTTAGAGTGCCAAGATAAAGCAGTGCTTAAGTTGAAAAACACTATGGTTCCTGTCTGGATAACTTCCGCCAAAAATATGTGCGACGCTATATATACGCAAGCCCTGGTCTAGAGTCACCCAGTTGGCTGGCTAAGGACTCACATAACAAACACTCACAGCGTGGTCTTGGGAGACTGCGAAAGAAGGTGTTAATAGTGCTCATCTATATCTCGATAAAAATCGTCCGGTCACGTGCATCTGCTACGCACACATAGGCTGTGTTCCAATACTCACCGTAGACAGCTAAATAGACATCTAAAAGGACGGCGGCCATCTTAAGTGCCATTCCGATTCTCACGTAGCCGGCAAAATAGACAGCTCCGAGAAGACCGCATCGTAGACAAATACGATGCAGGCTACTTTGCTGTGTAAACAAGATGGCGGCTCAGCGAATCGCTCAGATATATAGATCAAATCTCGCCGGAATCGTCGTCTACACACAAGCAGACGCTTTCCCAGACGCTCAATGTGAGCAACGTGTATTTGTTTTTTATTTCAACACGAAATAAGCCAGAAAATACAACTGTTACGTTTGTTTATTTCAGCTTTTTCTTCTCGACACGAGGTGGCGCATTGTCGCGTAAAAGCCGTCCAGAAGTGTCCAGAATTCTCGCACAACATGGACTCAGTGCTGTCTTCTAAGCAGTCTGCGTAGACTGTCTACGTACTGTCTAAGAATTGGAAAGCAGCCATGCATGGAGGAGCGCTTTGGGGTACCACGACAACAACCATGGGATAACTTGGATCCTAGTTTACCGAATCTTTTCTTCAACTATAAACGGGAAAGCATGCATACAGCGCCAAGTATTTATACAAAATAACTAGTCACCTGTTTTCCACATCCCGAAAGGCGAACATTTTTTGCATGCGTTAAATGCAAGACTCTCAGCGCGCTATGCATGCATAAATAAAAACGGCGTGCCAGAAAAGGGACATCCATTATCGCTTTTCTTGTTCCTAATCTCTACAACGCGCGGACAGTCCATTTTTCTTTTTCTTATGTGCGTCACTATAGGATGCCGCTTCTCATTCGCGAGGCAGTGCCTATGCCGAACGTGCATCGCATGCGACAGAGAACGAGTACTCGGTTGCGTTCAGCGCAAAAGCACAAAACGAACGCATGCACGCGGCGGGCCACGGTGAGGGCGAACGAAGCCAACCCACCCGCAGCTTATCCTGCGCGATATGTCCTACAAGGGCGACAATCGCAATCCACTCACTGCGACCGGCACGAGCCGTGAATACGCAAGCAGCATCTCCCTTTCTCGAACCCCTCAACGAACGTGCCTCTATACATCGACGCACACTCGAGCAAGGCACCCATACGCGCGCTACCGCGTCGAGGAGCAGTCCTATAGATAGATGTGTGGGGTTTACCGTCCCAAAACCACCATGAGAGACGTCGTATAGTGGAGGGCTCTGGAAATTTCAACCAGCTTGGGTTCTTTAACGTGCACGCACATTGAATCTGAGCAGACGGGTTAACAGCGTTTTCGCTTCCATCGAAAATGCAGCCGCCGCAGTCCAGGATTCGATCCCGCGACCTGCGGGTCAGCAGCCGAGTCACCTTATATAGCCACTTGAACAGCGTGGCGGGACGGAACAGTCCGCGGTGCATGCGGCACGATTGCTGACGACTACGAAAGTCACTTACTCGGTTGATCTGTCTTACTCAACACAAAAAGGAAAAATAAAGATACAGAACATGCATAGAACGGTATACGATGCGGCATATAGTTGTAGAGTTGCGTACAGCCAAGCTCAACCGCATACAGTGATCAGCTCGGCAATCTAGTATTCATAATTCTTATTCAAGAGGGCGTTTGGGGTCATGTTAATTGTAAGGCAGAACTACAACAATCTGCTTTTGTAGCAGTCTATATATATATATATATATATATATATATATATATATATATATATATATATATATATATATATATATATATATATATATATATATATATATATATATATATATATATATTCGAACATTTAACTTACTAAATTTTTTATGTAGTTTTCTTAAGTTGTACTACACTGTTGTTTTGTGCACTTATTCATAAAATTATTTGTTTGTAGGTTTCATGACACGCTTGTTGCCTTTTCATTTTGGTATGCGCATTGCCTTACAAATATTGTACTATTTTTACTACTGCTCATCCTGGCATTTTCTTAAATATGTAACTCTCCCCGAGGATAGTTATAGCGCGAGAACAAAACGACGACACAGAGACAAGAAGGACACGAGACACGTGTCCTTCTTGCCTCTGTGTCGTCGTTTTGTTCTCGCGCTATAACTATCGTCATGCCATACCAACTAGCCCAAGCTGCCACTCTCCCCGAGGGTTTGGAGGCCCGTATACTGGGCAATCGTCTCTATATTTTATGCATCCTAGTAAACCTGTTATGTAATAACAAAACTGATTAATTGATTGACCAAGTTAACGTTGCCTATAGCCAAGCTACTTTTGTAACTTCATTTTTTTTTTCATTTCTAACCATATATACTCATATACTATACCATATATTTGAGATCAGTGGCGTACACAAGGGGCGGTACAACAAGCCTGTACCCCCCCCCCCCCCATTTTTTTTCCGCCATACCGAGCGCAAAAGAACGATTCGCCTATTTGCCTGTCCGGTCCCCACTTCAGATGAGATCAGTGCCCCCCTCGTCCCTAGCAAAATTTGTGCCTATATACGTACGCCTCTGCATGAAATACTTTAGTTTTAGAAATCGTGACATGCGGGCATTGGTTGTGAATTTTCGCAACTTGATTTATTTATTTTTTGACACTTGCGCGAACCTCTTGCACTTGTGGTCATTAAGATACAGTGGCGTTTTTGGGCGCCCTCGTTCATTATCAACGTTTCTGAGCGCTTTCGCTCTATCTACATCCTTGCACGAACAAAAAGTTATATACGCCACATGAATGACCCGCGAATTAACAGCAAAAACAGAAATACGCACACCACTAATCCCGCTTAAAGTGCTATATATATGTGTGTGTGTAGTCTGAAAACCAACGTATTTTCATCTGGTCTGCTCGATATAGGAGGAATTTACGAGGAGTTGACTAAGGGTGTAGGAGTATGAAAGAGTTTTCAGATCTTACTCATGGTTTTCGCTTTCCAGCGCTACTCTTATTACACATTAATTCTAACGATTCCGCCACGCCATTCCGCGCAAATTAGCGCTCGGAATTGCTGGCGTCGAGACATCTACGTGCCACGACGCATGGAATATAGTCGCACCTGCGCTCTCATTATAGTATAAATATAGTACACAGCATTTTGCTTTGCGACATTGTTCCACTATAGGTACCTTGCGTCGCTGTGTATTGCGGTTTAGAGACGTGTCTACGCCTGAGACATGCCTGCAGCCGCCGCACACGCTCATGCGTATACGCTGTACACGTCTTCGCTTCACTATATTTACATCTTCGTCGTTCACGTGCGATGCCATCATTATGTACACAGTGCAGCAGCGGGTGCCCCCTTTCCCTCTCTCTCAACTCATGTCGCGCGAAACAGGGACGAAGCCTGGTGTCCTGCCTAGCCTGTGGCGTGTATACTCTTCCTCCTCTCCCTCGGAGTTTTTTTTCCATGTCCGCCGCCGTAGTCGCCAACGCGCATCGCAACGGGCCGCGCGTATCCCCTGCCGACCGCGGCGCTTGATCGATGATGTGAAAACGCAGCTCTCCACTCCCCGCCGCCACTAGAGTGTTGTGCGCGCGCGCTTTTCGTCCACCACTGAGCTGCTTGCGCTGCTGCAGCCATTCCCGTTTCCTCCTCAGTGGCCCCGTCCTTTTTTTTTTCTCGGACCGCTGCGAACTGCAGGTGAACGCGGCTTCGATCTACGGGCGACCGACCCCCGCGCGTTCTCTGCAGCAGCGGCGTCTTCCCACACACGCGCGATATCACGCGGCGTGCGTGCAGGTAGGTACGGGGCTACCGTGTTTTCCCTCAGGTAACAAGCACGGTGTACCTCGATTAGTACGGCAAGTCGGGCGAGTTGGTGCCTTGGCACGTCGTCACGTGGTCGTGACGGCGAAGCGGACGGCACTCGAAACTTAAAAACCGCACTAGAAAAAGCGAGCGCTGCAATGGTCGAATGCGAATCGTGGCACGGACGAGGGACGAATAGTTCAACAACACGAGCGCCCCCTGTGGCACTCTAAATCAACTCCCGGGCACAATGTAAGACATAACCACGAAAGTAGACTAACAGGTCTCATTTCCTTGCTTTAACTGGCACGCCACGCGGGAGATGAGAGTGATACAGCGCACGTGTTGTCCAGTTAGTCGTTCCTTGACTGATCCACTGCACATTCAGTCAAACATGTGGGTACCTTGTGTAGGAATACGTATAGGTTTGTTGTGTACCACAGCGACGAGACGTACACACCTGCCATTGTCACAAACGGTTAATGCTGCGAAGCTCGATGAATCTCACGTCGGTCGCATGTTAAATTAAGGTAAATGCATAAAGCCTGTGTACTTCAATTTAGGTGAAAGTTACAGAACACCGAGTAGTTCAAATTATTCTTCGGACTCACCCCCCCCCCCAAAACCACACACAACAATTATAGCAGGTCTTACAATGAAATCGTAGTTTTGGAAAGTAAAATATCAGACTATA
This sequence comes from Rhipicephalus annulatus, assembly GCA_013436015.1. Lineage (NCBI taxonomy): Eukaryota > Metazoa > Arthropoda > Arachnida > Ixodida > Ixodidae > Rhipicephalus > Rhipicephalus annulatus. Next base: position 27,327 of record WOVY01003130.1, read on the forward strand.
AGGAAGTCACATGTGTGATCGCTTGATGCTTTGCTGCCTTCTGATTGATCGCCATAGCTTACGATTACCACACAGCTGAGCAAATTAGCCTATCGTGCGAAATATGCGAAATATCCTCGTGTATGCGGTACAAGAGGTTACAGATGCGTGGTATAGGTGGGCACAAAGTTCTGCAGACCTCACGCGCTGCATAAACTATTTCGTTTAGTTCGTAAACCTTCTCCGTATACCGTGCGTGTTAATTATGTGCGTTGGCTACACTACCTTCCTTGCCATCCGCTCCAAATTAATTGCACGCTGTACGAGTCAATATGGAATTGTTAGTCAAGTACCGTCCGTGTAGTTGTGCCAGCGAAGTCTTTTGAGATCTCTCCATGGTGTCTCACGAAATGGGCACGAGATTTCTGCTTTCCTGTATTCGATCATTTAATCGCTCTTTTATTGTGCGTACCCGAGAACGTATGAAATTTGCCCCTCTTATGAGAGACAGCACACGTCACCGACGACAAATAGCTCCGGCTACGTCTATGCCTGGGAACGTATACATTATCATTCTGTGGAACTATAGAATTAGTGATTATCATCGATACGCCATGAACGCAGCACTTTCATGACAGTCTGACTAATAATTCTGAAATCTGACTGATTATCAGGATGCAAGCGAAACTTCTTGCGAGAGAAATATTATGGGCTCAACATAAAATGGTCTTGTTGAATCCTTTTTTTCGATTTAGGTATGCAATCCTCACGGATGTGTGATCTATCGCTTTTATTTTCCTTCGTTAGCATGACACGTATGCCAACTGAAAAGGCATCAAACATTAAATTACAAGTACTAACGCGTCTAAGCCGTGATACATTAGAGGCAAGCTGTGTCAGGAGTGATTCAAATCAATTTTAACTTCTTGATGTTTCTTAACGTGCACGCACGTTACTATACGTGCATGCAGGGGTCACATCGCGTTGCGCCTCCATAGAAAGCGGCTGTCGAGGCCACGAATACGGCTCACATCCTGAAATTTACCAACGCGATACATTACAGCAGCTGATGTACGCCGGTTGGTATTTGAACCAAAATAAGCAGGTTACTGCAATAAAACACTTTCCTCCCTCGTCTTTGCCTCCGCGCCACTCTCTCCCGGCAATGTTTTTTTTTCTCTCTCATCACAGTTGTCAGCACAACTACTCCGTTCGAGAGCCATATTATGCAGGTCTGCACCGGACTGGCTAACGCCTGTTACAGGAATATTGAAGACAAAGAGGAGTCCGCGAAACAATATCCACTGCACTCCAGTAACATGTCGATCTGCGCTCTCTATCACGGATGCGCGCGCATTGAACCTGTTATTCTTCACAGTACATATTAATCATGCAGCATTCTTTGCACACACGTTTGAGATGCACGCTTCCCATGCGTGAAGCAAGTTAACGTCCGCGTCCACCTCTGTTGGAACTTGGTCTGCATCAGCTTATAACAGATGACATTCATCATCGTTGTTAGTGCTAGCTCCTCATGAGCTAACGCTCACTCGAGGGCACGAAGCCGTCAGTTCTTTATTCTTTTCATTGTTCCAGTAACAGAGCGTTCCTTTCGGACGTGCCGCTTCTCGTTCCTGCACGACAGCCCGGTATATAGCCGGCGGACCTTGCGAGGTCCACCGCAACCTCCACTCCCGGTTGCATCTGTCTTTATGGTCCTCGAAGCTACCACAATAGCATCATTTGTAGCTTCGGCGGAAGTATTACGCGCGAACTTCCCACGGCATTAAGCCTCTTTGCGCGGTTGTCCACGAGCGTGACGTCTTACTATAACGTCTCAACTTAACCCCGAAAACAAGCAGGTATACCGAGAGGTACGAGATGATGAAGGACATTACGGAGAAGCTGGCGGTCCGCTATTAGTCACGGCAACAGCGCAGTGATAACAGCACTTAACTATTCCTAAGCTGTGAGACTTGCAGCGTATAAGCGTAACCACAACATGCTTATTATGAAGTAAGCAACTGATTTCGATGCCCACGACAACTCGGGAAACAGTCGTTTTCGACATTATGCTCATTATTCTTACATTACATTATTCTGCATTACATCAAAATGCAGTTAAGCCGAAATCAGTCCAAAATTTGAGACATCACAAATCACTTCGCAGTCTTAAACAATCAAAGTATCGTAAAAATGACAGCAGCTTATGTAACATGGAAATGTCGAAGTTCTACAGACTATAGGACTGTCAAGGTACGCAAGGTATGCATTGACCTTAACACTCATATCTGCGGCTGGATGATGGGTCTTGTTTAAATCATTGATGATTGTAGCTATAATTCAAGCATGTAGTGTGGGTACTATAAAAAAAAAAAACGGAGAGTGTGCGCGCATATGAAACTTAGGCTTTTAATATTTATTATAACGAGACTCAAAGAGGACAACTGAAAGGATTCGGTATGTAGACCCCTCCCTCACGCTGACAGCAGCCCATATGAAGACCCTGAAAGACTTCCTTTTGCGATATTGTTTTCTGTACGACTATAGATCCTCTTTAGAATTCGGTAACAGCCCACATCCAAGAACTATCGCGAGGGACAGCTCGAATCAAAGTTCGACGAAAATATAATCTGCTGTAAACACCACATACGGCGTTACACACACGGGAGTATGTAGGGGGGTGCAAAAAGGGCACTTGCCTCCTCTCCCACCCAATCCCAAACCATATCGGTGATACAACGCGAGTTGGCACAGCCCAAGACACAATCCTGCCTATATGTTCGCGATTAGTAGACAGTAACCGTGAAAACAAACACCGAATGAACAAAAGGAAGTCCCATCAGACGTCCGTGAAGAAAACGGAAACAGCGATGATGACAGCCAAGGATGATTAGGAAAAAAAAAAAGGTGAGCCTCGAGAGAAGTCAGCGGGACGAGACGGGGTGGCGTGGCCTTTGCCTTTTGCGAATCTCCGAATATGACGAATGACCACCGGGCGGCCGGCCGTGGAAGAGACGTGGTTCGAGGGTCAGCGAGTGACCGGCCCTCTTCTCCGATCGTAACCCCCTGCTGAGACGGCGGTCAAGAACTGGCCGAGCACAAGAAAGAAAAGGCCGTCCCTCCCACCGCTCCCCCTCCCCCCTTTCTGCGCCGACTTGACATACGACCAACCGCAGATCGCGAAGCGGGCACATTCGATGACCGCCATTTGCAATGTGCATGGGAAATGCGCCAGGAAGAACGGAACACCTATACGAGACGGTCAAGCGAGACGTTCAATGCACAATGAAAACTTCGTTCTTCCTTCTCTTATTTCAACGCTATAGCTGCCTAGTCCACAGATGCTCACGTACAGTTGGAATCGGAAGTTTAGAGACCATTAAAAGAGTGAGAAAAGTTTAGTTTCTCAGCCATTTGCGACTGCATTTGATCAAACTGCACAGCATGCGTTGTACGCGCGTTTTGAACTACCCCCCCCCCCCCCCCACCCACTTTTTTTTCTTAATTTGACTTTCCCTTTGACCATTCGCCAGTGCAGGGAAGCAAATGAAAAATTCATCTCCTTATTAGATACTTGCCTTTCCCCATTACATTTACTTCTCTTTCCCTCTCTATAGAAGAGGCCACAAATCGAAATTGAAGGCTACCTGCAGAACCAGCCACACTCGTATTCAGGTGACGGTCAAACGCTGGTCATACCCAGGAAATTAGCAGAAAAATGTCTGGTTTCCTGCCATGACTATATCTAGCACTTTAAGCGGGACCTGATTAAGAGTGTCTGCTTTAACTTTTGTATTGTGGTCCTGAACCTTCCGACGCGGACTGTACAAATATTCTACATTATTATTTTTATTACTATATTATTATTATTATTATTATTATTATTATTATTATTATTATTATTATTATTATTATTATTATTATTATTATTATTATTAATCTTCTAACACTACTCACAACTCTCTGAATTCCAACGTATCTACAATATTTCCGTCTAAGTGTTCGTTTGTCAGACACCCTGCGAGATTTACAGTTTGAATTTAGTTCTCGGATGTATTTTGTGTGTTTTCTGCAACTATACACGCTTCACGTGTCTCCATATATGTCGTGCTCTCGGGCCATTCTGCAGGATCAAATGAACCGAATGAAGTTAAATGAAGTGCACAAGATGTGAAAATGCCTTGATTTTGGCGAGCTGGTTAAGCTTGATGGTGTTCCCAAAAAGCACGATAGATAATAGCGACAGGAACACAACCGAACGGAGATCAGCTTCCGCCCTATATCACGTGTGTTGTTTTCATATTCTTCTTTCCAAACAACGTTCACACAAATTGTTGCCAGAGAGTTGTACAGGAAACATCACAATCTGTGTGTTGTGGTGCACGTTAAACAACCCCAGGTGGTCAGAATTTCCGGAGCCCTCTACTACGGCGTCTCTCATATACATATGGTGGTTTTGGGACGTTAAACCCCACATATCAGTCAATATGAGCCACACACAAGTTTTTGTCTGGAAGCTGTGCCTTCATAACATGACGGTACAACTTGCAGACAAAGACTTGTGTATCATGACACGAAAATTGGAATATGAGGCAGAGTTACGACATGATAATCCCCAGTGGGTGAAAACTTTGAATAAAGATTTGGGGTCCAGTTTTTCATTGGTAATATCCGTGCGTGCATAAGCGCGAGAGAGCCGGCATAATCGCTACGACGACCCCATAGATAAGCAGCCGCTGTGAGCATAAACACTTTTATTACTCAACGGAATTTTACAATTACATTTAAATGTGAATGCATACACACAGAATATGAGATGTCATATTTCGTCCAGTTTGACATAATGGATTAATTATACCGTATCCGCTGCTCCGATTATGCTTGTTCGGATAACAATAAAAAAGTGTAATATCTTGTCAAAAGGAACCACAGTTTGTCTTACAACAAAAGAACACCTAAGCGAAACTCGGGATGAGCTAAGCATGTACGAAAACTTGTTGCAGCTAGAGTGACGTGACACCTGGAGAGGGAGCGAAGCATGCAGTGTTTCGAGAGAGATCTCCTGGATGAGACAGAATTGATGCCAAACCCGAAGCTGCAGGCATGGCAGGAATGGTGTCCCCGTTGCACTGACGTCGTCCAAAATCTGCGTCGGGATGTAGTTACATCCCGACGCAGATTTTGACGCAGAGAAGCACCTTATAAATAAGGTGCTTGTCTTTCCTTCCGTCCTTACTTCTTCCCTATAGATGCCCGGTCTCAGTTCTGTATACAGCATGCAGGGAAGGGTCAGCTGTTTCGGCTCCACTAACGTCGTCGGCTATTTGTCACTTTCTTATTGGACCGATGGCGAGTATTGGACTTGCCAAATTTTTGTGGACAGTACCCATTTTTATATTATAAACCCTTACTGCGTGACACATCACCATGACGACATTAGACGCCGACAAGTCGAGACGTTAAGTGCAAAAGAACGACCAAACATGTACGACTAATTAAAATGCGGGGTCGTGTATGACGAATGAGCAGGGATTTTCTCATATTCACAGTCGTCTGTACGTGTTATCTCGAAGCCCACAAGTCTCCCAAGCTTCCGTTCATCCAGTGTTTTGCTGAGACGTGAATGCTGTTATAGGGGAGCAATTATCATAACGGTTAACCGAACAAGTTGGCGTGCTTTCATGTTGAACGAATAATAGCGTGAACGAAAATGAGAACGAGAATAGGAACGACCGACCAGAGTTCTGACTCGCAACGTAAGCTTTATTCAGAAACAAAGCAGAATAAGTAGTATATTTAGAAAAAGTAATGAAAATAAACGACCATCATTTGCATGCACAAGATGACAAAAGAAGAAACAAAACCTCATATGGCTGATGAGACATGGACGCGACGCAAGCTATATCCATGCGGTATGATACTTCTGCATCTGATAGTGTCAACGAAGGCTGTCTGATACGCTCGTCACCTTCCAGCAGTGACATGTAAAACGCTTCAATTATTTCCAGTGTGCGCTGAAATAATTGTGGTAATGCATGATTTCCGTTCTATCAAAACATGGGTTACACGCACCTTTTCGACAATGAATGACGAAATGAGATCCTGTGCCTTTTTTTTACCATTGCACGCATGCTCCTAGATTTTAATACTTAAGCACCGACTTGTTTGCCCAATGTAAAACTTATAGCAAGAACATGAAAGTCTGTATACTACATTAGTACATTAATTACAACGTTTTGTATACTACATTAGCGCAGTGCTGTAATCTGTCGTTCCTGTTCTCATATTCGTCTTCTGTCGCACTAGTATTCATTGAAGAGGATGCAATAAGAAACAACACCCCTGGTATTTATTACAGACTTTTTACATTCACTCATCCATGCAACACCTGTATATTCAATGGGTGTTTTTACACCTTGCTAGTCCCCGCACTGGACTATAGCAAGTGGACAATGCGTAAACAACATGCATCTTCTCGCCGTGCATGTATATACGTTTGAGGTAATGATAACAGGGGGGGGGGGGGAGCTGCTATCAGATATTACTAACTCTTTCACGCTGTCGTAAAGGAATTTCATTTATTTAACCCGGTAATCTAACCACTATTGCAAGCGGACCCCACAAACGCATTACACTGCACTGCCATCACCAATGAACTCACCCGCAGCTTAATCCGATTAACAGGCGCTCATATACATGTACGCTCTTTGACTTTGCTTTTCGATATGATCGATGTACAAGCACGGAAGCATGAATTTTTGAATAATGCTAAAATTTTCACTACAAAGATAAGCTCTTCCACAGAAGCACAAGGGAATATTTTGTTATATGTACCGATGAATTAATGTATTGGCAAATTACTGAAGTTGGCGTTATTTCATCAAGTTGCTTCTATAGCCTTCTTATATGCCAACCCTACGGGCTCTACATTTCGGAAATATTAAATTAGGAGGAAATCACTCGAGTATGCCCAGCGCAACGTAACGTGATTCCTGCACATTTTCTCTCCTATCAGGTATGCAAAACTTGACTAAGCCTAATAACGACTTCAGTTATCAATGCACGCTGCGATTTTTTTTGTGTATTGTCGTACGTCCGACAATGTCAGGAATGCTCACTCCCTTCATCTCGGAGATTAAGCAGTGGAGGGAATCAAAATCTATGCAGTGCCCCACCGAAGGATAAAAAACAAGGCATAAATGCAAAGCTCCGTATAATTTCATTCTCAACTATATAAGGACCTGCGACTTCTCAGACCAAAACTAAACGCAGCAGTGAAACCAGCATCGATTTACATGAGACCTTTCTTTCTTTTTATTTCTCTCTCCACGATAGTCTCACAGGCCTGCCTTCACCGGGCACAGAAGCCGCGTATGCAACGGTGCGCCCGGCGTCGCTAACGAAGCAAAAAACGCCAGCGGAAGCGCTGGCAGCCCTGCTGCTGCTGGTGTTGCTCGGCGTTTTTCGCTTTTGGAAAAAACGCAACTCGACATGCCAGCCGAAAGATAGGAAGCGCCGCAGGCGCTCTGGTTCACTGTCGGCTCTATCAGATCATCCGGGGCGGCTCCTTCGCTGCATGCAGCGCCCTGGTGCGGCTGAACAGCGAACTACGCGCGCCGGCTGCGTGCCAGCTGAGCTTCACGGTGGGTGTATCAGGCAGTCATAACTTATTCACGCGCGGAACCTGGTTTCGGAAGCCATTAATTTGAATTTAATTAAGGTTGATTGCGCGAGCGGAACACTTCCTTCGGAGGGCGCGGTGATAAGGTCGAACCACACACACCGCTCGCTCGCTGGGATTGCCGTGTACAGATAGCCTTCGAGAGCGCCGCCGGCACGCAAGAGCGGAGCTAGGGGTCCTGCCCGGATTGCTTATCCTCTCGGCCGCCTATCTCGGAGCTTGGCTGCCACCGCCGCTGTGCGGTGTTGTGGTCTGGGTCCTGTGGGTCTCGTCGTTGGTAGCTGGCTCCCATCGGACTCGTCCCTTATAGCGAGAAGCAATGCTTATATGGGAAAACAGAGAACAGACGTTTATTTACATTAGAGAGAGGTCAATAAGAAAGTTTAGATATATAGTGGCGTTCTTCGTACATGGCGAGTTCTCCACTCGAAAAAGCACCGAATGAGCCGTGGGGGCTCATTATAAAGGGTCTGTCCTCCCCAGATCCCTAGATCGGGGACCGCGTACAGATGGCACCGTCCAATCACGGACCACACATTACCCGCGAGGGTGACGAGCACGCACGGTCCACGCGAACGTTCAAAACTGAAGCGTGGTCACCGCACGGCCATGTGGCACGAACGCGGCTCCCCCCCCGTCAAGGTGTGTCGCTGGGCGAGGGGTCTGGAGTTGATGACTGCATCCATCGAAAGGGCCGCCGTAAACAAGCTTCAAAGGGTGCCGAACGACTCGTTCAATTAGCGGGACGATTCCCGGCCGCCGCCGCCGCCGTCATCTTCCAAAGAAGAAGCTGCACCGGTGGTCTCCCGAACTGCTCACGGCGCCGCGGCGGCAGGACGCCGCACCCTCCGGCCAGGTGGGAACAATACATGGCGGACACCGGCCGCCCACCCGTTTGGCGACTCAAAAGGAACATCAAAAGGAACGCCGATCCATTGTCAGACCTGGCGCCGGTCCTAACAGCCTCTCCGCCGGGGAAAGAAGATCCCGAGGTGCAGTGGCCAGCAGGTACTGTGCAGCGGGATCTGTATTGCAGCTTGTCGGCTCTTCCTCTATTATTTTTGTCCCGAACACTGGATCCGATGATCATTGACCAAGAGGGCGTTGCTCGCAGGGATGAGGTGACCCCTCTCCACCATATCTTCCGCCCACCACCAATGAGGAACTGCGGAAACTGCGCCGAAAGCACACCCACACACGAGCAAGCACACGGCAATTCCCTACTCAGAATCACCAGACTTAGATTCACCTGTGGAAGTCATTTCCTTCTACCTCAACTTTATTCCTGTGGCCCCCGCCGAGTCGCAACACCACATCAGCCACTTTTGAAGACATTAAACAAAACACTTGACACATGTTTGGATAAATACAGAAAACTAGTGGGCCTCAAATCGAGGATAGAAAGCAGAAAATCGTTTTGAAGCCCTCGGGGTACTAGGGACAACGACTCAGACCATCTGCGTTGCTGTTGAGTTTACCCTTCTTGTAATGGATATCAAAGGTGTATTGTTGAAGAGCTAAGCTCCAGCGCAAAAGACGGCCGTTTTTCGATGACATGGACTGTAGCCATGTGAGGGGACAGTGGTCAGTCTCTATTGTGAACCTAGAACCGGCGATGTAGCAAGCTAGCTTCTGCACAGCCCAAACAACGCAGGCACATTCCTTTTCTGAGGCACTGTATGCTTCCTCACGAACAGAAAGCTTTCTACTGGCATACAGTACAGGGTGTTCCTGGTCGTTCTCCCCCCTCTGACAAAGCACGACACCCATACCCCGGTCGCTGGCGTCACACTGAAGAATGAACGGCTTAGAGTAGTCAGGCGCGCTCAACACTGGCTGACTTTTTAGTGCCTTCTTTAGCGTAGAAAATGCATGTTCCTTGGCCCCATCCCATTTTACGGTCTGGGGTTCAGTCTTTCTAAGAGCGTCTGTCAAGGAACTTGCAATGTCAGAGTAACGCGGGATATACCTTTGATAATAACCGGCCAATCCAAGAAACGACCGAATGTCTTTCTTGGTTCGTGGTTGGGGAAAGTTGTCTATTGCGGCCAGCTTTACTTCTGACGGCCGGCGGTAGCCTTGGCCTATTACATGCCCTAGATAAGCTACCTCAGCGCGCCCCAATTGGCATTTCGCAACCTTCACTGTTAAGCCGGCCTCACGCAGACGACATAGCACAGCTCGCAAGTGTTTCATGTGGTCTATCCAGGAAGAAGAAAAAATAGCAATATCATCTAGGTACGGGAGGGCAAAGTCCTCCATACCCTGTAACACTTTGTCCATTAGGCCAGAAAAGCAATAAGGGGCATTCTTTAATCCAAAACTAAGGACCTTCGGCCGAAATGTTCCCATCGGGGAAATAAACGCCGCAAGCCTACTAGCCCTTTCAGTTAGAGGCACCTGCCAGTATCCCCTGACTAAATCCAAAGTCGAGATGAAATTGGCACTGCTGACTTGCTCAAGCCTTTCCTCAATATGCGGAATTGGATAAGTTTGGTCCTTTGTAATCGAGTTGAGCCTCCGATAGTCAATACACGGTCGCGGCTCTTTCCCTGGGACCTCAACCAAGATCAGAGGCGAGGTGTAATCACTCTCTCCTGGCTCGATCACTCCTAGCTCGAGCATTCGGTTTATCTCCGCGGCCATTATTTCCCGTTGCCTCGGGGAAACGCGGTAAGCTTTAGAACGAATTGGTTCCGAAGATGTCAGCTCAATATCATGAACTAGGGCTTTGGTTCTGCCAGGTGTGTCTGAAAATGTTTCTTTAAAGTCAAACAATAGTTCCTTCAGTTCCGCTTTCTGATCTGGCTCCAACTCCGCCTGCTCTACCAGGTTACTAATAGTCTCGCCAATGTCTTTGTTTTCTGTTGTTAACTCCGGGAAATCAATAGGCATTTCTTCCGGTTGATTGAGCGACATGTTTACAACGGCATGCCTCTGCTGGTACGGTTTGAGCAGATTAGTGTGGTACACCTGTTGCGTTTTACGCCTTCCCAGTCCAGTAACCAAGTAATTTGTGTCTGACAATTTCTGAACCACCTCAACAGGTCCCTCCCACTGGACCTGAAGTTTATTCTTCAGTGAGGGTTTCAGTATCATCACTTTTTCCCCTACTCGAAAGCTTCGCGTCCGGGCTGTCTTGTCATAATAGCGCTTAGCGTTGTTTTGAGCTCTGCGCATTTCCTGCTCCGCTAGTTCTTGAGCTGCGTGAAGTCGGTCTAACAGCTCAAGCACGTATGCTACTACCGAAGGGTCGTCCGCCCGGCCCTCCCAAGATTCTCGAACAATGCGAAGTGGGGAGCGAAGAGCACGTCCGTAAACAAGCTCCGCAGGCGAAAACCCTGTTGATTCGTGAGGAGCGATCCGAAGCGCGAACATAGCTGCGGGCAAGCAAGCCTCCCAATCCTCTTTTTGCTCATAACAAAGGGCGCGTAGCAGCCGTTTCATGACTGAATGTACCTTTTCTACAGCATTTGACTGAGGGTGGTACACTGAACTGTGGATGATTTTAACGCCACACTTTTCTAGAAATGTCGAGGTTAGTGCACTTGTAAAAACAGATCCCTGGTCGGACTGAATTTCTGCGGGGAAGCCTACACGTGCAAAGATAGATAAAAGCGCTTTAACTACCTCCTCCGAGCTGAGCTCCTTTAACGGTACTGCTTCCGGGAATTTCGTGGCCGGGCAGAGCACTGTGAGTATGTGCCGGTACCCGGACTGCGTTACAGGAAGTGGACCCACTGTGTCTATAACTAGCCTGCGAAACGGTTCTGTGATAATGGGGACCAGCTTCATAGGTGCTTTAGCCTTATCCCCTGGCTTGCCAACGCGTTGGCACGTGTCGCAGCTTCTTACAAATGCCTCCACCTCCCGAAAGCAGCCGGGCCAGTAAAACTCCCGTAACAAACATTCTTTTGTTTTTTTGATGCCGAGATGCCCTGACCACAAACCTCCGTGGACCAGGTGCAGCAGCTCCTTGCGGAAAGGATACGGTACGACTAGCTGATTAAACCGAACTCCTTTTCGACTCGTGTACTTTCTGTACAAGACGCCCCCCTTCTTGGTGAACTGAATGTTTTGCTTAGCCACCCCTTCCTTCGCGTCTGGCGTTAGGTTACGGAGAGTGGAGTCATTTTCCTGTTCCACTATCAGTTCTGTAGGACTTACATTTAACAGCTTTATAGTGCATTCTACTTCTCGAGATGCCTCGGATTCATCCGGTTTCTTACATCTTTCTTTAGATATTGTGTTTTGAGGCTCCATTATAGGGCGGTCCAGTTTCGTGCCAGGTAAAGAAGGCTCTGCCGCTGAAGCTGTTTCGTCTGCCACCGGATCTTTACAAACTGTCTGAGCGGCGAGCTCCCTTGCTTTGGATCGAGTTAAGGCCTGTACGATACCCTCACTGAACCCAATTCCTTTTTGTCGCAGCAAGTACTCTGATTTATTTGAGAACAAATACGGGTATTGCACTGGGAGATGTGCCGAAACGGCAGCTTCAGTGTCTAGAACACCGAAAGGGCCTTCGATGCGGACTCTTGCTACTGGGAGACATGCACTGTTTGTCTCTACTGCTTGTCTTATCCACGCGCATTCTCCTGTAAACTGACTCTCCTCGACATAGGACGGGTGCACTACATCCATAGTGGCGGCCGAATCGCGGAGCACGCGGCACGGTTGGCCATTCACGACTAGGTCTCGGATGTATGGTTCTAGCAATTTCATGTTTTCGTCATTACTACAGAGTGACATTAACACAACTTTCGGGTTCTTACAACCCAAAGAAATATGCCCCGTCTGTTGGCAGTTATAGCAAACTATCGGCTTCTTGGCCTCGAACGCCTTTTTCTGTTGCCCTTCCGCCCTTTTCTCGGGTGCTTCTTCCTTTCTCTTGTTTTTCTCATCACCGCTTCCTTTGGAGTCTAAACCCTCCTTCGGCATATACCGACCCGACTTTGTCCATCGCGGAGGCTTGTCGGCCCGATATTTACTAATCTCCCTCCTAGGGACATCCTTGCCTTCGAGGGCACGGCGATTTACGTACTCCTCTGCGAGCTCTGCCGCTCTCGTGATAGTATCTACTCCTTGTCTATCCTGAACCCAGTACCTAATGTTTTCAGGTAGACGCCGAAAGAATTGTTCCAACGCAAAACACTGCAGAGTCTTTTCCGCGTCGCCAAGCGCACCCTCCTCTCTAAGCCATTCCTCCAGATTTACCTTTAAGGTGTACGCAAACTCTGGGTATGACTCGTCTTTGGCTTTCTCGATCTCACGAAATTTTCGCCTGAACGCCTCCGCTGACAGTCTGTACTTTTTGAGCAGACTCGCTTTGACTCTGTCATAGTCGTCTGCGTCTTCTTTACCCATACGGGCTATAATGTCAGCTACTTCACACGGCAGCAGCGTAAGCAAGCGCTGGGGCCACGTGTTTTTAGCAAAATTTTCCCTCTCGCACGTGCGCTCAAAGTGCACCAGAAAAAGACCCATGTCCCCTCCTACCGCGTAGGATGGCATCAAATCTGTCATTCGGCGCTCTCTTTCTCGTGCCACTGCGCTAGCTCCGTTCATTGATTGAGCCTTTGCTAGTTCAATTTCTAGGCGTTTCATTTCCATACGATCGATACGTTCTCTTTCCTCTTTCTCCTCACGACGTCTCTGTTCCTCTTTTTCCTCCCGGAGCCTCTGCTCCTCTTTTTCCTCACGGAGCCTCTGCTCCTCTTTCCTTTGCGTAATAGCCTCCAAGCATTCGCTCAGCTCATCGTCATCTGCCCCGATCTTCTCGATGGCGTCAATGATCTCCTGCTTTCTTTTCGTCTCGGCAATTACCTGGCCCAGCTCTCGGGCCAACTCTAACAACTCTGGCTTTTTCAGTCCCTTCAAATTCATGGCGGTCCTTGGTGCTGCTAACTCTTTTAACTAAACAACTTTGACGTACTATCAATACTTCCGTCAACCGTTACCAAATCACTGCTTTGTTTACAATCCTACGCAAAGCCTGGTGATATCTCAGCAAAGAAAAGCAGTGCACTCACCCTATGCAGTCATGAATTCGGACGCGTTCCTTCCCGTGTTGTCAGAGATGCCACGAAGCAGTTTTGTCCGACTCTAGGTCCTCCAGACAGCAGGTCTCAGCATTGCCTCCTGGTCGATGAGCTCGATCCCACCGCTGCCATCCAGTTGTTGTGGTCTGGGTCCTGTGGGTCTCGTCGTTGGTAGCTGGCTCCCATCGGACTCGTCCCTTATAGCGAGAAGCAATGCTTATATGGGAAAACAGAGAACAGACGTTTATTTACATTAGAGAGAGGTCAATAAGAAAGTTTAGATATATAGTGGCGTTCTTCGTACATGGCGAGTTCTCCACTCGAAAAAGCACCGAATGAGCCGTGGGGGCTCATTATAAAGGGTCTGTCCTCCCCAGATCCCTAGATCGGGGACCGCGTACAGATGGCACCGTCCAATCACGGACCACACATTACCCGCGAGGGTGACGAGCACGCACGGTCCACGCGAACGTTCAAAACTGAAGCGTGGTCACCGCACGGCCATGTGGCACGAACGCGGCTCCCCCCCCGTCAAGGTGTGTCGCTGGGCGAGGGGTCTGGAGTTGATGACTGCATCCATCGAAAGGGCCGCCGTAAACAAGCTTCAAAGGGTGCCGAACGACTCGTTCAATTAGCGGGACGATTCCCGGCCGCCGCCGCCGCCGTCATCTTCCAAAGAAGAAGCTGCACCGGTGGTCTCCCGAACTGCTCACGGCGCCGCGGCGGCAGGACGCCGCACCCTCCGGCCAGGTGGGAACAATACATGGCGGACACCGGCCGCCCACCCGTTTGGCGACTCAAAAGGAACATCAAAAGGAACGCCGATCCATTGTCAGACCTGGCGCCGGTCCTAACAGCGGGTATTTCTTTTCGCAGAGCTGCACGGGCTGGACTCGAGTGCAGAGGCCGTGTTTCGCAACGGACATGCATGCCGTAAATATATACGTCTTCTCTCTGTATACGCTAGACTGAACTCGAATCCTGCGCCTGTGGTTTTGGCGCGAAGCCGATTGCAACGCGTGCGTTCGTATGCCCGGAATCGGGAGATGCGCGCATGCGTGCCGAAAACAGTGAGAATAGGATTGACAACAGCCTATGAGCTTTGGGTACTGTTTAAGCGAGTTTAAGTGAAGAACAAGAGTGTGTGATGCGAAATTTTTTTGAGTTGGCCAGAGCTTTTGCAGCTTCCAGTGCAAAATCAAGCATGAAGACGGACATGTGGAATAAATTAACTCAAGGTTTTTCGCTGCTCATACGCTTCGAAATACCACTGCCGCCACACTAATTTGGCTCGAATCGGTTATATATACTAGGCCTTTCAAGAAATGTGTGCAATATGTCTTTAGAAAAACGGTAAAAGGCGGTGTTTGCTCGCTGTCATCATCATAGATTTTACTGTAGCTGTTTACATCTTAAAATAGTTGAATACATCACTTGGTACAATATTTAAGAAAGTTCAATAAATACATTTTAATTAGCGGAGTTAGGCGGTTATGTGAACTGCGACAATTTAAGTCATTCATGCTAAGAACCTATTCCAGCTTTGAGATTTCCAAAAATCTGATTTTAATAATAATTGCAAAGTAATAAAATTCTTCCGAATTTCGGCGACACCGTAACAGAAACGCGGAAGAGCGAAACAGCCATACTCATCTGGGACGTCAAGAATAAGCGAGCGTCGTCATATCAAGTCACCAACCGACTTCGTTTTGTGGGTGAGTGGGCGGCGCTTGCAATAATAGCATGCATGACGCTTAGCGAACGGGGAAGAACTGCAGCTCTGTAATCGTTGTTATGAAGAGTGACGTCATTCTCGTCACCTGCTTGTTGCGCTCATCGGTGCTTCGGATTCGGGGTATCGATCGCCTTTGAACTTGCCTGGATTTCATTACGCCACATTAATTATTAGAGGCCACCTCTTTTGTGTCTCGAAGCTTCGATGTGGTTTTCGCACGACGAATTTTCATTTTCGCATTTGACATTACCGCATTACTCTGCTAATTCAAAAGCTCGTTAATATAGCCTTGTTTCAAATTATGTCTTCACCCATAGATACAAGCCGCTACATTAAAACCAAATATGAAGACAGCGAACAAATATCGCACTTTTCGATTTTTGGTAGATATTGGACACGTTTCTTGAGGCACCCTGAATAATAATACCAATTGGTCGAAGTTGGTTAAGCATGGTTGGTTTTATGTCTTGCCAGTGTTTATGCCCCATGCACAGGGCACAGGCAAGGTGGGATAAACTTTATTTGGTCCTGAACCAGGTCCGACACCTCCCGAAGGTGGGTCCACCGCAGTTGGTGGCCTTGCCCATGCCGCTGTACTGGAATACCATGGCCCCTAGGCCGTCCACATGCCTCCTGGACTGCTGAAAGCTGGACTGAGACCTCGGAGCTTGTAGATTATTTCTCCTGTCTCAAGCGACTGCCATGAGTGCAGGTTGGCAGATGATCAGCTATAAGCGATATACACGTTCACAAACTTTGTGGAATTTTGATCACGAATCCTGGCAATCAAGCTCACAAATGAGAAGAGCTGTCGCAATAGAATCGATCACTTATACTGGCAGTCCTTACGCGAAGAAAAATCATCGGCGACATGTTGCAGAGGACTCGGATATACTTCTATAACGAAAAACAACAGTGTGCCTCGGTATGCCTGTATAGTGAATTCCAAAGTTACGCACGGTTTTTAATTGATGCAAATGCGACGAAATAAGTAACATATATACCAACTGGTTCTTAAGCAAATCTGTAGTGCAAAGTCGTCTGGCTTTAATTTTGATCGACTGTTTTCTTTATCGTGCACCCTAATGCCTGAGTCACAATTAACGAATAGCCGGTGATTTCGGCTAATACTGGCAAAAATAAAAGAGCCAGCCTCCGTCCGCTTCGTGATCTGCCTCGACCACAAAAACATAGATCTGAACGTTAAAATAGTTATATCCTAATTACTTTGCAATTACACGTGAGAAGAATTTTCAGCCGGTCATAAATGACATCAGTACACTGAACGTTTTCTGCCAGGGCTAAGGAGAGAGTGAGAGGAGAGAAAGGAAAGACAGGGAGGTTAATCAGAAGGAGACTACAATTCGCTACCCTGTGCTTGGTATAGGAGAAAATTGGTGTGAAAGAGTGAAAGATAATAAGAAGGGTTGATGACAGTATAGGAAACAAATGTAGAGACTGGAGCCCTATCCGAGCACTATATATGAAGCAACGCTGTCCGCGAACTGTCACAGCTTATATAGGAACCACATCGACGCCTTCAGAGAACCTCGTGATGCATACCGGGTAGGACAGGGCCCCCGGATTCTGTCCTTTGTCTAGGGGCCAGGGGCTAAGAAACACTTGCAAAAGGGAAGCGTTGTCAATTTGACCATTGTTTCACGGAACTCGAAGTATGCTCCAATATAAGCGTACATACGACGTATTGGCGTGTTTATGATCCTTGAGAAACGCTTCGCTGAATTCCGATTGGCAGAATTTGGATTCCTATTTTCCCAGTCATGACATGGTGTATTCAGGCCTTGAAATATCTTTCTTTAGGTATTCAGAGCCACTACTCACCGTGGAGAGTAACGTCGTGGAAGGAGCGCAGCAACATTCATTAGAGAGCAAAACATGCAAACGTCCGAACATACGTAAAACGGCAGCAGTTGCCCCTAGCTGAAATCTCACTGCATGGTTAAGCCTAAACGACAACAAAAATACAAGAAAATCTTTTCAATGAATAGAGCACGTAACCAAGGAATCGCGTCAGCCCAGAGTGTCCCTCTTTAACCGAACTGACTCGTCTCGAAAAACAAAGAACCAGACAGAGCACGCACGCCAACGCGCGCTGATTCGGAAACAAAGCAAAAAAGCTCAAGACGTGCCTCATGCACGCCGCCGAATATGTCCTTGCGTTTTTGAAAGAAATACACTTTCTTAGCGCGCAGGGAACGTTTCCAAAATGAAGACAGGTAGGACGTTTTGTTCCGTGCTCGATTCATACATTAAGTCTCGAACTCACACACACGGCAAAAAAAAGAAAACAGGCACACAGGGTTCTCGTTGCGTGCTCGCCTATATAGCCGTGCGCCGGTCTATATACGTCAGATACATGACAGGTAAGAGACGACGGCGAGGAATACGTCGCCGACGACGGCAAACCAAAGACCATTTACGAAAGGACGAAAAAGAAGCCTGTAGGGAGGGCGGAGGAAGAAGAACCTTTCGTTGTCTTCTTCCGGTGGCAGCAGCTCGCTTTTTTTTTTCCCTCAAAGCGCTCGGTTGGAAGCAGCACGCCAACCGGGCATTTAAAGACGGTCGACTCTCGGCACGAAATACACGGCAGCAGCCGCAGCGCCAACAGCGGCCGGCTACCGCTTCAATCCCACGCAAAAAAGAAGAGAAAAGGAAGAAAAAAAATGTTACGATACTTTCAACAGAAAGTCGCCGGCACAGCGAGAAGAAGGCGGCCGTAGAGAAAGGAACATCAGAAGAACAACAGTATAACGATGGCGTCGAAAAGAAGGAAGCGGCGGTAGCAGCGAGGAGCGGCTGGAACGTTGGAAATAAATTTTTTCGCTGGCGCCAACCTTCAGCGGTGACGGTGGAGGGGGAGGAGGGGGTGGGGGACGGAGGAACCACCACCGCCTTTGGCGCTGCGTCAGTGCCGCGCTCCCAGCCCATTGTTGTTGTCTTCTCAAGAGCTTCTTCCTCAAGCGAGTTCGGCAGCTCCTGGCTGGCCGCTGCACTTTGGCTGCGCCGGTTCGGCCGTGGTGCTACCATTAGGAGCCGGAGCCGCCCTCTTTTGTTCTGTTCGCGACGCGGTGGAGCAGAGAGCGGCCGGGCATCGTCCAAAGGAAGGGCTGCACGCTGCCGTGTGCGTTTACGCTTATGCGCTTATATGTTTTCTACAGCGCGAAACGCTTTCTTCAACTTGATCGACTCTGCTTCGCATGCCTCTCTTCCTTCGACGTTCCCTCCTTTTCTCTTCGTTATTATTTTTTTAACTATAGCGAAGGTTCACCTCGTTTTTACGGGGCCCCCTTTTGTTTCGTCGTACGCTGCCGCACGGTACTTTCCTGCACACGTGTTGAAAACAAAAACAAACAAAATATAACAGGGTGCCCAGGTCCCAGCCAGACCTTGGTAAAGAGTTTATTTTTTCGAGCTTCACGTGTAAACAAGTGTGCGAGCGTTTTCGATGCGGGAGCAAGTTACGCAAGTTCCGAAAAATTTGAGCACGGAGTGGGAGACGTGCAAAAAATAAAAAAAGAAAGAAGAAAGTAACCGCGGTGAGGGAAGGCGGAGGCGTTAAGCGCTCACCGGCAAATCGTCTTCGGTCCTTTTCTTCTCGACTTTCTATCTTTTTTCTTTCTTTCTTTCTTTTTTTAGTAAAGAGGAAACGTAAGAAAACAGCGTTTTTCAGTCCGCTCATTTCTTTTTTTTGGGGGGGGGGGGGGAATGCAGTTATCATCCTAACCACAGAGTGCGCACTAACATTTCGAAAAGCTCGCAAAGTAGCGTTAGAAGTGGAATGCCGAGTCTTTCACGTTGCCTTTGCGGGATGTGTTTAAAACGCTGGAATTCGCCGCCCCGGCCGACGAGGCAGGAACGCGTTTAAAATAAAGTAATATTAAAGCGGAACACTTTACAGCGCTCGCGCTAATTGTACCGCTCCGAATGCAGCGAATGCGCTATAAGAAGGTTTTGGGAAGTTGCAAAACTGTACACCCGCTTCCAATCCGCCCCCCCCCCCCTTTTTTTTTCAGCATTCCCTTCAACATGAATGCTCAAAGTGATGCACATCAATTGCTCCGACGCGACGCAAGTACATTTGGCATGCGCGTTGACGTACGAAGTATTGCAGAAATCTCAGGCATGCGACGCAACTGCGTAATCACGCGAGTTTGCATAAAACTATGCTTCTCACCTGCAGGGTGACAATGCATGCGTCTCCAAAAACAAAAACAAAACACAAAAAAATCTGAACTGAAAAACTGAGGAATCTCGCCTCAAGCATAACAATAGAAAGAATCCTCCTTAGTTGCTACGCGTTGATAAATAAAGCAAATATAATTACGAGGACAACACAAAACTATGCGAACACTTCACCATTACCTGTGCTGCGCCAAGTTTAAGTCATCAGGCGCACCTGGAAATGATTCTCGAGTAACTTTGTTTGCCTTGCAGGGCCACAACGCCCGTTAATGAATACACTTGCGTTGAAGCCAAGCACGCGTTACTGCAGGCAGATTTCTATCTCTAGCATACTTGCAAGAACTTACATGACGCAAGTATTGCAACGTCCCCAATATATGTGCAAGTTGTGAACAGCTATGACCCTATTCACATATGCATTATACACATATGCGTTATCCACGCTTATTCAATCAAAGCAGCTATTCTATGCTCGTGTAACTCAACGAATGTGGATTTATAGGGATAAGACAATGTTACATGCAGGATTAAAGGGGCGCATACGCCATAATCGACGCACATTTTCCGACTATTCGAGGTCTGTAACGGAAGGTCTGAGTTAGGCTCATTCTATTTATTATCACTCCTTCCTGTCTGTCTCTCTCACCTTATGCAATTTCATTCACACCACCAACTTCGTTTAAGTTTATATATGTAACCTTCAAGTAATTATTCCAAATAGATAATCGTGCTGTGGAATAGGCATGACCTCGCGTACGGAACGGAATACAAGAATATCTTCCAGTGAGATTCTATCAGTCACTGCTACACGCAGCGAACGATTAAAACCGGTCAAGATTGCGCACCGAAACTCCTCGTGTGACGGGATTCCCTGCCGCACCCATGAAAGAGCTAGGAGCAGGCACGCAATAATAAAGCGGCCCTTTCGAATGCCCTGTTCTTATAAGTTTTTTCCGGCGTCAGATCGTTGAAGTGTCGCGTAGCACAAGTGGGTGGCAAAAAAGTTGCGCGAAACTACACGAACTAACTCTACGAACCCCGCGTGTGTTAGACCTTCTCCAATTCCAAACTATAGAGCTCTACAGAACTGTGCTTTGCAGATGCAGAACACGTGCCGCAGCGCCCACACCGTGTGAACTTCGTCGCCCGCCGCCCTCAGCGCTCTTAGGGGTGCCCGTATATAAATTAGCGAGCACGCTTTCGAAATTCAATCGGAAGCGTGGGGAGGGCACAGCGACAGCCGCCGCTGTCGGCGACAGGTGAGCAAAGGGAGACCACCCCTGTACGCCAGCCCGCCCCGTTCAGACATTGGCTGCGTGCGACTGCGCGCCAGCTTGCTCCTTTCGCGTCTATGTAGTCCATAGGTGCACCGCCAAGTTGGTTTGGTCGCACCTCACGGTTCAAGTTCCGGGAGTGTCGGGCAGCAAAAGTTTACGAAAGAATTGGAGTTTATAAGCGCGCGTATGCTGAGAATGCACGTGTGCTGTGATTGACAACGCTAAAAGAACAAAAAAAAGAACAAAAAAACCAATAGTGGCTTACGTTATCGAACAAGCTGACATTGGTATAGTTGAGGTTAATATAAAAGACAACACTCAAATTCACAGACCCGCAGACACTGCTTTCTAGTCTCGCTTGACCCCTTTAATGTTCAGCTGTGGACAGCTGCATATAGCTGTCAACATGCTACGCGATAATGTTCATCTGAGCTATATTAAAAAAAGAAACAAAGAAAAAGAGGAGCAGATTACGCTGTCCTCACTTTACATATGTTTGCAGTCTGCAGTGATAAAATATAAACAACGACACAACGCCCCTCAACGGCCAAACCTTTGCCAACCGATAACCTGCCACCGGGAATCGCCACCTGCGAGGTTTGCATACGTTCAGAGAATAGAGTTCTTGCAGGCTTTTCCCGAAACCAGCTCCGGCGACTGCAACATGACTGCAGATGTAGTATATCAAAACATGTTGACAAACACACACGTGTGTGCATGCATGTATCTGCACATGTGTGCATGTGTTTGTGTGCGTGTTAGACGAACTTGCTAATATTATGCTTTTTGTCTTGTGGCTATAAGGTACTCGGCTGCGGACACGCAGGTCGCGGGATCAAAATCCGGCTGCAGCGGCTGCATTTCCGGTGGAGGCGGAAATGTTGTAGGCCCATGTGCTCAGATTTGGGTGCACGTTAAAGAACCCCAGGTGGTCGAAATTTCCGGAGCCCTCCACTACAGCGTCTCTCATAATCATATGGTGGTTTGGGGATGTTAAACCCCACAAATCAATCAATCAATCAATCAATCAATCAATATTATGCTTTCGACTGGGGAGTGATAAGTTGTGAGTTTGCACTCCTCATGCGTGATACGTGCCACGCCCTATTTTACCTTGTTGAACGTCGGCACACATTCTTTTTCGCGAACAATCCTCCCAAAGAGTGTTTGCCCATGCATGGTATGCACAAATTCGGGAAGAGAGAGAGGGAAATGTGGCGAGGTCAAACAGAAGAAAATTTTCAATTTGCTATACCCCGAACTGGCGAATGGTTAAGAGGGGATGGAAATGTAAGCAAGGTAACAAAGACAATAAACGGTTAGAAAACACTATTAAAGATAAGCAAAAAAGCCCGCACACGTATACACACTCAAACACAGGAGTGCCATATTCGCGTAGCGAGTCCGGTTGAGCGCAGAAACTTTAGCAACGCTTTCGTCCGTTTCTGGTTGGATGCTCGAAGTATACTGGCATCCCGAAATTCGGGCAAGTGAACACAGTGAAGTGTGCTGGAAACAGCGATAGCTATAGCGAATGCCCGCCACCACTAGTCAATTAAGGCCACATCAACGCGTTGCAATAATGAGTAAAATGTACGGATGGAGCAAAAAAAAAATTGGAGTCTCTTCGCAACTGTCCTCTCGAGATTATCGTTTACATCGAGCAGCAGAAGAACAGCTGCGTTGCTCCGAGCTTTGTCGCATTATCTAAGATCGTCCTTTGGTAACCTTATATTTGAAGCTTCACCTGAAACCCCATAGTTGATAATGGCGCTCAATGTTCCATGTGGCAACGTTCTTCGCTGGGCATCTCGGAGGCACGCTGTTGCTGGCATATAGGGACGCAAGCGGAACGCCATCGCTGTATGTGCACGTATAAATATATGCTATGTTGCAATTCAAAGTAGCGCTCCCCTTTTCCGGGCTTTATATACATTCACTTCACGCAATAAACAACGCAAAAATAAAAACGTCCACGCTGTGAAGCAACCGGCCTCGACCGATGAGAAGCCGCTCCAACTTTTTTTTTCGTGGGGTCGCCCGGGCCTATTATTTTTCGTTCCATCTGACGGCCGAGGCGAGATTAAAGTCAATTAATCATGGTAATCTCCGGCGAAGCGGTCGCTACGCTGGGCGAGGCATGGCCGCGGCACTCCGGTTGTGAGCGCACCTATGCATCTCTGTCGGAGAGAGAAACAAAAACAAAAACACACGCAAACTCAGAAATGCCCTTTCTTTTTCCTCGCTTGTTTGTTTTCTTCTTTTTTTTCGGGGAAATCGATTGCCACCTGCCGAGTTCGAATGTTGCCACCCTACCCCGGCATGGGTCATTTGTAAAGCGCGCTGACAGTCGGCGCTGCGAATAAGGATGGAACGACGAGCGCGCGAAAAACTTTGCGTCTGTGTGCGTATATACCTCCAACTGCGCGATTGCATGCGAGGACAACCGAGCGGCCAGCACCGCGCCGAACAGACTTCTCTGCGTGCCAGCCACAGCGCGAGTGGCACTGGAGGCGCGCGTTATAATTGTATTCGCGTTTTATCCCGGGACCGCTGCGAGCGCCTGCTTTGCATAAAGAATTCAGAACTGCATGCTCTCGCACAGGCGCTCAAGAGCGAGCAAAACTCTGTGGACGCAGAGTGATGGCTATAGCGAAAGCGTAGGTATATAGAAAGGTGGGAGTGAGTGTAATAAATATATATATATATTGTTTATGTTTTTCACGTTCACCTTATTTCATATATTTAAACCAGTCAGCCAAGAATATATATATATATATATATATATTAAGGAAAGAAGTGTATACATAAGGGCTCGTTTTTCTGTGTTTTACACAATATTAATGAGATCTAACATACAATAATGCCAAGGAAAGTATAGGGGAAAACATTAGACCAAATTATAATGTAAATATGAAGAAAATTTACCTTTTCGGCCACGTTTCTTCATATTTACATTATAAGTTGGTCTTATGTCTTCCCCTATAATTTCCTTGGCATTATTGTCTGTTAGATCTCATATATATATATATATATATATATATATATATATATATATATATATATATATATATATATATATATATATATATATATATATACATATATATATATATATATTCTTGGCTGACTGGTTTAAATATATGAAATAAGGTGAACGTGAAAAACATAAACAATATTTATTCTGAACATTCGGCCGCGTACCACATATAACGTCAGTACAAAGCTACACTTTAAAAGGTACAGTATATCGCCTTTCTTTGCCAGAAAGCTTTCCTTCAAGAAATTCTATAACACGAACAGAAAACTTGGAATACATCGTGGCGCATCGGTACCGAAAAGTGCGCAACTCCGAGTGCGCCCAGAAATGTACATAAAAAAGCGGCAAGCCCCGTTCCCGTCGTAAACACACATTTAGGCTGATGCCAAAGAATGTCTGCTCAAATTCTTCCTAAACATACGCCTTTTAGCACAGGGTGATAGCAAGACGAATAGGACAAGGAAGAAAGAAAGAAACGTTTCGAGCTGGCCGATCTCTGGGACAAACCTAATTTCCTGCGCCATTTGAAATTACGTTTTACCCCGTTTCCACGAAGTATGCACAACGCGGGATGGCTTCGTTGCGAGGCTGCTGGTTTCTTGCTGTCTTGTGTGAGTTAACTGCGCGTGCGTCGTCCACCCGATGCACGAGAACACGGAGCAGTGAAGCGGGAAATCAATTTCCTTTGTTTCAACGCAGGCGAGCGCAGCGCCGACAGGAAAAATAGCGGGCTGTTACGCGAAGCAGCCTTTTGTTTAGAACTCTTGTTCGCCCGTTTGTGTTCCGTGAATGGGGAGGAGAGCTCGAATCAAAGGGGTGAAAGCGCGCTGGTAGGAGGATATGGTAAACAGGAAGTTTTCGCGTGACGTCAAGGTACGTCATCTTTCTGCGGTTGGATGCTTTTTTTGCTACGTCGTATGCGGGTGTGAAACGAAACAGAAGCCTCGTGGCGTCACTGGATACGCTCTATTGCAAAGGTTTCAAAACTCGCCTCCACGAGCGCGCCGCTGCCCCAGAATTTAGTCCTCTGCAAGGGCAGGGACAATCAATCAGGTACTGACAGGGGAAGGAAAGGGGTAACAAAATATCAGCGAACAATACCATGTGTAAGTCGCCCTATCATGTATATATATGATAGGGCGACTTGGCCATACCCATTCTAGGGGATTGGCCATGATTTTGTAGTTTTAAATTAATTAGGTAAATGTTTTGAACGTTATTGAATGATAAAGAACAATTAAATAACTTATAGAATTCTAGAAACACAACATCACCGTATTTCTCACTTGCTTGTCTTCTCTTCTGTTTCACAGTGACATATAGACGCAGTGGCATGGTGCGGTCGCATACCAAGCATACCCGGGACATTATCATGCAATTTGTAAAAGTCATTTCTGTAGAAGATTTGTACCTGCATATCAGAAATATATCGAACATCGACACTGATCTGATCTGTCCGAATGACACAAAAGCGAGCGCCGACACGGATGCCCCATCGAACACGATATTTGACCGTGGGCGTCTGGCATCCCTCCGTATCGAAGACGAGTGATGGAAAATATCGTCATGATAAGATTAAAGCTTATCATGACGTCATGATGACATCAAAAATCACCGAAATTTGTGAAGTCGCATGACTTCATCGGGTCTGAATGTATCACTTGGTCAAACGGGGTCCGATCACGGAGTCAGTGCGAAACCAGGTATAAGGCACCTGCGATCTTGAAGGCTCTGAAGTACCACGTTAGATGCCGAAAGATTTCAAAAGGCGGAGAGGCGGCCTCAATAGTGTGTTCTAATACACCCCGTAGGCGGGTTATTAAAACAGCTAAGTGGACGGCGGCCATCTTTAGTCCTATTCCAATCCTCCCAAAGCCGGCAAAATTAACAGCTTCGAAAAGACGGCATCGCCGACAAAAACGATGCAGGCTATAGCCTGCATCGTTTGGGCAGCAAAGTATACTTTGCTGCCCAAACACGGTGGAGGCTCAGCGAATCGCTAGGATAGGTCGGGTCTTGCCGGGTGGAATGGTCGTCTGCACACAAGGAGACACTTATCCAGGCGCTCAATGTAAATAATGTTAATTTTTTAATTGAACACAAAAGAAGCTAAAAATTGACAAAACGCGTTTGTTTATTTTAGCTTTCTCTTTACAACGCGAGGTGGCGTGCCGTCGCGTAGCCACCACCCAGACGCGCGTTTCATTTCTGGGACGACAACTGACTTTGTATGTGCAAATCGTGTACATATGTATCGATTAGGCGAATATGAACTGTCATGTGAGGTGAACTGACCTTGTGTGTGGAACATGTTAACCTAATAACTGTATGTGAAATGACCCGTGAAGTTTAGGTAATGTGTACTTTCACATCGTAGGTTGTACAGACTCGCACTTTGTGTCTTTATTGTCGATCTTACGGCATATCTTCCGTACTAAGAGAAAAAGAGTAGTTGGTGCCATTATGGTGGCACCGGCTACTCCTATTTCATCATTTCAATAAAAAAAAACATAAATGGGTTCGATGTTGACTGTCTACGATGCTGTCTGGAATTGGAACACAGTCGAATCAGTTGAGAGGTAAAATACGATGCATGTTTTCACCTCTACGTCGTCTTAAAGTGAAAGCGTAAGTATAACCCTGTGAGGTTTTTTTTTTCTTTAATATATCGTTAGGTTATGACTCGCTGCGGCCGCATGGGGTGTCTCATTAAAACATGACCGATTGATTGATTTGTGGGGTTTAACGTCCCAAAACCACCATATGATTATGAGAGACGCCGTAGTGGAGGGCTCCGGAAATTTCGACCACCTGGGGTTCTTTAACATGCACCCAAATCTGAGTACACGGGCCTACACCATTTCTGCCTCCATCGGAAATGCAGCCGCCACAGCCTGGATTTGAAAACATGACCGAGACTACTGATGTCTGTGTAGCTCATGAATACTCTCAATAATAATAAAAAATGTATACGGGGCGAAAACAGTCATGTGTGTATACATGGCAGCCAGCTGTTCCTGAACCACGTGTTTTATATATAGTCCTGCGCTATGGGATGGTGGTAGCGAAGCGACCGGAACCTTCTATTGGCCACTAGTCTTATGTAACAGTCAAAAGCAAGATTTCGATTAATGTAAACGGCGTTCCTAAAATCATTCCAGTTGTTAACCGCTATACATGTTCGATTTATAAAACTGATGCCTCAAAGCTGCAGTATAATACGGAAGAAAGAAGCCAGATTTCGAAATTCACTGATATTAAAATAATAATTAGGTTTTTACGTCCCGAAACCACGACATCATTATGAGAGACGCTGTATAGAAGATGGCTCCGGAAATTCCGACCGCCTGGTGTTCTTTAACGTGCAGCGACAACGCCCACCGACGGGCCTCCACTATTTCACCTCCACCGAAGTGTGACCGGTCAGGCCCGGATCAAAGCCGCGAACTTCGTGTCATGAACCGAACACCATAGCCACTGATACGCCGTGGCAGATAAATTCACAAATGGTCAGCGAGCATAATTGCGTAGACCAAAAATAATGAATGCATTCGCAAACATAGCAGAGACATATTTTATTATAATGAGCTTTTGAGACTGCAAGGAGAGTGGTGAATCATTTATAGATGCAGAAAGCAGAGTAAGTTTTGATTATTTTTTACATTAGCTTCTTAACCTGCACTAACAGCCAGTTGCCCCTTGCAATAGTCATCAATAGTCAATGTAGTGTACAGTGAAGCGTCATGGCAATACAGACTCAATTACTGCCGCGAGCTGTATAGTCATACAGAGTATCACTCGTTTGCTTTATGTTGTCTATAATACATAGCAGGGCCCGAGTTCAAATAATTATTTTATTATATGCTACATCCTATATACGTCATATACAACGTCCTGTATACTACGTCATACGTCATCAGATACTCAGCAATTTCGCAGGATGCATCCTTAAAATGACCAACTGAAGATTGATTATGTTACTTCATTAAAGCAGGCGGCAAATTCGAAACACAACCGTACCACGAAAGATGAATATATACGGACATGAATATTAAGGAATGACACTTACCTACACGTACACAGAAGTCATCCACTTCGAAGACACTGGAGCTTCTATTTCACCATATATAGTCACGTGGACGTTCACCTGCTACAAGAGAATGAGAGCCTCATCTAAATAGAGCACACCCACATAAAGTGAATAGTTACTTGTTAAAAACTAATATTCATACCGTTAAGACATTTATTGGTATAGAGAATGCAGGACAGCGGACAGCAGCGCTCGGCCAAGCACATGCAACGAGCTCATGTCGATGGCGATTCCACTGAGGCGCACAGCAATGTCTCTGAGCAATGCCCTTCCCTACATAATACATATATTTCTACACCAGATAGCGTGCGAGTAACCAATGAATTTAGAGTTTGGGTTCCTGTAAACCATGCAAACTATATACAGGGTGTCCCACGTAACTTTAGCCAGAGTTCAAAAATATGCCGGTACACGCAATTACGACACGACCACATGCATGTTGCTCACCGTTGCCTGAAGTTAGTCAGACTACTTTTTGTGTTCTCACATATTGTTTAATTAGATCTTTTTATTCAACTAACTTTTGAAGGAACGAATATGGATAAAAAAATTAAATTATAAAGTAGTAGATCGGTTTAAAAACGTCCAAATAGATAATCTTGAACTTTATATCTGTTAAGTATTAGTGTTTTTCTGCTAACTACAAATGCACGCGAAATACAAAAAATACCCCGCGACAAACCCGCTCACGCGTCAGTGTGCATGGTGATTCTAGTGCTCCCTAACGTTCCGCGTACGAACGACGCGCTTCCCTCGCACCGGTTCATGACAGCGATAAGCAGTCACAGCGGTTATCGTTTTTGTGACCGATAGCAAAACGTGTTCATCGTGAAGCCACCACCATCGTTGCGGCCCTGCCGAGTCAGCACAATGGGGCAAATGCTATGGGCGTTCGTACGCAGATCGTTAGGGAGCCCTAGAATCATCATGTGTACTGACGCACGAGCAGGTTTGTCACGTGGTATTTTTTGTACTTCGCGGGCATTCGTAATTAGCAGAAAGTCACTAATACCTAACAGACATAAAGTTCAAAATTATCTATTTGGACGTTTAGCAAACCAATATACAACTTTCTCAATGAACTTTTTTATCCATCTTCGTTCTTTCAAAAGTCGGTTAATTCAACCGGTCAAATTAAACAATATTTGAGAACACAAAAATAGCCTGACTAACTCCACGCAACGGTTAGCAACATGCATTTGGTCGCGTCGTAATTACGTGTTCCAGCATATTTTTGAACTCTGGCTAAAGTTACGTGGGATACCCTGTATACGAATACGCCGCAGCTGGGAAGTTTTCTGTTCGGGGTCTTCCGTCAAACAGTCGGTTCATATTGTACTATGCATTACACATGCAAGTACCAAGTGATGCCAAAGCAAGTGTTATTCCCATATTCCATCTTATGCTTGCTCTTGCCTCTACGTATACACTTGTATTCACGCACACAAACAGCATGTACTCGTAAATTGAGATGCCCCGCATGTACTCGTATCCACTCTACTCGTATATACTAGTACATTATCCACGCATGCGCCATACGGTAAGGTGCGAGCCGAATGAGGAGCCTTTCTCCCTCTTCCATCGCGTATGCGACAGCGGGTTGTTTTCCATTCCCAGCAGGGAGTATACATAAGCACATGCCCACATACGAGGCGTTGCTGAATGTTGTCACAGCCAGCCGGCTATATAGGATTGGCCAGCTTTTGTCGGTGCCTGCATGCTCGCAAGTTAGCCAAGTCTCACAGAGTATCTATATCGAGCATGCTCGCCTCTTTATAGTCTCCCGCCACGAAACAAACAAATCACTTTCGTTTGTTTCGGTGTTGATCTATACAGTCTCCCGCCACGAAACAAACAAATCACTTTCGTTTGTTTCGGTGTTGTTGAGCAAGGAACGCACCACTGCTCGCGCCTGTGGCGGAAGGTTATTTAAAATTAAAATTACCACTCGTGAAGAAAATATCCCCATATATATGCAGGAATATATGAGGGCCACGCCACGCGATCGCCCAGTGCTGCCTGTCGCTCCTACAGTCGTATATAAACGCACGGCGTGGTTTTACACGGCGAGGACGAATGCGTGCGCATGGCCGACTCGAGAATGAATGTGCCCCGTACACTCTCGGCTTACGAATATGCATCGCTCGGCCGCGGCTATGGCGAGAATGGAACCGTCTCTCGCAGTTATTTTAGGTCCACCCGGCGCCAAGCGCGCGGTATATATTCATAAGGTTCCCGGCTTGTTGTTTGAGCAGCTTAAAAAATGTATCACATGTTCGCTTCGAGATGCATTTTGATTTCGTCCCGGCCGAAAATCCTCACGATACACCGGCAGCGTATTACGCCCACTGTATAGCGGTTGCGGACATCCCATGCAACGGCGTCTATAGTTCTCGTGAGAGAGCCACCACACAGCAGTTTACTTTCAAAAAGCATAAGCAATGAGCAAAAAAATACGAGTGAGATAGGAAGTTGAGGCTCGCTCTCGATCCATGTAAAACAGTTTGCCGACATGCTCGTGTCATTTCGCGCGCAATTTTTTTATTATTAAGCCGAGAGCATTGCATGCCTCATCAGGCGCAACAACTGCCCGTCAGCAGCATCGATGTCAAGATGAGTGATAAAGAAAAAAATCACCCCGTGATGATGTCACCATATGACGTCAGCATCAAGACACACACTGCCAAGAGCTGTGACGGTGGAGGTCGAGTGTGGGCCGATCACACAGGCACTACCTCCTATCTTTGAGGCAATGCAGAAGCTCGTTAAGCGGGGGAGGATCAGTATACGGGTCAGTATCAGAAGGTGGACTCTCAGCCTTCGAATCGTCTTCGGAGAATGCATAAGGAACCCTACGAGCTATGTATACATATCTGTTTTTCAATAAGTGTTATCCGGTTGCACATCTCCTCGGCGTATTGTGTCACTATAACGTCCAACGCAGACACATGAGATTTAACATCTCTGTGAAGAGGCGTTGCAGCTACAGCCAACGTTACGGCAAATGGTCTTGCCTTCTTCCTGCCTTGAAGAAGACGTAATGTTGTATGCAAGCCAAGTCACGTACGCACAGTTAATTAAACTTAAGTATGCCGACGTTGGTGAGACAACGGCCGAAATCGGTACACCTGCATATTCCTTGTTTACGTCACCAGGAGCGCAGTATATAGCCCATAGTTGGCAAAAAAGTGAAAAAAAACACAAGTAGGCAAGTTCTTCGATATGACGTGTATTACAATCCGTCGTTTCAAATCGCCAAGTTTCTACACAACTCAGTCTACACGCAATTTAGCAAGCTGTATTCCCACGAGTGCATACGAAGCTTTTATATATACTAGTACGCACAAATCTAAATAAGGAATCTGGAAACATATTCGTGAAAATTTCGCAAGCATGCCGGAACGTTTTGTTTGAGAGACTTTGACCCATTCTTGCGGCTGGGCATGTTAATTGATGAAGACATTCAGGCACATACAAGTACTAAAGAACGAAGAGCTCTAATTACCGAGCTCTGTGCCAATATGAGTGATAACAGCGATTATTCTATACCTTAGATAGTCGAAAACCACCTCTTTTGATAAAAAAAAACTCGGTTCTGCTACTTCGGCACAGAAAATGAGATGCCGCGAACCCTGTCAAATAATAAATAGTCATTGCTGCGAAGATCGTTGGCGGTCACATACAGACAAGTGACGCTATATATTGTCCCACTGTTATATTCTGCTGCATGAAATGGAATGACTGTCGATGCGCAGTTGAATATATCGTGCATAACTTAAATCTGGAATACGAACGTATACAGGAGGCTCTCCATTTTTTCTTGCTATCATACCATTACTTGAAAATTAACTGTCAGTGAATGAAGAAATGTTCGCATAAACCTTTACATTATACGATTAAGGTCACCATAACAAAGCAGTCCTTTGCTTTTTTCATTGCTTCCCATTTTTTTCTTCCCCGGAATTTTCTCGGACGCTCATCAGCCGGAGAAAGCCGGTAAACTTTTTTTCGCACCGATACCCGGTGTTCGGGTGTCATCAAAGCCACGTTCCACGCAGCATACACCGCGCGCGCTCTCGACTTAACGCTCCAGACCACGTACGAGCGTTTAACGCGCGGCCAAAGAGCAAAGACGCACGCTGAGGTTAAGCGCTTGGCCGCTCAGGCGCCGCCATCGAATGAATAAAGAGAAGACGCTCCTACGAAGAGGAAGCCGGTCCCAGAAAGGCCGGTGTGTCCACGCAGACACATGCGGCGATGCCATATATACATGAGGACGGCGGCTGCTGCAGCATTCGTGAGACACGCAGCGTCACCCAGCGCATACACGTAAGACAAGTGGGACGATCGAACGTGCGGCCGTATAAATATATATAAAAGGGGACCTCGAGCGGCAAAGCCCCCCAAATGGGATAGACAGGCGTGAATGAGGCATCGATTGCTGTATAGCTATTCGTTCGCTCCTCGACCCACGCTGGACCGCACGGAGCACCTTGGACTGCTTTATATATGTATCTGTTGGAGAATAAAAATGGACGATCGCGCATGCGCTCTGGTTGGCACACGATCGTGTGTTGTTGCCGTGTTGCCCGGGCGCGAAGGAGGATGATACTGCTGGCGTGACGGAAGTACGCAGGGGGGATTAACAACGCGCGACTCAGCCTTTGAAATTCGTATACGTCGCCCAAGAAAGTTCGCGTATCTGCGTGTTTTTTTTTTTCTAAGGATGTACACACGCAGGCTTCCAGATAGGAAACTGTATACGTACTGACGTTTAATATACATGAGCGGGAGCGGCTATTGCTGAAGGGCTTTGCATACGTGTATAAGATATATGAACTGTGCCGGTGACACTGGTGAGGCGCTTCGTATTTGTCGGACCACCGACAAAAATCTTTGCAAATATGTGCGTGGCCAGAAACCGGACGTGCTCCAGGTTAACGCTCCTCCCTTTTACTGCTTCTCTTTCTCGGCAGAAACTGCGTGAAACGGTAACGTGGTGCTTTATACATACATACATCTTAGTCCTTAAAATGGCAGCGTTCTTGTTTATACAATTATCCGGCTGCTCTAAACAAACGTGTGCAGTACCTATGGCGAGTTAAAAAAAAAAACAGGTAAGTAATTTACTAGATAGTTCATCGATGAATACGTGACTGATACGGAGCATCTTGGAACGAACTCGTATGCACACCGGTGCGAAAAGGCATACGAGCCAATGCCTCCGTATATTCTTATACCGTATGTATAATCATCATTATACCGTATGCGAATCATCAGCTATCGAGACCATTTCTTGGACAAATTCCGTCAGAGTAACGCTCTCTCTCTCTCTCTCAACAGGAGATGGCCCGACGATGTAGACAACGATTTCGGCTAGCGCTTCTGTATATAGTCAGTATACATAGTCCTATTTCATGTTTGTAAACAGGAGCCGGCGCCGTCGACATGCTCAGGCGCTAATGGTATAGCAACGTTGCGGCGCGTTAGCTCCGAACGGCCCAATCTCGCCGCCACTCTCATATATAATCCCTTTATACCACTAGCGCAGCAGCTCGAAAGCTTCTTCTGGGCATAGTGCGTCGGGGAGCCTCCTCATCGCAACGTCGCTATACAAGCGCCTATGTATGCCGACAGCACATATACCCTGTTCACAAACACGGAATAAGTCAGTAACTTTGCTCACGGGTGTACCTCTGCGAATAAGACATTCATTATTAGTGAGTACTTAGATATTCATTGCAACTGTTCCTTCTGGTGACGGACAATTAGTGTGTTATTCAAGAGCGTGTGTCCATTCGTCATCTAGCTTTACCGTGTAGCCGCAAAGCTATTGAACAACTTCTGAATGAGCTTGTTCAACGCGGAGCTGTGTAATGTAAGAACGATTCCCACATTCTCAAAACAAGTGTATTCGTTCCACGCACGCAGGTTCATCGCAAGGAGGAGGCAGGTCTCACAGCGCCATCTAGGGTCAACAGGAGAGAGGACGCCACCGACGCCGGCCGAAGATGGAACCGTCGTCAAGAGGCCATGCACCCTGTCATCCCTGTTCCTTAATTACCTTTTTTTTGTTTTTTGCTTCTTTTGGTTTCTTTCCGCACGCAGGCTGTGCTACGACTAGTAGAACACCGTCAGCCATGCCTTAAAAGTATATTCATATAAGGCGAAAAGAAGGAAAAGCGAGCATTGGCGAAATTGCAACTAGTAGCACGGGCCAATCGAAGCATGATTCCGCGTTGCCCGCTTCACCCTCCTCCTCCTTCAAGGATGGGCGGCACGTGTCTTTTCATTTCTGTGGTCCAGCAGACATGGCATCATCCTTCCTCGTCATTGCATGTCCCGCGGATGTCTTCTTTTTCTCCTTGGCATCGCGTGCGACCGAGTCGCTTGACAGGCGCCCCACGCTTCTTTGTTCTACCGCGGGCAGGTGTCCGTCTCGCCACGGCGCAGAGCGCCTTCTTCTTCTTCATCACACGACAGCACTCCGCTGCTGGTATAATTGTGGCGCCCGTTTCTGTTTCGGGAGACTATCATTAGTCTGGCCAGTCTCGGCGGGCCGCTGCTGCTGTCCCCGCGGCGTGAGCTCCCGCCCATCCTGCAAGACCGTCCTTCGTCGGCGAGCGAGCGTACGAAGAACTCGGCCACCGGCCTTTCTTGCTCAGCGCTGCAGCGCGCTTCGCTCCAGAACAACGGACCACGCTGTGGCCAAGCCGACCGTCTGTGTTGTTCGTGGGCAATTACGGCCCATTAGCGACGTCGGGATCACCACTGCCGTGCCGGGCTGCCTCCCTCGTCTCTAATTTCTCGCTGAGGTTACACGCAGTCTGGACTTGCGCTTGTGCGTGCGTCGGTGCCGTTCGGGCTGCAGGTTCGAGGGGTCCCACCAGAGGTGCCCGCGGTTCCTCCCCGCTTCGACACGGACGGACGTGGCATTTTGACGGCGGCGCACGGCTACACGGGGTCGAGCGAGACTCGATTGCCATCGCGCTCTTCTTTCGTCGCGGGAAGGGTTCATGAATATGCGCACGCTCCGTCGTCCACGTTTTTTGATGCGGGACACGACGACGTGTACGCACGCATGCTCACTCCCGGATGGAACGCTGTGGCGGTCGTGGTACTGCCCTGGAATTGACTCGCGGCAGAGTTCCATGGCCTCTCCTTCACCGAAGGTCGTAGCGAGAAGGGCTGATATCGCACGGAGCACAAGGAGGCGAGGTCGTGCATGGAGCTCTGCGTGGCCGCGCCTGAAGGCGCCGCATTGTTCTTTTCGATCTTATTCAATCGGTTATCGATGGTTGGACAAGGAAGGCCCGGACCGAGAAAAGACGAAGGCCGGGGGGGGGGGCAATTATTTTTCTCGAAGCAAATTTCCTCCCACACCCAGGCAGGTATCGAATTACCCCCGGTACATCGAACGAACGCTCACGTATGCCTCTGTGACTGCACTGAACGAACGCTACACAGATAAGCCACACGATGATGACTGATCTCACGTCTTTTCCTCGAGTTGTTCGTTCGATGTTTCCCTTGTGAGGCACCAATGGCTAGCGCAGCACACTATGCGCGCGTTGATTATTGGGCTGACCCCAATGTGGTTAATGTATACGCTCTCCTCACATGTGTCATTGGACACGGCTGAGCGCTGATGACCCGGAATGTCTGTCGTTATCTTCCACAGAAGAACGGCAAGCTATCGTCGAATGTTGTCTTGCGAATTGATAAATGTTGGCTGTATTTGGAGTCATGACTCAATGCAACTGCCACGCAAAGAAATGCTAAGTTACATTTTGATATACATACATATATATATATATATATATATATATATATATATATATATATATATATATATATATATATATATATATATATCAGTGTAGATGGTCTGTCGGTTTAGATATATTTACACTGCATGCAGAAGACCGCTGTCGAGGAAGAACTGACCGATTATATTCAAACAATAGGATAAACACATCGCATATTTATAATCTCTTACGAAACCCTTTTGGTGATTGTAAGGCTAAGGTTTGTCCGACTAACGGAGACGTAGACATTTTCGCAAACTGTGTGTACTGGCAAAATTTTTTTGCGCCAGGATAAAAAAGAAATTGCAGTGAAAACTCGCGTGATAAGGAATGGTTCACAAGACAATTATCCCAGCCAGCCTATACGTATAACGCATTTCATTCGCGAACTTAAGCGAAGCAGCTGTGGCGTTTTGTATCAAGTGAGTAGTATAGACCCCTTCATTCCAATCTAGTTTTCTCGCTCTGGTTCATCACGTACCTTGTTCAGTCATAAACGAATGGTTGATCCCACATGTCTACGTCTAATAATAATAATAATGGTTTATTTCCACCAAGACACAGTTGATGTAAGGGTGAGAATAAAAGCGACTAACCGCTATACTAAGCTCTCACCCCTGTTGGGAATCCCACCGCTGATCACCAGTTGTTGGCGACTCGGTGTGCTGTGGTAGCGTGGTGTAGCTTCGGGTTGAGGAAACGAACGCTTACGAGATGGGGATACGAAAAACAAACAGGTTTATGGCACTATTTACAAATATTTACAGCATGAGGTTAAGAGTTCGCAAACCACGAACGTGGTGGTTGAACCTTTACTTGGTTCAGAGCCATCACAAACTACGAACGTGGTGGTTGAACCTTTACTTGGTCCAGAGCCACGTCCCGCACTCAGCGGCGTCCTTATAAGCCCTGTCGGGCTCCTCCTTCTTGCGGGGAACACCAATCACACACACACAACCGGTGCAAGGTACGAGCAGGCACGGCGCACGTGAACATCCAATTTCGAGTCAAGATCACTGCACTTAAAGGTGGCGCCAGAGAGGCTCTTGCTCGTCGTGTATGTCGCTGTTCGAGGGGTCCCAAGCTTCGGACAGCAGACATTAAACGGTCCGCCAATCTGTCCGCTCAATTAGCAGGGCACTTTGTGGCGGCGGTCGCCGTTTCTTCAAAGGAATATGCTCTTTGTTGTCCCCTCCGGAACGGCTTACAGCTTCGTGGCGACAGGACGTCTCATCCGCCGGCTAGCAGGGACAAAAGCTGGCGAGCATAGACATTCGGCGAGTCGGCTACTTGTCTGAGGATTAAAAGAGCGCCGCTCCTCGACGCTGGTTCCAAGAAAACCTGGGTTCCAGGCGTGGGAACGCGGCCCGGCTACGCTTCTCAGCGACAGCATGGCGCCTGCTGACGCCGGTCATAACAGCTTCCCCCTCGCCAGATGAGTCACGGAGGGCAGCGGTCAACACTGCTGCTCGCAGGGACGACGAAAGGGTCCGTAGTCGAATCCCAAGAACTCGCCTTCGCTTGTGGCATGGTATGAGTAAAGGCCGAATCTTCGACACCGTTTCTGAAACTGGACCACATGCACAAGCAAGCACTCGGCCCCCTTCGAACAAACCAAGCCAAAAGAGGGATGACAAACCAATTTTAATTACTAGCTTTAACAAAAGCTCACTCTCAGAACTCTCAGGACTCACTTGAGCTGAAAAACCAGACGTGCTACCTTACAAATTTACATAATAAGATGCACGACAAAAAAAAAACTAAAATATCAATTTTGATACACCAAGAGCACTCCAGAATGGTTTAGAAAGAGCGACGGAGCACGCCAGCGTTTCCATTCAATTTGCCCTTTTCGTAATGCCAAAATGATATTTTTGAAGAATCAAGCTCCGCCTCACAAGGCGACTGTTCTTTGATGTCATGGTTTGCAGCCAAGAGACAATGGCCTGTATCTACTTTAAATTTAGCCCTCCCCTGAGATAACACTGCCACTGATGAATGCTCTACACAATGCAGGCGCACTCCTTTCCTGAAGCGCAGTACGTTATCTCACGAGAGCCCAAATTCTGGCTCAAGTAGAACGCATCATACTCGTTGCCACTGTCGTCGAGACATAAAACAGCAGGCTCCTTTTCATCGCTGACTACTTTCATCGTCACTCTTTCCTTCCATCTGAGCTGCTCTTAGTTTTCTTTCGATGATGAGGTCCCATTCTTCACTTAGTTCCTCATCATCAGCCCCCAAATCATTAATCGCTTGAATGATTATGGGTTTTCGTGCCAAACCCTTTGTATCGATCCCCAATTCCTCACACAACAGCAACAAGTCTGACTTCTGCAGCTCCCGTAAGTCCATGATCGTACTGAGTGCTCGCTACTTCCAAAATAACTTTCCGAAACGGCGAAACTGAGTCTTTCGGCAAAGTTAACTACCAGTTCTAAAATTTAATCCTCTTTTAGAACCTGGTTCACTCAAAGGAAAAGCCAAGCACTCACCCATACGTGATCCATGTCTCGAGCCAACTGCTTCTCTTGGGCCGACTGTTGTTGTCACTTGTAGCTTCGAATCCCACCGTTGCCAACCAGTTGTGGTGACTCGGGGTTCCGTGTCGCACCAGTCTGATAAAGTTGTTGGGAATCCAACCGCTGCCACCAGTTGTCGTGATCGGGTGCTGGTTCGCATCCCACCGCTGCCACCAGTTGTTGGGAATCCCACCGCTGATCACCAGTTGTTGGCGACTCGGTGTGCTGTGGTAGCGTGGTGTAGCTTCGGGTTGAGGAAACGAACGCTTACGAGATGGGGATACGAAAAACAAACAGGTTTATGGCACTATTTACAAATATTTACAGCATGAGGTTAAGAGTTCGCAAACCACGAACGTGGTGGTTGAACCTTTACTTGGTTCAGAGCCATCACAAACTACGAACGTGGTGGTTGAACCTTTACTTGGTCCAGAGCCACGTCCCGCACTCAGCGGCGTCCTTATAAGCCCTGTCGGGCTCCTCCTTCTTGCGGGGAACACCAATCACACACACACAACCGGTGCAAGGTACGAGCAGGCACGGCGCACGTGAACATCCAATTTCGAGTCAAGATCACTGCACTTAAAGGTGGCGCCAGAGAGGCTCTTGCTCGTCGTGTATGTCGCTGTTCGAGGGGTCCCAAGCTTCGGACAGCAGACATCAAACGGTCCGCCAATCTGTCCGCTCAATTAGCAGGGCACTTTGTGGCGGCGGTCGCCGTTTCTTCAAAGGAATATGCTCTTTGTTGTCCCCTCCGGAACGGCTTACAGCTTCGTGGCGACAGGACGTCTCATCCGCCGGCTAGCAGGGACAAAAGCTGGCGAGCATAGACATTCGGCGAGTCGGCTACTTGTCTGAGGATTAAAAGAGCGCCGCTCCTCGACGCTGGTTCCAAGAAAACCTGGGTTCCAGGCGTGGGAACGCGGCCCGGCTACGCTTCTCAGCGACAGCATGGCGCCTGCTGACGCCGGTCATAACACCCCACACACATAAGGCAGCGGCGTTGGCGGCAGCAGAATACCACAGCTGACAAAAATACACAACTTTAACAAAATTAGGAATTGTGAAGTTTTCAAACTCATTGCAGACGATTGCGCTGAGAACAAAAACCGCACGCAAACACACACACACACACACACACACACACACGCACGCACGCACGCACACGCACACACACGCACACACACGTACACGCACACACGCACGCACACATGCAATACACAGATACAGAAATGTGTTCGCACACCAAAAGTGGAATGCCAGCACACTACGCAGTTTTCCATATATATTCTGTACATATTTACCTAATGCTTAGTGGTAGCGATCCACCACGGCGGTCTTTGTAGTAGTTATGGCGCTTGAGTGCTGAATCATATATAGTCGCGGGATGTAATCCTGGCCGCAGCGGCCGCATTTTCAATGGAGGCCAAAACGCTCCTGGTCCTTGTATTAAAGAACCCAAAGTGGTCGAAATTTTCGCAACAATCCACTACGGCGTCTCCCATTATGATATCGTGGCTTCGGGACGTAAAATCCCATAAAATATTTTACTTATTATTGATTGATATGTGGGGTTTAACGTCCCAAAACCACTATCATTATTGTGAGAGACGCCGTAGTGGAGGGCTCCGGAAATTTCGACCACCTGGGATGCTTTAACGTGCACCCAAATCTGAGCACGCAGGCCTACAGTATTTTCGCCTCCATCGGAAATGCAGCCGCCGCAGCCGGGATTCGATTGCGCGACCAGCGGTTCAGCAGCCGAGTACCTTAGCCACTAGACCACCGCGGCCGGGAGTTTTACTTAATGTTAGCGCATGCAGCCTCAGAACAAAGGCACACCTAACACAACACAGCGCAATAGCCTTCTATAGCCGGCACTACCAAGTATTATTCAATATACCATGATTTCCACTTTGCCACCTCCATCCTCTGAGGGCGTTGTTGCGGTTTCTGCGCGCAAGCGGACTGAGAGACAAGCTGTGTTCACGGTCATTGTTGCATACTCGCATAGTGCCCCTATAATTTTTTTCCCTATAATTTCACAAACCCTTCTTCCATTTCATTCTTTCACACCCAGTTTTTCCCATTACCAAGCAGATGGTAGAAAACCAGCGTCTTCCTCCCGTTAACTTCTTTTTTGTTTTTTTTTCTTTTGCCTCTCTCTCTCTCTCTCTCTCGATGTTTTCCTTAGCGCGACTGCCTGACAGCGCGACTTTAAAACAACGGAACGTATACTTCTCGAAAACGGGCAGACGCTTTTACCACACATGCAGATGTCCGGATCTTATCAGTGAGCGTCCGAACACACACATAGACACACACGTAGGTGGCGTGTATATATAATAAACGGACCCGCGCTCCCATACACCGCAACGGAGTTCGCCCTCGGCGCCGGGCATAATGGCGCGGTGCAGGCGGCACGGCCGCGGGAGTCGCATAAATCAGTCGTCCGGCACGCTGCCCCACAGGCTTCTGGTCGTACGGACATGCACAGGTGGGGAGAGAGAGAGAGCAGTGTGGTGTATAGCCCGTCGAATATCGTAAATGCCCCCTAATGAGCGCCGCGGCTTCGTCCTTTTGTCTCTGAGGACATTCGTCTCCACGCCTTTCACGCTGTTCTTCTTTTATAGTTGTTTCCCTCTTCGCTTTACTACGGAGTGTACGTACGGAAAAAAAAAAGACGGAGTTGGTTGAGTAAAGCGGCATACAGTCAAACACTTCTACAGAAGTGTTTGACTCTATGCCGCTTTACTCAACCACGACAAAATTATGCGTAAAACGAAGAATTATTTGCGTCAGAACGCCGAGTGCGCGAGTTACTCGGACCACCAAGAACTCTAGGAGGTCCGAGTAATCCGCGGCCTTCCAGACATCTCGTTTCAGTATACGTTAAATCCCTTGCTGGATCATTTTAGCATACGTTAAGCCCCGCCAACCAACCAAACGGCCCGTTAGCGCTAAAACACGTAGGAGCATGCAGCATCTAAAAATCCCAGGAGCACAGGAGCCGGTCTTCCAGGGTCGGGTCATCGAACACCGGTTCCTCGACTGCGTCCCGGGTCCGAAATGCAGATGCAGCAATTCGCGACACCACCCCGCACAATATAACTTGCAACACAGGAGCGGGTCGCCTCGGAAGCTCCAAATTCACCAATGACTTCCAATATAGCGATTATTTTAACAGCTAAACAATGTTATCTCACTTGGGGATGATTCCACATAACAAAATAACATGTAGTTGCAGTACTAAGGGCAGGCTGAAGCCAAGCTCAACCCTTGAACACCTGAGACCACGCAGTCTATCGTTGCAAGTCACATTGAGCGCGGCTGCACATGACACAACCGCCGGCTTCGCCCAGAACCACGCTCGCTGGCTGGACCTGAGATGACGACTAGTTCGCTCAGCGGAGTCCAATCAGAAAACGTGGTGTCAGCTCTTTTTTTCCTTTTTTTTCGTCTCCCATTGGGAAGAGCAGTTTCTCGCGCGTCATCAATCATCAAGGCGGCTGCGTCGGGGGCACAGGTTCTTGCCTGCATGCTAGACTCCCGGTGGGAGAGCACCCCCCTCCCCTTTCCAGCGGTGGAACGAACCAGTCGCACAGCTTATACAACACGGCGCGTTTTCATGCGCGCAAGCTGCTCGCCTCCCGCCTCTCTACACCGGTACCCTCGCGAGTCCAGCATTTCTCATCGACAGCCGGGACCCTGGTCTCTTACGGGGCCATTCCAAAAGCGCCGCATCTGAAAAGTGTTTAGAGCTGTAGCGGAAAAAAAAATAAAGGATAGGTCCATGACGGTACCTGGCTCCTTTCTCTCCTTTTTTTTGGCTTCGCGCTAAGAAGGTCGGCGCCTTGACCACCCTGGACATAGAATCGCACGACGGAGGCAGCCGACTCTTGGGTGCCGTCGCCCCATGCGTGCGACAGGCCGATCCTGGGGCTGCAACGTGACGAATCGGCGTCGTAGTCGAACCACCTTTCGGACGTAATTCTTCATCCTTTCGCCTTGCT
The DNA here is from genome assembly GCA_013436015.1 of Rhipicephalus annulatus. Classification (NCBI taxonomy): domain Eukaryota; kingdom Metazoa; phylum Arthropoda; class Arachnida; order Ixodida; family Ixodidae; genus Rhipicephalus; species Rhipicephalus annulatus. The sequence continues at coordinate 69,716 of WOVY01003130.1, forward strand.
TTTCTATCTTGTGCGCGACAGAGCGTCGCCGTCCGGCTTGCTCGGCTTCTGCGGCATCGGAAGGGCCATCCTCGGACGCCTACGTGTCAGGGTGCGCCCTTGCTCGCGCACGGAGTAGCATCCCGCAGCGTCCAGGTATACGCACGCCTGTACAAGTATACGCGGTCTTTTTTTATGAGTTATGACACCTGTCCAGCCTGCTTTTCAGAGGCGGCGGTGAAGAAGGAAATGAAGGCAGACACCCATGCAGGTACAACGTACTAGGGAGGTCGCCAACTCCCTCCCCCGAATGAGGCAGGAAAAACAGAAACAAACGGTGAAACCTCTTTCGGGCTAGTACCACGTCATCAACGCCATCTGTTATTCTCATAGTCGGACCTTCTCTTTTTATTAATGTTTTGTTTTTGTTCTTATCACTTCTTGGTCTTTCTAGTACTTTCAGGCACGTCACGAAAAGGATCACCCGAGTCTGAAGACCTGGCGGCCAGGTGCGAACCCAGGGAACCCGAAATTTTTCCTTTTCCTCTTTTTAATTTTTTTTTGTTTTGCAGGAGGAGTGAGCAAGCGGACGAGTCCACGGAACGTTCAAACGAGAGAGAAGATGCAAACGACGGCGTCAAGATGATGAAGGATAACTCAGGGAGGGATGCACCCTACAGCTCGTCAGCTGCCCACGCATCACTTCTTGGCAGGTTGTTCTTGCTATAGAGCGCGTTCGCCTCCGACATACTCGTGGATATGCGGTATTTTTATGCGAGGCTTATAAGTTTTAATGTTTCTGCAAGTTTCGAAAATGTGCACCCATCTTTTAACACAAAAATGTCTGCCAGTCTATCTAGTTTTTTTATTTACATAAAAAAACAAAAACAGGCGGACGTCTAGTCTGCTTATATTCGCTACGCCTTTGATGGTTTGTTTGTTTACCTGTTTGTTTGTTTGTTTTCTGCGCTTGCTTGAGCACAGCCCACGGCATTCACCGTACAACTGCTGTCGGGACTGTAGCTCGATTCTTTTTCAAACCCTTTGACAAATGTTCGACGGACAAGGAAGAAAAAAAAAGCTTTCCAACTTTACACCACGGTCTGGGAGATATGGGCAGAGCGGGAAAAGAAATGGACACTTGGTTCGGAAGACGGGACGGTGTGACCTCAGAGGAAGCCTGTGTGTGTGTTTTTTTTTTCCGACGATGCCCCGGTTTTTTCGACAATGGAATTCACCCCCGTGGCGCACCTCTACTACAGAGGTTGTTGATGGCACTGACGGGTGGCGCATCGCGCAACCACCACGTGTCTCAGGCTGGTTCGCTTGCTGAGGCCCGGAGCTTTTAGAACTGAGCCTTACTCGTACAAGGAGCGACACTTTTTCAATCCTTTCCGACACAGCGGCCACCACAAGAGTTCACCACGGAATGCTAGTAGGGGATGTGGAAAGCGCGCAAAGATAAATAAAAAACGAGGTAATAAACAAGCAGACATGAGCCTGCAACACACGAAGAAGCGTCTTTTCACCCGGCTTTAAGTGCGTTTCGTTTTTTTCCCCCTCCCATTGTCACGCGCGTTTTTTTGAGACGTGTTTGGGATGTAGCATGTGTGGGCCCGGATTCAGAGGACCGATAGATACCCTCTGCTTGAACGCGGATGCGATTGGTCGTTCTTGGTGGGGTTAGTTAGGCTTGCTTTAGGCGCAGAGTTCATGCGCACAGACGACTTCGAGCGCATCGGCCACAGAAGTTGCTGGACGTGGGACGTTTTCGGCTGCGGATTTACGCCTTTGCCTCGTCGGCAGCGCTAGCAGGTAAGTGTTGAAAAATTTGCGCTGATATCTCGTTCAACTGCGACCATTTGCAGCTATTACGGGCCCACACTAGCCTTTGGCTACTGGCCCAACAGTTCATTGCACAAAAACACTGTATGGATGGAATTGCCACGTATGACCCTTGGCTGCTCCACAGACACGCTGTGAAACGAAGCTACGCCGCTGGTATCGTCCGGATATGAGGAGGGGTAGTCGATCTAGATGGCTTCCACGCACGATAGTGAACAAGTACGTTCTTCATGTTTTTGTTTTGAGAATTAATTAAGATGTACCTTTATAGGCAAAATTCCAGAGCAATTAAACTTTTGTTAATGACAGCATAATCTTCAACGTCGTCTTCTACTACATGCCCATGCACTGTAGGGAGAAGGCCTCTCCCACTGATCTTGAAATTTGCCACGAGTTTAGCGAGCGTATTTCATTGTACGCCTGCGAACGTATTTTCACCACCTTACCTGTGTATCCAATACCGCAGTATCCGTTCTGTTGTCCTAACTGTCCATTGGCTATGCATCTGTTCTGAGCATTACTTGGCCAGCCTATGTTAAAATTTCCACTCAATGCGAGCAAGAATGTCGGCTGTCTTTGGCTTTGTTCTTTGAACCACAATTCTGGATTTCTATATTGTAATCACACGCCTATCATTTTCAGATCCATTGCAAATTATGTACTTCATACTATCTGACCTTTCTCTATTATCCTTCGCGTTTCTGCTCCATATGTTAGTGGGCTGGAAAAATGGAATCAATCTACACTTTTCCTTTTAGGGACAACATAAATAACCGGCGATTATTTGGAAAGGCTTGCCGTATGCGCTTAAGCACATTGTTTCTTCTTCGGTGCTTTCTTTTAGACTTCTTGGAGAGAAGTCAGCTGCACTAATTTGTGTAGTGTGTATTGATGCCATTGGGAAAACTAACTCAATAAGGAAAAAAATATTTCAGGAGTAAGCTGGAGGTACTGCATGATGACCAAAACAACCATGCTTCAACATGCATGCATAGCGAAAATTCTTGTTTTTGCAACGCAATAGTTTGTCGAAAACAAGAAGTTGGCTAGCCCGCAAAGCTCCTTCAAGTCCATAGCGACGAAGCTGGCCAAGCCTATATAAACTACCCATGATTTCGATTGTGGGCGAACGGACATGTTTCTAGCACACACGAATACCAGAAATTATGTAATAGATTTTGCAGCAGACTCTACGGTATCCGTAATTCAAACAAATCTGGTTTTTGTTGGCAACAGACGTCACAAACGTTATCAGAATACCGTTGGCGTAAGGGGCTCATTTGCATATAAGTGGAAGTGAGTCACACTTATATATATCAAAACGTTTATTGAAAAAAAAAGGCGGGGGGGGGGTACAGGAGCGGGTGGGTGGGGCGCCTATTACAAGGCTCCGCTGGCTTGATAGGCCCGCCTGCTGCTTAATTTAGCAAGCTGACTTTTTCTTTTCCTTTTTCTTTTTCACGGAGAATCTTGGGTTCTGAAAAGACAGAACTCTCGATATCTGAGCTCTAGGAACAAGCCTCTCCATGGGTAACTCACCCCTAACCCGACAGATCGACCTTCTTCAAAATCCGCAGGTGCTCTTCCCTGTGCTGCATATTCTCCTAATGGCGGCACCTGTCGTCAAAGTGGAAACGAAGAGCCGCGCGTGTTGTGGCTTGTTTATTATGCGTGTTTACGTCAAGAGAGCTGAGTCTACATTTTCTGCATCATAGCGCAATCAAAAGGAGCTTGAACTTGTTCTTTTTACAAAGGGACTAGCCGCCATTAGCTCGGATAACTGCATCGCAGCCTCGCAACAAATCTAGTTTTACAATTATGAAAAGGGTTATTAGTCCAGATAAGAGAGTAGGCACTTTCCTAATAATTACAAAAAAAAACAACAGCAGAAAACATCTTAGTTGCTTTGCTGATATTTCCTAAATGACCCACTGAAAGTGTACACATAGTCTCGGCTCAAAAACACCTAGTTACCCAACTTTTACATCATGGATTCCATATAGCAGCTTTTCCCAGTATTTGCCGACTTTTACGCGTCGTTCCTAATCGACAATGCACGCACAAGTCTAAGTCACAGCCAATAGTTAGTACAATACGTTGTGTGCGACACATGTACTGTTAGATGCATGCATGCATTGCATTCAAGCACACATCCGTCGCAAACACTACACCTATCGTCTAAAGCGCTCACATTAAAGCAAGGTTAACGCAAATTTTACCATGGAGTTTCCTTTAAACGGGAGTCAAAACCTTCGCTTAAAAGCATTTCGGCTAACTACATAATTGACAATTTATCACTAATAATTAGCAGGTAATAATTTAGTAGCAGGTTAGATAACATTTCTAGACGTGCTATTCGTGACCAACAACAAAAGTGTATACTGATGCAGATTCAAATTTTTCTAGATACGAGACAGCACTTTGGAATTACGGTGCTAACAATCTATACGTTCGTGAAAAACTAAACCACGCAGCACGGTTTGCGAAAGACAAATTGCTCCGTCCTTGGGTCACGCGAGATGGAGCGAGTTAACGCAGTGGTTGTTGTCTGTGTGCACCCCTACGCCATCGTTTCAAGGTGCAGGCTCATGGTTGGACCCACTGATATAGTCTACAGCCCCGTTTCCTACAGCAAAACAAAGAAATGAGAGACAATATAAAAGAAGGGAAAAGGAAGGAAGTTCGAGATTAATACCACGGCAAACAACGACCGCCGAAAACGGTTACGCCCTCACAAAGAATCAGCGGCCGCGGATTCACCGCGGGGTGAAGTTCTTGCGTACACACAACACGGAAGCTTCACAGCAGCTCCTGTCTTTATCAGCCTGTATTTTTTTTTTCGTGTACACGCGAGCTTCTGTGGGAGCGCCTTCGTTTGGCCCTTGCATGCAGCCTCCGAACTCCCAGGTCCCTATCCTTTTTTCCCATTTAATAACTTGTGTTTCTATACCCACATTCAGCTCTAGCAGGGCGGAAGGAGAGAGCATCGGAGGAACTAAAGTGAAAGCCTGTATTGGAACACACGAGTGGAAGAGATAGTGAGAGAGGGAGAAAGTGGCAACGTTCCACACCAGCGCCCACGGACGATCGATTGCTTTCAGCACCAGCGTAATATTTTGGGCCAGCACTCTTTTCGAGTCTTCTTTCCGGCCAATGCAAAGTGAGTATTTATTTGTTCCGTGGTATTTACATGTTTCCTTGGTCGCGTAAGAAAAAAAAAAAACAAACGCATCATGCGTGCCTCGCCTAGGCTCCGCTTGCACACACAGGCTGCGGCCTTTACAAGCTCGGCCGGCAAGTGGAGGTTGCTACCACTGCATGCGCGGCTTGCATAGCGGGTTCGAACCTCTCGAAGTAGCGTGTACTGTTGGCGTGAGACGTCGTCGTCGTCTTCTTCGAGAGAGAGAGCAGCGGCAGCAGCAAAAAAAGCGAGCGAGCCCGTACAAAAGGCACGCCATATTCAAATCTGACTCCCCCCTTCCTTTTCCACGAAAAACCGACGACTACACGCGCCGCCATCTAGTGAAAAATAGCGGCCCCATTACCCTACATTCTCTATACTTGCCAACGCGTCGTGGCGCACTGTATACGCTCGCTTCGCTTATATAGTTATAGTTCCTGTTGCATCTTCGTATTTCTTTATTTTTATTCGTTTATTTATTCACTCGCAAGTCTACCTCGCGACACAAAACAACATGCACCCCCACAAACAAGCACATTCGTCGGCGAGAAATTACGTGCCCGCATATATACCCAACCGAAACCGTTCAGTGCGCACCATACCCGGGTTTGTTGCTGTCATGTGCCATTACCAGTGTACTTGCTGAGCGAGCGCTGCATGGCGCCGACAGCAGTTGCACTGTAAAGCGGCAATTCAACCCCCCTCCCCTCCCCTCTTCCTATCCTACCTTCCGCTAGTTCTACACACAAATATGAAATCACGTTTTTCGTTCAAACAAAGGCTGAGTTCTTTCTTCATTGCTTTCTCTTCGTTTCTTTATATATATTTTCCCCCGCACAAATCGAAGTCTGCGAGACCCAGACAGCTCGTTATATACGCGCGTGTTCGTTTGTTTGTGTGAGGGGCAGGGGGCTGGGGGGGGGGGGGGCGAAAGAGGACGCCTTCTGTGGGCTGGTATACACTTGCTTGCATGAAATATATTTTACCTAAATGATTATGTGTGAGGTAACGTCGTAACAGATAAAATCTGTACCGTACTAGACGTCTATGAATAATAAGAGGTTACGATTGACTAGGAACCAGAAAAAAAAGTGGTTATTACAATTTTGAACAAGCTAGAAGACAGGAACAGCTGCCGGAAGCTCTGAAAAAGTTCGAAGATTATTTAAGGAGTCAAATGTATTAAGTTCATATCAAACACTGCAACTACTCGGAAATTCGGATGGATTATCGAGATAAGACATTATATTTATGCTTGACAAGTTCACTTAGTGAAGCATGCGTTGGTAAAGTTTCTCACTTTCCAACGATGTTTCTCGCCCCATCCTTGCTCGAATTTCGGGGTATCCATACTCGACATGCAACTTTCACTTACAGAACCTGACGCTTGTCATTATAGGCGTCATGCATCACTACGAGAAAACCAAATGAAGGCACACGATTGAGAGACCATTCACAAGAACCGAACAAAAATACTAATTCGCTCATAACCATGATGAGTGAGAGTGACAAGTGATAAATAAAGCGTTAGGTTTATATACAGCAGATCGATGACGCAAGCCTGAGGCCGAGACACATTGATAACATCTCGGGTGTCAAAAGGCTCGTTCCCGTGAACGCAGATGAGCATTGCCCTGCGGCTAAATGTTACAAGACTGAGCGAACAACTCGACATGATTCATCACGAGATGCAGCACACCTGCCGCGTCACGCCTATTCGAGGCACTTTTTTTTTTTCTTATTCTTGAGCTTCAAACCTGGCGGTAGTTCGTTAGCACCACGACCAGGTGGCACTGTCCGCCGTAGGTGGCACGGAACGTCTAGTTAGCGTCAAGACGCTGCGGTCACGGCGTACTAAGTGCACGACGTAGTATATAGTTAAGGGCCAGCGGTGCTTCGCTGCGTGTAGGGGACACGCAAATACACCAAAACATCAGTGCTGCCACCTTGCGCTGAACGGAGGAAGTAAAAACAAAAGCGACACGGGAAAGGGGAGGGAACAAGCGACCAGAATACCGGAGGGACTGAAAGTCTGCATGTGCGTGAGAGAATGAGCGAGAGAGTGGGGGAGGGTACAAGTTGGCCTCAGCATCTACAGCAGACGGCGGAAAACCAGTGATCCACCCCAACGAGAGAAAGGACAACCGAACGGAGAAGGCGGCAGCACAGAAACGCGCATACGCTGCAGCGGCGGCCAAGATCCTCCACCGATGATAAATGATTCATGGAGTTACCATAATTGTGTTCGTCCAGTTTCATCATTGGCGGCAGGCAAGGCGAGCCGGTTGGCGCGCGGCACACTCTTTTCAGGCCCCCCTTCGGTCTTTTTTTCTCCCGCATTTCTATTTTTTCGTTTTTGTTTCTCGTTGTTTCTTTTCGAATCTTTTCTATACGTCTTTAGTTCTTTTCATCTATCTCACTCTCTCGCTCTGCTTTTTTCTCTTGCTTTTCTTCGGTCGCTATCTCTCCCAAGCGTTTCCTAGAGCAGCGGCAGCCCGAGTTCTTTCTGCTCCAGCGCTCCTTGGTTTTCCCCCCTTCCTGTCTCGCCCACCGTCGGCAGCACGTCTCTTCTCTCTTCATAATTACATTTTTTTTTGCGCAGTCCCCCCCCCCTCCAGACGCTCCCCCCTCCCCTAACATCCCCCACTTCTTATCTTTAGAACGTATGCTTTTTCTTCCTCTCTGCCACGTCTGGGGCGACTGTGTTCTTATAGTCCTCACTATAGGAAGCACGAAGAAGAAGAGACCGCATCGCCCGTAGCTATGACTGCAGCGCGCCGCCGCTGCCGCCGGCGACTGACGTGTAATCGCGGCCCGTCCCTCGCTCGAACGCTTCTGGACTCGCATGCATTGCCCATGCAAGCATGCAGCGCGCGTATAAGCCGTGCAAGGTGACCGGACCTGCGGCTATTGCTATATAGCTGTTCGTCCAACCAAACCCTCCGCCCTATCTTTCTCGCGCCGTTTTGTGTTGGCACGTCACGCAAATAAAGCCAGCGGTTCCAGTGTCCGCGGCAGAAAACAAACAAACAAGCAGGTGGACAGGCAAGGTTTGCGTGCTGTTGTCTCCGGGAACGCAGTGCAGCGTACCATACAAAGCAAGCGCGGGACTGCCTTTACGTGTGCATATCTCCACACCTTGTGTGTGTACGCAGCTCGCGTGCCTCGGATGATATTTTCGGTAGTTGGCGAGCGTCCATATAGACAGATCCAAATTACCGCCGCCACTTTTCGGACGGAGCTCCGTTATAGTGGCAGCTCTTAGTCGCCAGCAGTGCATTTGCCTTTCCTGACGCGCGCTAGAAAACAAACCTCGGCGCGCGCAAAGCCGTGTAATAATAAACCCGAAAAGGTACGGTCGATAGTGCTCAGTGCTTTCCTCTACATCGAACTGCACATAAGCTGTGCCATTGTGGACGGCATGAAAGTTTTCAGCGGCTATTTCGGTGCTCCACAATGGTGTCAGCCGACATACAACACAATAATTGACATCTATGATCGCTGGCTGGCTGTTAGTTAGTTTGGTCAAGAACTTCACATGTGAATTAGCTAAGAAGGGGGCACAGACAAAGCGCTTTCTTCCACTACAGAAGTGATACTTGCACAACTGCTTGTAATTGAAACATACTCCACACCTGATTTCGAACACATTATTTCAACCACTTTCAACAAGTTCTCAATTGGACGCTACAAACTTCCCAATTGGGAAAGAGCTCTCCTCGATAAGGCTGCTGTTTGAGTAACGATGCGATAGAGACCACTAATGAGCCTTCACTCAATTCATAACATAACCAAGCGCATATGAATATTAGTAGAAGTAAAACATTCAGTGTGTAACAGGCGGCCTTGAGAACAGGTATTCATCGACGCTGAGCAACCAACCCCTGAACCGAACGAAGCAATTCTTTTGCCATCTTTTTCTGGCCCGCAAGCGTTTTCCGATTAGACTTGTTACGCCATTCGGAACGCACCGAGTCAATCAACAAGGCATAGTACGCTTTATATAGAATGCGGCACTGCCATCGGAAAACTATATATACACAGGAAAACTATAGGTACACATGTACACATTCTGCTACACACTGAAGTGCACGGATAAAACCTGGCGACATTTATGTTTGTCATGCTGAACCGCCTATAGCCGCCACGCCGCGGTTGTCTATTAGCTAAGGTACTCGGCTGCTGCTGGTCGCGGGATCAAATCCCGTCTGCGGCGGCTGCAGTTTTGATTGAGGCAAAAATGCTGTAGGCTCGTGTGCTCAGATTTGTGTGCACGTTAAAGAACACCAGCTGGTCAAAATTTTCGGAAGCCCTCCACTACGGCGTCTCTCGTAATCATATAATGGTGTTGGGACATTAAACCCCACATACCACTATCGAAACGCCTAACCTGAAAAAGAGCGGCTACTTGGGCTGGTTGGTATTGCGTTTTTGACAGAAATATACTTTCCTAGTGCGCTGGGAACGTTTCAGAAAGACAGATAGGATAGAGCGCACACTTGCAACCATTTTAATGCACAGATGGCGGGAATATATATACATGCTCAATTGATTGATATGTGGGGTTTAACGTCCCAAACCACCACATGATTCCGGAGCCCTCCACGCCGTAGTGGAGGGCTCTGGAAATTTCGACCACCTGGGATTCTTTAACGTGCACCCAAATCTGAGCACACGAGCCCACATCGTTTTCGCCTCCATCGGAAATGCAGCCGCCGCAGCCAGGATTCGATCCCGCTACCTGCGGGTTAGCAGCCGAGTGCCTTAGCCACTATAGACCACTGCGGCGGGGCATACACATTCAAGAGGGCGAGGAGATGACACACAGAAAAAAAAGAAACAAATGATGTCACGTGCTCCATACCATCTTATTCCAATTTTGAAAAGAAAATTTGACTGAAACAATACTTGTATACTCATTGTCATTGAAATATATGAAGCGTTTTTTATTCGCAAAGCAGGAACTGAGTGTGTAAGTGCACCGTCCATCAAGCTGTAGGAAAATGAATACAATGAATTTCTATTTCAACATTGTAATAAGATGGTCTGGAGCATAAGCCATATCATTCGTTTCTTTTTTCTGTCTGTCATCTCATCGCCCTCTTGACTGTGTATATATATTCCCGCTATCTGTGCAATGAAACACTTGTTAGTGTGCGCTCTGTTCTGCCTGTCTTCTTTCTGAAACGTTCCCTACGCACCAAGAAAATATATTTATTTGAAAAACAAATCCTAAACTGAGCCCATCAGTAAGTGACAGAAATATGCCTCATTGATTGAGCGACAAATTCAGCAGTTGGTGTTTGTCAAGGGAAAAGCTTCACCTTCCGGTTTCTCTGGTGGGCACGTGCGATACGTATACAGTGCGCTCTGTGCTCACTTATTTAAAACGCTATCAACCTGCCTTCATAGCGCTCATGTATTACGTCGTTCGCCTTTGCTGGAGATTTTACAACTAGAAAGTTACGATACGCGAACACAACAAAAGTCATTCTTTGACTCAACACCGCATTGTCCACTGAATGTGTCGCGCAACAATCATAGCTCTGAATAAAAAAACAAGAAGTACAAGAGCACGGGCCTGATCGTGGTCACGTTTAGCATTCATCGAAAGTTCTTTTTTTTAATGCGTATACCACATTGTATATACGGCGACACTGACGTGCATTCATGTGTGTACACATTACGCAACGTCTCGTCTCCGACAACCAATCCACTGCAATGTCACAGCAGTGGAGAGCCTCTCAAAGCCATCATCAAGAAGCGGATATGCTCCTTTGGGAAACAGCACGCGCTCTGTAAAACAGGCATTCAACTGATGCGCGTTATGTGGACTGGGTGTAGTAAACACGCGTAGTGAACAAAGAGAATGCGCGTCTCGGGAACCAACCAAACGCGACGAGCCGACAACTACAAGCTCCCACGCCAAAGCTTGCCACACGAGTCCCACTACCGCAGCGCCCGCTTTTTTTTTTACTTTCTTCCTTTCTCCCCGGCACGCGGAGTCTGTAATTACGATCGGCGCATCGGCGCATGAAAACCCGGCGCGCAAATGATCTCAAAGTCGTCCCGCCGGCGCAAAACAAAATCAGGGGCCGCACCTCAACCCTGCCTGCGAGCTCTGTTCGGAAAACGAGAGGAGAGAGAAGCGAACGGGGGAGAGAGAACAGTGACATTCGGATGAGTTTACGACAAACCATGCAATATAACCCTTCGGCGCGCATCATGACAGCAACGAATGCGTGCGAGAAAGCAGAAGCAAGGACCAGTTAGAACGGTCGAGTCTCTGTGTCTCTCTAATCTACGGGGTAGGCTTAGCGACGTCTGCGCATCCGATGTCAGCTTCTCGACAACGCCGCCTGAAGCGCGCAGATCGTTCGTCGCGCTACCCCGACAGCGGCGCTGGCGCTCCTTCCTGCAGCAGCGCCTACACGCATGAGGCTTCATTGGCAACGCACTGTGTCGCCGACCTGTGAGCTGGCCCTAATCGACTTTTAATGTTGGGCCGAACCTTGGCTTTTTTTCCCCCGAGAGCTCAGCCGCTTGCTGGCGCTTCCTGCGCGTTCACACCGAAGTTGTCGCACGGCGAGCGCAGCGCCGCGCTGCGGCGACGACTAGTATACAGCGACGCGACGTGGATTTGCGGGCTGAGGACCGTAAGCGTTTCCAGGTTTCTGGCAGGTCATCGTAGCTGAGTAAGACCGGCTCCAAGCCATTTGCTCTTCGCTACACTTTTTGTTTAAATTTTATTTGCATCTTTTCGTGCGGTCCTTTCACTGCTGCGCTGAAAAAAATGTGATTTAGAAAGGAAAAACAAACTCAAGACCGAGCGCTTAAAGTGATCTAGAGAGTGACACTGAATTTCCCGAGTAGGGGCCATGAAGGATGCCACCTCGCTTTCAAGTATCTTTCTCTACCTTCTCGTTTTTAGTTTGTTTGGATATTCCTTTCCGTGTGCATTTGCTCACGACCACCAGTTGTTTACGGAAGCGCGCATCGGAAAAACTTTAATGAGAATCGCATTGCGAAAAATACACGTGCGATTACCTCAAACGTATCGCCAGTGTGAATGCGACAGCTTCGCGAAAATAAAGAATGTTTGAAAAGATCCTCAACTGGCCTGCTGTTGCAAGGAAAGGTGGATAAACATAGGCTTTACCGCACAACACGCTACCATGCAGGGAAGTCACCATCGTCATTTATATATGAAATGCTTGAGCAATTGGCATTCAGCATTTCTCCATTATAGAACAACGTATTCGTTTTACACGAGTGTTCTGGGTAGTTCCGAAGCGAAACGTAGTTGGGGAAGTTCAACAAACGAGAAAACTAAAATTGCAGAAGCGTGTTCTGAAGGGACAGTTGGTACATATGATGCTGCGAGGTAAGTAACGTTAACCGTAACTACGATACAGAAACACACTCTGATTTTCACTGCACCAAACTGCCCTCTTCCCCCCCTCCCTCCTCAGCGCTTTGAAGCACCGGGGAGCTGAATTTCTGCCGCTATGGAACAGCCTTGTTCAACTTTCCATTGTGTGACGCAAAAGGGCATTTGCAGAACCGTTGTTGCCAGTGGTAGTGAAAAAAAGTAAGGCTGACAGTTTTTTTTTCGCTTTGCACTTCCATTTGCAACACATAGCGGAGAGTTCATCAGCAGTTTTAGCATTGAAAGTCTTTGGCTCCCCGAAGCCCAAGATGAGGCAAGGCGGGATATGTAAGGGCGTGACCAAAAGTTTTCCCACCGCGCACTGCCATATGGAAATGGAACAGCGGCCTGGGAGCTTTTCACCATCCCTGTGCCTATCGGTCGACGATATCATCTGTCTGCGTGGTCAGAGGCCAATTATTCTCCACAGCAATAAGAAATATCAAATCTATAGTACTGACAGCGTGATCAGCAAAGGCCAGTTGCGGAGGGCTCACTGTATACTGTCTTGCTTTTTATGTCCTGGTCATGAAAAAAATACCATTGCGGACATGGAATGTTCAACAAAACGTCTGTTACAACATGTGGGGAGCGTGGTTATTCAGACGGTATATAAATTTAGCCCTCTCCAGCATTTCTTCAAGTGCACACTATATATATATTTCCCAGACACCACTAATGGACCAAAATCACTGAATGAACAGCCGGTGCAGTTAAGAATGTTCAGATATAATTATCATTATGCTGGTGTTCGCGATATCGCTAAAAAATGAAGAATGCAGGATATGCCTCCATAACATCAATTTTCATGTTATTTTTTTTATCTGCCTCCTTAGGTCAACCCTCTCAATTCTCCTTCTATGCCCTCACACCATTCCTTTAGTGGGTAGAAGAAACCACTGAGGCGATAGTACTATGACTTAGACAACAAAATGTGTGCAACACTCTGCTGCAGTGCCGCAGTGTCCACTGCCATTGCTCTAAAGCAATGCCTACATCAAGCCTCTCTGCCAGTGTTGCGGTTACCACAGCACTCATCACTGCACAAGCACAAGGCATGGTCATGTTCTCAAAGTATGACGCATCCCCAATTCCGTCTCAGTCAATGAATCAGCTGCATGGGGCTTACAATATGACGTATGATGTCACCTATTGCAATCGGCCGTAAAATCAATCATCTTAATGACTCTGGCAGTTTGAAAACTACTGTGATCAATAAACCATCACTGAATAAAAAAAAGACAAACTTTCCAACGAACTTGCGCAAACCTCAAGCTACAACCAGAATGGATTGAGCGGATTATGGGCAAGTATTCTGATGTTTTAACAGCTCAAGAAGAGAAAAATATTATACATAAAAAAAACGCTGCAGTACGAGGTGAACGACTGGACAACGCTCGATCGACCAGTAGAAAAGACGCTCAAGCCGGCAAAGATTTGAATTTAATTCACGTCCACTCGGGAGGTATTACCACCGGATCACCACCAGCGTCTGGCCACGCGAGCACCGACCGAGACGACGGCCAGCTTTCGAGTTCCTCGCGAAGCGCGATATCGTTGCCGAAATAGCGGCCGTAACGAGGAACCACGAATGCGGCCCCGTGCAATGCTTCTCAGCGGGGAGAAACCCTGCCTCATTAATACATATGACACAGCGCCAACAACGGCTGTATATCATATTCGTCAGTGACGTGCACGACGGCGGGGTGGAATACGAGCGACACTCGGAAGCAAAAATACACCCGAAATTGCAATCCGTAATCTCAAGAACGTGTGCGCCTCGTATAGCGACTGTCTGGGAGGCTCATATGCGCGGCGGCTTGTTCGCGAGGTTGGAGAAGCCGCGAGATAAGCCGCGAGAAAACTTTTTTGACCAGTAATAAATTCGCAACAGCAGGCCACGCACACTGTCACCGCTCACGGGGCATGCGATACCAGAAAAGCCACCCGGCGGCCATCTTTCGCGGGGTGCACCTATATGGCTCCTCCCACTCCTCCCATATATGGCGAGCGATATAGAGCGGCCGCAGATACGGCGCCGTCGCGCCATTTGTTAAGATCGCCGTGTGTGGTCTCCGCGAATATGCACTGCCTGGCAGGCGCGCTGCAGGGTGTTTTGCACCGCACTGACCACTGCGATTCGGCCCAGGACGATGAAAGAAAGAGCAACAAAAAATAATAATTACCTGCCAAGCATATACAAGGTATCCACGCGATTCTCTCACGATACCTTTTCTCGGTCCTAAAGTAGAAGACTTTGCTCGAAGATATAATGTACTACACAATATATAATCGCGGCAAGTTTGTAACTACGTGATTAACTTAATTTCGGACTCCCGGCAACTATACAGATGATCGCCTCGTTACGAGGAACATTTACAGGGTGTCAATGTGTGCACGGCAGTATAATTAAACTTCGTATTCTTCACCAGCGTGTAAAGATCCAATAATAATGGCTACAATGTACTCTGTAATTTTCATCTCCTACGTCAGTCGACTTACGACATCTTGCCAAAGAAGTCAGGTGCTATATAAAATTTAAATGCTTCCGATGTTCGCCTGAAACACCATCTCAGCCTTCTTTCTTTTGGGCGCACGTTGACTTATAAAAACTAGCCACGAACGTGCAGTAACCGAATGACCAAACATTCTTTCTGTAATTGGCGGTGTGGCTACTGGAAAGTTGATGTTTTCGTTCTGCTGTCGTTGTTCTTTGAATGCTCTGGAGGCACTCTTTTGACTCAGTTTTATGTTTCTTTTATGAATAGGTACCACCTATTGGTCAAGCATAGATTTAAAAAAAAAATACAGCGATAAGGCAAGGAGAGCGACATTCTTATGCTGAATTGTTGTTAAACTTGGGCCCAAGCGGTTATTTAAGGTGCATGCTCTAACTTGAATACTGCCTTTCAAATTACGAAAGCTTTCTTTTTCTGTCGACAGAGCTGCCCTTTCTGTATAAAAGAATAACACAATTTTTAATTCTCAACTTGAAAAGTCCTCCCAGAGAAGTCATCAGAGACACGGCCATCGTAGAAGACGTTCCGTCTTGATGACATGACCATATATAATACTCGCGTATCAGGGTTTCAATACACCATCTTCATTTGTTGATAACAATGCAATGATGCTTGTTTTTTCGTTATTCCATTCTCAGTAAGACACTGCGATGAATGATTATGGCTTTTCAGCACATCAATTGTTTTACACAATATCAACAATAGCTGAGAAATTCGCTAGTTCGACAATACCACTCACGATAACAAATACAGATGTCATACGCGCACTGCAGTAGATCGCCACTAAGCCCGATCTTGATCAAACTGCCCGAGATCGAATAGCTCACTTCTGCAGCTTGCGTAAGGAAGCAAATCATAGTCAAGAAATTCGATGCGTATCAGGTCCGATAGCGATCAAAGGTGGCTGTTTGACAGCTGTGTAAGAAACTGGAACGTGTCTTAATTTGATACGTTGGAACACACAGAACGACAGCCCCGCCAAATTTTATAGAAGCCCGCCAACACGTATAAATCGCAAGAGGAAGAAAGGCAGCGCAAACGCTTGGCTCTTCCGAACAGTCAAGTCGCATCTACGCCGGCCTGCGCATAGCAACAGCGAGCCAAGCTTCGCGCGAAGTTCAGTTAAGCAACTTGAAAAAATTTATCCATACTAGGCGTTCTTTTGCTGCACAAACTGAGCGATAATCTCGCTTCTCTTACGCACAAAGCGCGTATAGAGTGCATGCTTATTTCATTAACTCCACTTACGTATATAAAGCGAAAAAATATTGTCGCAACGTAATTTTGTGAAAAGAGGAGCAAGTATAGACGATGACTCTTTTCGAGCTAACAAGTAACTCCTTGTTCTTATTCATTATTTCTGTCTCTTTCGAGATTCGAGAACTCTGAATTACTACAGCCGCGCACCCTAAATAGTCGCCGCTATTCTCCCACGGGTTAGTTTGTACACATACCTCGCGTCGCGAGTTAAATATGCACATTATGCTATATTAGGTTAAAACGCGACACTATACATTTCTACGCCATTTCTGTTTTCCATGCACGCAATAGAAAACGCCGCATACAGCACATACGCACGGCTCTTCTGCGCTGCTGTTTCGAAAGCAGAAGAACGCCGATAGTATGTGTTAGCGGAAACGAAGGAACGCGACGCTGACTCATGCATATTTGACCGGCACCATTAGTGAAAAAGTCCTCGTAATTTTTGAAGAAGAGACGCGCCGCAACGCCTACTCAGGACACATGTGTGGAGCCTGCAGTGAGGCATCCAGTTTTAGCGGAAGCATGGCGCTCCAGGCGAGGTAAGTGTAATTCGAGATGATGAACGAGGGACACTCTAGAACTTTGCTTGCTTTCGGGGCGTTGCGTCACTGCTTGTACTCTGCTGCTGCAAGTCAAGACAGAAGTCCCGTGGTCTAGGTCTCTCTCTAACGTCTCTCTTTGTCAGGGGGGGGGGGGGCGAGGAGAAGTTGGGTTCTACGATCATTTTTACCGTATATACCGTGTGCGCGTGCCGTATTACTGTCAAGAGATTCCTGCCTTCATTAGGAAACTTGTTACTGTTAGTAATTTAATTGCTGGAGTTTTACGACCCGAAACCACGAATAAAACCACGTCCCAAAACCAGTACGATTATAATGGACGCCGTAGTCGAAAGCACACCGAATTTCAACCACCTCGACTTTTCTATATAAACGTACACCTAAAATGTATGTGCACGGGCCTCAGTATTTCGCCTCTACCGGAATGCGGTCGCCACGGCCGGGATTCGATCCCGCGACCTTCGAGTGAGCAGTCTGACACTGTTACTGTTGAAGAATATGCTATTCTGTTACGTGAGAAATCCGAAAAGGCGCGGTTATTTGAACCGAGGAGAGCTTGGCACATAGTGCCCATCTTCGCGATATGTGGCAAGGTAAAAAAATTGCACACATCACGCATTTCCAAAGTGTGTTTACCGCAACACACCCACGTAACTCAATTAAGCCGATTCTTTTCATTGATAATTCAAAACATTGACTGAGTTCTGGGCTGGCAGGCTCACAAACGTGGTTTTATCAAATAAAACACGTACTTGCGTCACTTACATAACTTGCCGATTGAATTAAAGCAACGTTTTGATCGTGGCCAAAACAGTATTCGAACCGCAGCAGGAAAGTTGGGAGTAGGTGGTTTAAATACGTTTAATATTTAAGAGAAGTACCATTTTGTTGTAGCCGGAAGAAGAACTGTAGAAACTCTGCTAATAATTTCAAGTATATACATTATCACAATATTTTTATAGTGACATTTACCCTATACATGTTAGCGTATTTCAGTGAAGCCCATTAGATAGACGAAGGGCGATATGAGGCTCCTTCCATCTGTTCAAGAAGCACTCTAGAATTTGGATGCCGTCTTGAGGACGTGGACGGGGCTATGTATGCGAACACTGAAAAACCAGATAAGATCACTGATATTTTCTGTGAATAGGTTCTCGCATGCTCTACTCGTCTTCTAGGAGTACAGCATGCGAGAAGAGTTGTCACAGAAACCATAGCAACAGGTTTACACCATCCTCCACACTATTTAAAAAAAAGTTCATAAACAGGTAGCAACTGCAAGCAAACAGTAACTGCAGCACTTACTACCTTTCTTGGACCGTTACTAACCTTTTGCTACCTGTTCACTACCTATACGTAAATAAACAGTTACTAGCTGCAACCATTACTAACTTTTTGCTACCTGTTTACTACCTACGTATACAGAATTAGCAAGTGGAATGAAATAGGCAGTAACTGCAGCCGGTACTAACTTACCTTTGGCAACGTGGCCGTTCACTATCTAATGTGAAATAGTAGGTAATGCCTACTGTAATTATTTTTAAGAAGAATTGTTTTGACGTATCAGCTTTGACGGAAAGATGGCGCAGAAGATATCTATGGATCAAGAAAAAAAAAGGGTTGTTTTAAAATACTCAACCGAGATATGTAAGCGTCCTTCTGATACTGTCGAAGCGGAGAACTACAAGTTCATGAATAATTAGCAAGCGCTACACGTGTTGCCATAGAAAATTACAACAAACTTAGTAAATTACAGCAAACTAAACAGACACGTGTATCAAGATGAATTAAATGGTAAGATTAATCAGGAGTTTGTCACTACGGCGTGTCTCACAATAATATCGTGGCTTTGGGATGTATACTGATACCCCTTAGACGATTATTACTTTCAAGCACCGATATATTAGCACTGCTAAACTAACAAATGCACTGAGGCTATGTGAACGAGTTCGGCATGCCTTGTTTCAGCGGCTGTATAGAATGCTTTCGTGTGGTCTTTGTATGATAAATTGATATGACGTATCATATTTTAAGTGGGGCTGATGAAACGTCTTGTGCTACTTCCCCAAACGCACGTAACCAAGTAGCATAGTATAGTGTTCCCGGCTTACAGTTTTTTTTTTAAATTCACCTGAAACACAAGTGCTCACCTGTGCCATGTGCGTACCTGCAGACATGTAGATTCAAAACAGGGGCTATATGTATCAGTGGTAGTCACTTACTCTGTGCCACTTTCTGGACGGCATCAGTGTCTGTTTGAGGCCCACGGGACGGCTTTATGCTTCCCCATAGTGCCTATAGTACTCTGAATCGTTACCCCCTTTTTCTAAACACATACTAATGTCACTCCAGACTTTGTTTAGGGACGGCTTTATGCTCTCCCATAGTAGAGTACCTCATACTATAAATCGTTAAATACTTTTTTTCTAAACACACATGCCCTCCCATAGTATAGAGTACCTAGTACTCTAAATCGTAAAACCATTTTTCTAAACCCTCACACGTATTCCTTGCGTCCATGACACACCACTCGAGCTTACCCCAAGTCGTTCAGCAGTGAGACATTAATTGACCGGAATTGACAACGGAGAAATAATACGGCAATATGAACACGATAATGTCTCTTGCTACTATTTTTTTAATACCGTCGAAAGTTACTACTTATGGTTGCTAACTGCTACGGTAGTTATAGTTACTAAATACTATAGTAACGACAGAGGTAGTAACTGTTGCCACCCTCGCTGCATTTGCTAGCAGAGTTGTAACATATGAGACAAATTATTATTACCCCAAATTTAGCAAGTACTACTACTTTTTTTTTCTTTTTTTGATAGCGAAATTACATCTTTAGAAAAAAAAACTATGCCCTCTTGCTGACAGCCTGTCGTATACGCTCGCATTTTTGTAGAGAGCTGTCATTCCGTTACTACGATGCTAAATAAAAGTACACTCGCAGGTTACGCTTAAAGTGCTAGATACTGCCAGGAAACCGGACATTTTTCATTTGGTTTCCCGAATATAGCCGCATTTAACCAGAACTTCATTAAGAGCGTAGAGTTTCCTATTCCA
This sequence comes from Rhipicephalus annulatus, assembly GCA_013436015.1. Classification (NCBI taxonomy): domain Eukaryota; kingdom Metazoa; phylum Arthropoda; class Arachnida; order Ixodida; family Ixodidae; genus Rhipicephalus; species Rhipicephalus annulatus. Next base: position 89,561 of record WOVY01003130.1, read on the forward strand.
CTCCCCTCCCCCCGGTCCACTATGAATGCTTCCTTGTTCAATTTCAGTATCGGCAATCCGTGAGTACAGTGCGCCTAATGGGGAAACTCTTAAACAATACAAGCAGGGGACGAGCTATCGAGCTATAGGGTTCCGTATTGTTCAAACCACTTTCACGACACGACCAAACGAGCCGGACGAAGCGTATATGGGCGTCATGAGATCGAAGTTATAGATTTTCCTGGATCATCTCGCCCAACTTAACGCCCCTATACATCAGGCCATCACAGACCCGAGTATGCCATAAGCACATCTCAAAAGCAAATAGTATACTGGCATGTAGCCGTGTAATTCTCTTTCTCTATTAATCTTTTGTTTTAGTTGTTGTTGATGTTGTTTGTTGAGGTTGTTATGTATTCCGATATCTCGCCCGCTCTCAGGCGTGAGACGAGACAGCTGCGCCCAAATAATAGGTGGACCTGTTGAGCAATGACCGCGAGAGTGCAAAGGTAATTCGCCAAGTCCCTGACGCCGCCGCCGCCTCGGCCGGCCGTTGTGCGAACTCTCAGGCATACCGCACACACGTATACCTAATCGTAGGCGGGCTCCCAAGACTAACTCGTGCACTGCATGTACACATACAAGCGCGCCACCTCGCGTCTGTGCGTGTGTACGGCCTTGCATGCAAATAAATGTCAAATGCGCATCCGCATAGCCGCGTTGATACTGCGCGCCGGGGCGAGGCAATTATATAGCGAAGGGGAGGTGGCGGGTACCGATTACACGGTCTCGCAAGAGAGAGCGTGCTCTATATGGTTGTGGCGCGAAGCGTGCCCCGCGCACTATACGGACCTCCCCCACAACAACGCATGTCCGCGTGCGCTGATAAGAGTTGTGTACAGCGGTGCATAGCTGAGAACTCCGATTCAAAGACACTCCGGCCGGATACGCTGGCCTGTCCGGTTCCTCCCCATTCCGAGGCGTGCAGGCAGGCGTTGCGCGCACGTTGGGGCTCGGTCGCAAATCGGAGCACTTGGAATTACATTTCACTCATAAGTGGACTGCAAGAGTTTTTCAGTTTTCTGCAAGATGTGCAGCTTATAACGGAGCATATAGCTGTAGTTGGTAAGTAGTCCTGGTAAAGAACCGGGTGTATACAAACATGCACGGATACAGGAGAGATGTGAAGACACCGCGGACGCCGGTGTTCACGGTGTCTTCACTTCTCTCTTTGCCCGAGTTTGAGCGGCCTGTATTTTAACGTAAATACAAGACCAGCTTTGTTTTGAGACAGACGCAATAACAGAAGTAACAGACGTAACTTGAGAAAGGTAGCCAAAACTGTATACATATATACCTAAAATCAGTGGCGGAATCAGGATGAAGGTGCGTGAGCAAGTAGTGGCCCTACTAAGTCCACAGTCCCATTTCAGGGGCGAAGCTCCTTAGGGCGTGGGTTGTGCGTCCCCTGTAGCCTGTATGTAGCCACCTCTAGTTTAGTTCTTGCAGTGTTCACTAGATGGCGGTACCGTCCCCTGTATGTAGCCACCTCTAGTTTAGTTCTTGCAGTGTTCACTAGATGGCGGTACCATCTCCTGTATGTAGCCACCTCTCGTTTAGTTCTTGTAGTGTTTACTAGATGGTGGTACTTGTAGCTGATGATGAAAAGATGCAAGGTGTTATAAACTAGAAAGCGGTACTTGTAGTTGATGAAAGACGCGAGATCTTATACAATAGGAATGATGTCACATATGGCGCGTGTCATTGGTTGAAGGCAATCGTTCGATTTAGTGCGGCGACGTACGCTAGGGGGAGCGATGTAATAAAATCGAGTGGGCAAAATGTACAGAGGATTCATGGTTTACCAGGTTTACCTCCGGAGCTTCGCCCACTCATCATCATTCACTTCGTGGATATGGCGGAATTTTTTTAGTCTGTAAACAAGGCGTCAAACAGGACGTGAGAGTGCAGCGCGCAAACCATTTGTTATAGGGACCTAAAAGTGAAAATAGCATACTCATACTAAACTTCCCGAACGGCAAGATTACGAAGAGAGACAAACAGGGCACTGTTTTTACCCTTTAATATCAGAGGTACCTGCTGGCCCAATGCAATCGGCCACTAATTATTAATATAATCTAACTTTTGCTAGAGTGGACTGTCCTTGCCCGCATACATCTCTGCGTATACAGCGCTACAGACACAGCCACAACGAAAACAGTGACCTGTACACTTGTGCCTTCATAGTCTTTCTTTTCTTCACTGCTCTTCGAATGTAGGAGTATGAATCAGCTTGTCCAAGCTAAAGTTGTGTCGAAAACGGCGATATTCAGGGATGTGGTGTTACAGCGCATGCTTCAGGCTGGGTTTAGTCGCGTTTGTTTAAGCACGCAGGGCGATTAATAAGTCGCAATATATCCGATGGGATAGAGGAGGTTAAGGAACACATTAAAAGGTTTATGCGGCAAAAATCGGAAGCTCAAAAGCAAGCCAATCCCGCCTTTCACCGTAAGCAGTGTCACTTCACTGATAACGAAGGAAAGCCATTGTTAGCATCACCTTTCCTTCTTTCTGTTTCTCTATTTTTTCTTGCAATCCTTAATGCCGCATACGTAGTAGTCAAAGCGAAATTAAGTCCAATGTACGCAGTAATCAAAGTAAAATTAAGTCTCAAGCACGCAGTAATCCAAGCCAAATTAACTTCCACCGTCAATATATATTTTTCTGTTCCAGTCACAGCAGCCCAGTACCTGTTCTGACTAAAAATCCCTGTGTAATAAGTCTATAATTATTACTGTTCCATATTACACCGAGTTTTCTTCTTTATTAGTTTCTTTGTTTGTCCCAACGTGGTACGAAAGCTCGTTATAGCGAAAAGAGTTAAGCACAGCTTTTCCACCATTATTTCGTTTTGATAGTTCACCAAGAAAGAGCGTAATCAAAGCGCTTGCTGCACTAAAAAAATCTATGAAACCCGAAAAAAGAAAACATACTACGTCGGGTTTATTTCAGTGCCTGTTTTGAATGTCCAAAGGGCACAGGCATCTCGACTTGCAATATTTAAAGTGAAAAGCACTTCGCAACTCTGTTTTATCGCCCATTTTAGCCAGCAAAGAACAATCCCGCCGAAAACCCGGTCAAAAGAAGCAGCCCGCCACACATGCTTACCTTTCGGTCTCGAGAAGTAAAAAGCCGCCGCTCCTCCTGGTGCCATCTATCGGAGGCTTGTTGAACCGCCCGCTGAAAATGGAAGTTGCGAACGATAGCCAGTCAGACGAGGGAAGGAATTAAGGCTTTCACAGCGCAAGCCATTTACTCGTGGCCTGTTATTAATTTTTTCTTTCATTACTGCGGCGAAAGTGGCATGCATTTAAAATGCATTTCTAACTGCCGACAGTTCCCGGTATTAATTCACTCGCCAAACACTACCAGCAAATATAATAAAAGCTCATGCGCATTTATTTATTTACTTATTTATTTATTTACTTACCTATAAGTACTCGCATGTCGGGAGACGCTTGTTTTTTGTGCAATTGACCAATATACTTTAATTATGAACTTTGCGTGAAATATGAAACTGATGTCAACGCATTCAGGTCCGGAAATTGAAACGTAAAAACTATAGCATTTCGCACAGAGTTATCAACTCAAAGACGGGGAATGGACGGAACCACGAATTCTTTCTTAAGAATACATTGCTAACGTAAGTAACCAATCGCTCGTAGCTTAAATTTTGCAGTGAATTAAAAGTAATTGACAGAGTTTTACACAAATCACCTTTCAAAACAAATGAAGCCGCTACAGGATGACTCGACACTTAGGATGCTACTAGCTCGTCAGGCGTTAAGACTGTAGTCAGATGCGCAGCTACGCACATTTTTTTTATATTATGCGGCAGGGGGGAGGCCTAGATCACGTTTATGCATGTTGGTGTGCGTATTTGTATATATCACCGTTAGTCTGGTCCCGGCTAAATTGCTATTATCATAGCTGACAAACTAGACTAAAAATGGTTAATTTCCTGGCTATATCCAGCCCTTTAGGCGGGGCAGGATTAATAATGTATGTATGTACATGTATACACACCGAAAATCTAAATATTTAGAGGCGAAAGGGGAGAGTGGGGTTGAACCACCCCACCCACCTCCTTGCAACAGCCACTGGCTTTATACACTGCTTGCTGCAGGAACTTTTCATGTAGTTCTCAGCAAATTAGTATTTTTTACGCTGCCTTCATTCATTTCTCCATCCTATTTGCTTTATATATGGAAACATAAGGATAAAGTTTGACCACCTGAAGAAAAATTGTTGAAGTGTGGCCGAAGTGGAAACAACGTCAGTACCTACAAGCTGAAGACGAATAAAAGAAACCATGCTAGCGTTATTCTCAGATGTTTATTTAAATTTCAAAGTCAACACAACAACTGCTTCTATTTTAAAACAATAAGGGAGCATTCCATTCATATATCATAGTAAGCACCGGATTACAGCCATTATTAGCATACCTAATTTCTTCTTCGCTATATTTTTCAGTCTCGCTCATATATTTCCCCTGTGCCGAGTACAATACCAGTCAATGCTAAACTGGTTAACATCCCTCCCTTTCCCCTCAGTCATTTTCCTCCATAAACGGTGACGCCAACTTTTTCGCTGCTCCGGACAGGTGATAAGCAACTCCTTCCACCCACGCATACGCCCTCGACGAATATTAATTAACGCCCAACATACTAAACACGCAACTCGACCGTTATGCCCACGGTGAGCCTTTGATGCATGCACATAGGCCAACCTAGGCATATAGTAACGTCAATGCTGAAGACAATTTCGCTGCTTATATAAATATGCCATTTCAAGAAGCTGATGCCTCTTTGCGCAAGGGTCGCCCCGCCGCGGTGGTCTAGTGGCTAAGGTACTCGGCTGCTGACCCGCAGGGTGCGGGTTCAAATCCCGGCTGCGGCGGCTGCATTTCCGATGGAGGCGGAAATGTTGTAGGCCCGTGCTCAGATTCGGGTGCACGTTAAAGAACCCCTGGTGGTCAAAAATTCCGGAGCCCTCCACTACGGCCTCTCTCATAATCATATGGTGGTTTTGGGACGTTAAACCCCCCATATCAATCAATCAATCAATCAATCAATCAATCAATCAATCAATCAATCTTTGCGCAAGGACCTCATATCTGATTCATGCCTTTCTCGCGAATCACAGTATAAAAGCAGTAGCGCATATAATTAGTAAAATTATATGAGAAGTTGTAAAAGTACTTTCGGTCAGGTTGTTTCATTCCTTAACCAACTATACACTCCAGGAGCCTCCAAGCGGTCGCCACCGCAGATCCGTCTCGAGCAGCAGCCCCTGCACAGACCACTACTCACTCCGTCCCGTGCCGCTGGGGCAGCGCGGAATACCAGTAGCACTGCATATAGACACGCGCGGCAACGCTGTACAGGAAGCGAAGTATACGGGAGGGGGGGGGGGGGTGCTATACGGGTCCAGAAAAGGAGCGCGCCGGCTGCGTTTCCAAACTGATCAATAAACTCTCATTAGGCCTAACGAGGGGCCATTTCTTTTTTATTCCTTTCGGGAGGGCAAAGAATACGGGGAGGCCGGCAGGAGGCCCACAAAGACGGGGCATCGGAAGAGAGCCGAGGAAGAAGGGAAGGCAGCGTCCTGCAGGCAGTGCGAGGCACCCAGCGGTGCATGCGTGGGCAAGACAGCAAGACAGCGGGGCCCATCCGTCTCGCCGGTCCAGATAAAGAAAGGGGAAAGGAGGTGAAGAAGAGGCCCGGCAGGATATATATACTACGTGGCGGACGGGAATAAAGAAGGTCCGAGGCGAAAAAAAAAAAGAGGTGGGCAAAGGAGAGAGCCGTTCGGGAAGAAAGGGTAGACCGGCCAGCACAGCCGAAGGTGCGACGCCGAGAAATCGGGTCTCCAGGAAAGGAGCACAACCCTCCGGGAATCCTTTCAGGGAGTCTCCGCGCCGCCCTGCTGCTGCCGCTGGCAGGTCCGCACACAGCTACACCCACCACCCACACAAGGCTCCCTTTGGCGGCGACGGCTTGCTGGGCCTTCGACAGTGCTTCCTTTCTAAGCAGTCTTTCCTCCTCTCCCAGCCTTCCTCTTTCCCGAGACTTGTTTTCTTCTCGTCTCCTGCCACATCACGCAATGCCAGCCGTTAGTGCCCTTGGGATATCTTCCTGCCTCGCGATCGGCGGCCCCCCTTAGCAGTACTAGTTGTTGTTGTAGTAAGCTGGGTTAAACTATTTTTGTCTTCTTCCTTTTCGCAAGCGACGAATAAATGTTAAAAGAGAAGGAGAGTGAAAAGGAGAGAGCGCCCTATCCATCACCCGTTCAGCCCGCGTCGACAGGCGAAACGAAGACGGAAGCGTGCCGCGCGCGTCGATGCCCACTCGATCAGCGTCCGCAGCGCCAAGAAAAACGGCAGCGGCCAAAGTGAACACTGAGCTTGAAAACCTCGTCTGAAGCCCCACCCTCCACCCTCTTGACAGACGAAACTAGGGAACGAGAAACGAAGGTCAGACGAGAGGAAACGCTAAAAATCGAAAACAGATGGGGGGGGGGGGGGGCTAAACAAACGAGGTAGGTTCAGTCACCTGTCAGGACCTAGTGCGATTTTGACGGATCGAGCGAGATCCTCCGCCAATGAGAAGCGAAACTCTGGAACGAGGGAGGAGGGGGTTCTAAGAAAGAGAGAGAGTGTGGTGAAAGAAAAAGCGAATAGAGAGAGAAGGTGCTAAGCAGTCTGGCTGGTTGTCAGAAAGTTCGCAGTTATGATGGATAACCGTCGCGGAAAAGCGAAAGCGCCACGAAGAAAACTGGCCTATGAGGCACTGAGGGGGCGAGCAAACATCTCCGAGGTGGGCGAACCGGGCTCACCAATCATATTTTCGAAGGAAAAGCGGTGCGGGAAGGCGGGCGCCGAAATATGACTGGTCTTTGCCGCAAGCCAACAACCTTGCGCACGTAAAAACCGAGTCGACTGATTGGCATCGGCCACTCGCGAATCGTGTGGGACCGTGTAAAAAACATGCTTGAGTGGCGAGCTATTGTTGGTCCGTTGGGCGACACGGGCGATGTCTTCGCTAGTGTTTAGCATAGCTTGCTCGGTAATTTGCAAAGATGAACGATAGCCGTGCTGTTGAAGATGGCAAGGTGTTGGTGTGGGCACCTTACGTGGGCGCACATGTCGTATAGAGTTTGGAACGTCATCTCGACTTAGCAAAAGTGAACCCCCCTGAGGTTGAAAGCTAGAATCCACAATTTGAACGTAGTCAGTTATTGATTATAATATGTCAGAGAGTGATTCCTATGCAAGTTTTCAGCTTGGACAACAAACAATAAAGGAAGTCTTTAAAAATGGGTCGGTCCACCACTAATCTTATGCCGCAACTTACGCCCTAAGTGATAAAACATACAAATGATGTGCATGCTAGGTTTTTGCATAAACTGTGGATACGTTGTATCTTATTGTTAGCAAAAGCAAACCCCCCTGAGGTTCGAAGCTAGAATCCACACTTTGAACGTAGCCAATTATTGATTATATTATGACAGAGTGTGGTACTTATGCAAGTTTTCGAATTGGACAGGAAGCAATGAAGGAAGTCTTTAAAAATGGGTCGGTCCACCACTAATCTTATGCCATAACTTACGTCCGAAGTGATAAAACATACAAATGATGTTGTGCATGCTAGATTTTTCGTATAAACTGTGGATACGTTGTATCTTATTGTAATAAAGCCAGCGGGAGATAAAAAAAAGGTCGCGATATATCAAGTGTCCGTGTGAGCAACGACGCCGAAACTGAAAACACAAGCGCCGTTGCGTCACTTCAAACGGAAGCAGAGTCAGCCCGAGCGTTAAGTAGTAAATACTCGCTTATAGGAATGCAGGCAAAGCCTCTTTAAAGGCGACGGGAGTCAAAGACATGGCAGGACATAGTGTACACGGCAGCCGGTTTTCGGCATAGGATCGCACCTTGAAAGCACGGCTGTCGTTTTATACTTTCTACCACTCTCTCACGCTTTAAATTAATTCCCCCGTATCTATAGGAATGCTTAGATTGTAGAGACTCCGTAAAAAGGCACCGCGACTCGCACACCCCATCTCGCAGTATACTGGTGTCATGCGAAGCATTAAAAATGAAGGCGAAATGCGAGGCCGCCTGTGGAGGGCGTAGAGACTGAAGTGGGGATGAGGGAAAACGGTAAGTCGGGCACTGACATCTATACGGCTCGTAGCCTGTGTATATACTCGAATGTGTGCCGTATTACAGGCAGGACCTAAAAATCAAGCGCCTGCGGAATGAACTTCACACTCTAGCAGCTTAAATATATCTGCTTAGAAGAGCTTACAGGTGTAAAGAGTGAGGGTGTCGGATGAGGCGGCGGTGTAGAGAAAAAGGGGAAGGGCGGTGAAGACGTAGCCTGAAGAAAGGGCAAAGAGTGGGGGCCGGTGCAAAAGTAGGAGCGATCCATTTTCCCGGGACTGATCTGATTGTTTCTATCGCGTATACCGAAGAGTCGAAAGCGCCGCGGCCGACGAGCCGAGACGGGGATATGGGCGCGCCAAGGCGGCGTGCACCTTCTACCGGGAAACATCTATCACGCCAGGCACCCTGTTAGCACTCAGTCAAGATAACCTATCTCGGACGGAATATATATATACGTTTCGTCAGTCACGATGAATGGACGCGTTCGCCATGGAGAGACTTGGAATTTTTCTCATTACAACGCCTGCTCGGCTCGTCACATCGTCGGGTGCTTTGCTTGTTTTGTCTTCTTACGTAATGCTTGTCATTACGTCCCCGCGTGAACAGGGATACCAACAAGAAGATGATCGAAGCGAGTGTTATAGATGAGCGTGCTGGCTGTCATTTATATAGCTGTGTATAGATATACTGTGTGTGCACCTGAAGTTCGAAGACGATCGCTAGTGATTCCTTTGTATACATAGTTTCGGTATTACCTTTGCTTTTTGTTGAGGCATCCTCCCACGAGTAAAAAGGCGGGAAAATTCTGCCGGCTGGAGCAAGCTACCGACTCAATAATGTCAATTACGAGGTTATACAATTGACATTTACTATACGAAGCTTCTTCGATTGACCATCGTCAAATTGACTGTGTCGCTGTTACGTCGGCCGCTGTGAATAATTGTGAGCATTTTGATGTACAATAAACATACTCCTCTCGCTGTGAATGACGGAAATAGCTATATAAACGTAACCGACAAGTTACTCAGCACAATCGAGCACACGTCAGTTTGTTTACTTTGCTGAAGGACGATCGAACCATACTCAGAATTTCAGCAGTCCACGGCGAACCTTCCTGCGATCATACCGCATAAATGTTAGGCAAATGTATCTTCGTGTACTTTTATATCTGAACAGATTCAGAAACGCACTAAATCTAATCAAAAACAGTACTGCAGCATGAGGCTATCATAATGATCGTAAAATGTCGAACTAATCTAGGTAGTGTGAAAATGAGAATGCAAAATTTGTTCTAGACGAGAGTGTAAATGTGATGCGATAAAATGAAATAAATTATGACTTGTTGCACTAACTTCCGTCCCGTAAATGAAAATAGCGGAAGTTGTGGAACGACGTGAGGAGTGTACTGGGCAACAAAAAGGACGTATCGACTCACGGAACCAGAAGCCTTAATGTCGAAGTTTTGCTTTAATGCTATTTTCTATTGGCCGCCGGCTTGATTCGTTAGGGGTATTTTTAGACATCACGTTTCAAACAAATCTCCTGCGAACGTTCTTGTGAATTCAGGTCCCGCTCTTTCTTCATTTTTTCAAACATGCTCATTAATGGCGAGCACTTCGGCATGCAATATCCGAGCCTGCGAGGAGACGCTCGAGCACATTCTATGCCATTGGCCAGCATACCCGTCTGAACGACGTATTATGGAAGCCAAGCTCTGTCAGCTGGATTCACGGCCGCTTACAGAAGAGAAGATCCTGCACCTTGGCCGACGGTTTCCCATGCATACGCGCAAAGCCACAAAAGCCCTCTTGTACTTCTTAAGGACCACCAGACTTCAAGACCGCTTGTGAAAGAACAGTGTGAGACCGCGCTGTGTAGTCTCGAGCTGAACATTCATCCTTCTGATTTCTTACTCCTCTCCTGTTCTATTTCTTTCCTTTCTATTATTCTCTCTCCCCCCCCCCCTCCCAAGTGTAGGGTAGCCAACCGAGCCAAGCTTGGTTAACCTCCCTGCCTTTCTTCTCTATTTATCTCTCTCTCTCTTCAAACATGCTAATACTGTAAACAACAGAGCTGGATTCAGATAGCGTTAGCATTAATGAGAGACAACACACAAAGAAACCGCTAATCAAAAAAAGACGCACGTGCACCGCGTGAAAAGACACCCATTCACCGAAACTTTTCTTTACACTTAACAGACGCTTGATCTAGAAAAGAACGAGGTTTGTCTAGATGTATATGATTTACGCGACACAGAGCACATATGATTAAAAAAAGACGATTATTCGAGAGCCAAAAAAGGACAAACGGGGCGAGGAAGATAAGAAACGAAGAGAAAAAGAGGAAAAGGTGAGAGCTGAGCTTAGAAAACTCGACGGCTTGAGAAATGAAGCTGAGCGTGACAGGAAGAAAAAAATAAGCAAAGTAAAATTGGAAGGTGGAAGAAAATGTGAATCGACTGGGGAGAAAGAAAGAAAGAAAGAAAAAAAAGAAAGAAAGAAAGAAAGAAAGAAAGAAAGAAAGGAAGAAAGGAAGAAAGAAAGAAAGAAAGAAGCGTTCCATTTAGATTCGATCGGCAAGATTAATCTTGCATTCCCCAGAGGCTTTGTGAAGGATAGGCCCGCTGCCAGGAGGGAAAGCCCGCCGGCCGGGGCGGCGATGAAACCCCGAAGGCGCGCTCGTGCGTGCCTATACGTAGCGCCCACAACCGCTGCGCGGCGCCGGACACCGAAAACTTTAATATCGCTCCCTGCTTTCCAGGCGAGAATGAAAAAAAAAGCAGCAAAGGAAAATGGAAGGCGGGAAACAAGAGAAATATCGCGCACAAAGCGTATATACGATCAAATAAAAATAAAAATGATATACGCGCACGTAAGACGTCACAGGCCAGCCCTTTGTTTCGCTCAACCTCTATCTTTGTATATACGCGCCAACAGACACCTTACAAAAAGGCTGCGATGTCGCTGACGATGACCGCCTCCGTAATAAAGATACAGCCACCCCGCCGTTCCTTACCGCATCGTATACCACGCAGGGAATTGTAGTGGGCGTATGGCAGCCTTCTCGGAATCAGGCTGCCTTCAATTTCAACGGAATCAAACGGCTAGCGACCTGCATAGTGGCGACACGACTTTCTTATTTCCCTCAGTGGGTAACAACTCTCACAGAGTGATCGTGTAATACACGCGCACAGCATCGTGCACCGTCGTTGTCGTGGCCTGTCTCTACTTGAAACAGGTAACGCCCGTGAACTACGCCTGTATCGACGGCCAAGCTTAACATGTGTTCCAATGGTGAGAAGCAGCCTCCGCACACCGCCTTCCACGTCGGGCACGACATAGATCTCGGAGGATGCTGAACGCTGCAGCTATGTATCCACAACAGCTGCAAAACGTTGTCCCGAGAACAGATTGCGGTGTTACGTGATTTTAGTGAATGTTACACTCAGAGTCCCTCTCAGATCAACTGTTAGCACATCCTCCGGTATATAGGCTCATGCGCTGCTGTCCCGGTAACGATAAATTCAGAGCCTATGCCGTAAAATAAAATGTTTCCTATATATGTACGGAGTAACGAGGCCACCCACCAATACAAACACTCAGGAACCCATAATTACCACAGGCTTCATAATCATATCGATGTGTTTGGGTGTGGGACCACTCATATTATTAATACCCACTCCACATCGTATTCGAGCATGTTCACGGTATTCACGCACTTAAAACAGTTATGCCATTGACGCACGAGTTATACCAACTACACCGATCAGGAGCTGAAATTACAAAGGTTCTTGTGATTGGCCGGTCCTTTTTGTTAATAATATGTCCAGCAACACGACTGGCCGATACTAGAGCCTTCCCTCCAAACTTTGAATAGAGGGGAGTGTTTTACCGAGACCAAAAAATAGAATTAGGTGCTATTCAAGGTCATAAACAAGTAAGCGCTATCCCCCCCCCCCCCCCCCGAAAAAATATCCTGGCAAAGAGTCAGGGTGTCTTTCAATCTCATTCAGATTTTTGGTCGTAAAACCCCGGATATTATTTTTAAGCAACTTCATAAGCTTGCCACTGACATTGTAAATCAAGCAATAGAGCCCATGCAAGCACTGAGGAACGAACCCCAAAAGACAACGTTAGAAAAGAGAATTGAATTCAATTTTATTTCTCACAATCGTTACAGAAACGTTGCCTACACTATGCGTATGCAAACAAATTCGCGGTTATTTACGACATGTATGCCCACAAATTGGTTTCACAAGTATACGGGCTTTGTTTCTTATGATTTCACACTAAAATAATTTATGCATTTCTGAAACGATCTTTACGAGAGTGCATAAAGGTCTCATTTAAGTAGGCATGTATGCCCTGTTATTTGCGAAGTTCCCTTTATTAGTATAGAGTTCTTGCCTCTTGTATAGTAATATGTCTCGTAGACGTCATCTTTGGTATGTATACTGTTTCTGCACTGTGTTTAAGCGACAGATTTTTGAAGTGAAATTTGCTTGAAGTTCTTAGGTGTGAATTAATTAATTAATTAATTAATTAAAGCGGGTCAGCCTGTGCAAGTCAGCACAATCGAACCGAATCGTTTGTGATTTCAGTTATAGAATGGCATGCACCTTCACAAAAACTACTCAAGTCGGAATTGTTTATTGGAGAAAATGGAGCCAACCCTGATCCTAGAATTAGCAAATTCGGACTGAAAACAGCAATGGAAATAAAATTTTACGAAAGGATAGCTTCCGGAGATTTGCTTCACATTACCGAAAAATAAAGAAACAGGCATAGTGTGCATGTGGGCGTACATGCTCTGGTCCTCTTTTTTTTCTGTCTTTCTTCCCTCGTTCTCTGATAAAGCGAGCCCGTTTAAACTTCATTTGCAAGCGTTCCCTCGAGAGCGCTGAAGTTACGCCACTTTCGCGAAACTTTGTGCTCGAGAGATGTTACGAAGTACATATTTTACGTACGTTTACAAAGAAAGGCAGCTAAAGAAAAAAATATATATAACAAAACGCCACAAAATGAGACTACAGTGGTCTGGTATTTTTTCAAAAGATCTGGCCCATTTTTCATAAAGAATTTAATAATTTCGCACTCATTTCAGGTCCCCTGGGCTAAAAAAAACTTTTTTTTTCATTTCACGGAGAAAGTTCTCGAGGTTCCTCGACACGTGGAGTACAAATTTTAGAATCCCAGAATACTCGATTTCCTAATTCGACTTGGATCACGAAAAGTAAAGGATTGGATGGAAGCTTTAAAAAAAAAAAAAAAGCGATCTACTTGTGAACGTCATCCCCGCAATGCAAGCGTGTCTGCGGTGAAGCATCCCTCCCAACGAAGCCGCAGACCGGCCGCAAAATTCCGCCTTTTTGCAGAAGGCAGGAACGACGGCTTGCTTAGCCGACGCCATTACATCCTCATCAATGGAAACCACGAAACGTGGCGCCCCCACTCGGCAGAGAGCGGAAGACCTGCGCGACGCCACGTCGCTCGGGGATAAAATGTGTTGGCGAGATGATATATTGCAGGGCCCGAACTGAAGCCCCGCCGACCGCGAAAAGGGTTCCAACCATATGCACTCACCCTTTCATTTTCCTCTTTTTTGTTTTTCATTCCGTCTACAACGCTTGCATAGCTTAGCATGACTATACTCTCAGTCACGATGCATTACTTTTTCTTTTCAAATTTTTTCCCCTCACTTAAGTGGATATAGCATTTCGCGAACTGCGCGCACTTTTCTCTGCCTCCTTTCGTGTTCATCGTCTCATTCATTTCGTTTTATTTTTTTAGCCAGCCTTCATTTGAACATCTCGAGCTGACTGTGTAATCCTGGCTTTGGATCGTGATGAGTGTTTCATCTTTTTGAGAGCGCGGAATGCGTATTTCCCGACAGAGGAGCGACTTATCCGTTTGCTGGCACCGCTAAATGACGCATGACGATCTGAAATGCACGAGAAAAATAGTAGAAAACCAGACGAGATGCTTAGAGGAAAAAAAAAGCGAGAAAAGAAAGGTTGCGAGAAAGGAGTGTTATCGAGGGAGACAGAGTATAGCTGATTTGGCAGAGATAGATGATCCACTTCCGTCTAACATTAGCAAGCGATACGGGATGCCCACCCCCGCGAGAACCTCACTATCGTCTTGCGAAGAGGCGTCACCTTTTGTCTCGCTTTGGGGCGCGAGCTTCGCTTCCTGCGAGATGAATCGCGCCAGATGAGACGGATGCATTCAAGGGAGTTGAATGGGAAGAGAGCGAGCGACCAGAGCTGTATAGCACACGATTATGGGAAATATGACGCCTGGAAACAAGAATCGCATGCACGTGACCAAAGAATTAGGAATTTCATTCTCAATTTATACAGTTTCGTCAACAAAGTTCGTTGATCAGGTGCATAAACAGCGTACACAATATATAGCCGTGTATACAAGGATGATCTGAAGGTGTTGCATGCCTAACCTGACCCATCCTGCCATATATACATATAGGGATGGCTCAAGTTGCAGTTGACAGCACTACGGTATATAGGGTAGTGCAATTGAGAAGTTACGCAATTTTTTTCTATATTTCGCGGTCATTCTTAACATAACGGAGTGGAATCACTACGCTGCAGCATGAACGTTCCCAAATAAGAGAAAAAAATTTGGTCTGTCGTTTTCGCATTCTCTCAGCAGCGTATGGTGACACAAGCACTAGCCCTAATGTGATCGATTAATATGTGGGATTTGGTATATATATATATATATACACGTCGTTGTGCACTTGTTATCCCACACATGGGGCAGAGTTGTCGTAGTTGCATTCAGTATTGCTTCCCTGTCCACGACATTCGTACTGCGTATACACTGCATTATCCCATCAGTGTGGTAAGCTTCAATATTAGGAACGGAGAAAGTTTCGGCACCAATTATCCATCCAGGCGCGACTGATGCCGTTCAGGCGGAAGCCACGGCAGCCTCCAATAATGGACAGCCCGTTGATAGTGGCGTGCCATCAGCATCGTTCCAAAAGCTCAAATATTGCGCGAGCGTGATTCGTTCAGTGCGTTAAAGACCCCTTATCGGCACGAAGGTCGCATCTATAAAAGTATATAGTTGCTTGGGCGTGTTCGTGCCAGTTAGTACGACATATTGGAAGGAAACAGCGCGAAAAAAACGTTCCGTATGTGTCCTTCTTTGTCTGGTTTCTCGTTTATCGCTCTCTTTCCTTACAAAAAGTCGCATGACACAATGGTGACTCAAGGTCATATAGAGCTGACGGGAAACCGCAACAACAAAAAAAAGCGCTGTTGCGTACGTGTCGGTAATTACTGAGCTTTTACCCGCTTCACGTGCATGTACATAACCCTTTACATCTCGCACAGGTAATGGAGTGGCCCTATTGGTATAACGTCTTCTGCAGCAACCTACATACAACAAGAAACAGAATAGATTGAGGAAACTCGCACGCGGACTATAACGTAGTGCGCTAACTGACTAATGACTATTGCGCCTGTACTGAGATTATCACGTGAAAGAATTAAGAGAGCGAGTAAAAAAAGACCATAACAACAAACATCATTAAATGAAGGAGCAAAAATGGCAAACCGTTTATCCCTGACATCTATACACGCGTCGCAGCCGAGGCGATGGGCGTATGACTCATCGTTAACACGGAAATACATGCGACAAACGTATACTGCGAAACCGCGATGCTAGTATACATTAGACGTGCTCGATTAGAGGAACTGCAGGCTGCAGGAAAATCGTTTTCGTCGACGTGTGGCGTCTCGAAACACATAAGTCACCGATAAACGTCAGTAACTTCTTATAGGTAAGTTCAGGCACTGCGCGAGGCTGCATGTTACACTTCACACAGGTTGTAACTGCACACACTAACTTTAGATCATTGTCAAATTGACGATGAGCCCGTTAAGGCCAAGCGCTTCATTTCCTTTTACTTAAAATATTTTTAACTAAAAAATTATGTCCACAGCACTTGATTAGTTCGTGTTTCATTTATAGGGTTAAGTTTTTACTTATCTTTGCTTTCTCGTTCACTCTCGCTTACAAAGTATCTGGTGTCACGCTTCCATTAACACCAACCAGATGCTCAGTACTAGTATATATACGTTACACCATTATCATAACTCACACCTACGTTTTCATCATTTATATAGTGGAAAGAAGACTATCCAATTGTTTCACTTATAAGACAGATATACAGTTATTCATTTGTCGCTCAATAATGGGGCTGCCCCCACAGTTTTTACAGCACGTCATACTTAATTAGACCTTTTTGAGGCGCTCTGACATGACATCGAAAATGATTAGCATAAAAGGTATTCGTTCTGTCACTCACAATGACAGATACCGTCGTGCGCTCTGGTTTGACGGAGAATTCGAGATGCTCCAAATTCAAAATTGCTACACAGACGCGGCTAATCGTTCTCCTGTCTTACATAACTTTCCTTGCAGCTATTTTTGTGCTCGCGTGAACTTATTGTTCGAGCAAAGATGTGAAGCCACACAAAATTGGAGGTACACTTCGAAACCTCCCCTTGGGGCGTTTTTCAGAATCGACTGCATAGTGCTGAAGATAAAGCTAACTTTGAAAAACGTTAATTTTAAATTCTAACACATGAAATAAAACAGTAATGACAAGGGGAAAAAAACACTGCAACAGATACAACCAGAGTTTCCAAGTTCATTACATCCAATGACTTTGAAAGCCGGAAACATTTTTCCATGCCCACGTGACATAATATCCATATATGACGACTATATTGATCCATGCCACGGCCTATATTGCAGCCGAACACTTTAGACCCATTGCCGCTTGATGTTTCATTATGTGAATTGACTCACTTCTCTCGGCGGTTGCTTGAATAATGCCGATAGACAGTGACAAGCTATGCAGTCATTCCAATTATTCGTCATATCTATGAGCTATAGGACTGAGTATTTCTGGGAATAAACGTACGCATAACGTACTTGAATTAATTGGGTATCAGGACCGCAGGTATACGCGTATACTGCAGCATATGCAGTAATGAGCAAGATTAGGAGGACTATACTAGAAAAAAAATCCGCACTTTCTTTTTTTCTTTCTTTCTTTCTTTCTTTCTTTCTTTCTTTCTTTCTTTCTTTCTTTCTTCCTTTCTTTCCTTCTTTCTTTCTTTCTTTCTTTCTTTCTTTGCTGTGTCCACATTCTATAAGTTTTAACTGCTGGGCGTAGGGTACATATATGTATACCACAAGAGTGAGAGAGTGAGATGGAGAAAAGAAAAGAGGCAAGCCTTTCATTCTGAAAACAAGGATGGTCTCAGGCTGAAGTATTGTTTTTTCTTTCTTTTTTTATGAATTCGAAGCATCATGACCATTGTGATCCCCTCACTGCTTCCTTATCGTACAACGTTAAAAAAGACCAACAGGCTTCGAAGTCAGAAACCATCCATCGCTTATACATGTATATGGTGCGTGATTCAGCACGCTCACCTGACATGTAATCCCGAGAGGCTTCCTTGTTCTTTCCTGTGCATTCGAGCGTATACGATGCGTAGCAATACTTTACAGAACGAGATGAACAGCCTACGTGAAAGCTAGTTTGAAAATATTTAAGACAATTTTTTCTTCTTCTGCATTCTCCCTCGCGGGACTCACCTTCGCAACGGCTCACTGCACAGAGATGAAACAGCAGCCTTGGTTAAACATTAAAAACAACACATTTTTTTTTTTTGCCGCGAAGAGGTATAACAGAAAGAAATGTTATCAGCCTTACACAAGCGTTCCCCGAGGGAATGAGGATTTTCCTTTGCGAGTCGCATAACCGTCGTTCGAAAGAGAAGCAAAATCGCGTGCTTCTTAGGACCCTTTTGCATGGATGCGTGCTCGTCACGCGTCAAGGCGCAGCGCGCGAGCAAATCTGTCCCAATTGTTATCACCCCTCCGAATCTCTTCTTTGTCTCTTTGCTGAGCCCGTTTGTTCTTTTGGCGTAACTGTGCGTGACTGCGATTGTCCTTTCTTTGCTTCTTCTTTTTTGCGTGCAGTCAAAAGCATCAACAATGAAAAATCGTAATAAAAAAAGCAAACCTCCGAGTGTTTTTAAAGATATACGAACGCCTCCCATAAACCTCGCCGTGGAAAGTCAAAAAGCTCGCCAAGTGTTGGCTAGGTTTAGTGACGCAAGAGGTAAGAGTTACACTCTGCGGCATAGACTGGGGTGCTGTTCGGGAGTTCAACTCCTCACCGTCGTATATTGCTTTTACATGCTTGTATGTGTCCGTGACGCACACACATACAAGCACACGTGCGAAGCTACATGAAAGCGGGTCGGACCCCTTTCCTGCCCTGCGCCTCCCTAGAAAGAACTCTTCTGTGTAACCATCTGGTTAGTCTGCGGTGCGCCCACTACCAAAGGTTACAACTGCGACACGCAAACGCCTCAGTGGGATGCTATGCAGAAAAAAAAATCGAAAATTCCATAAACGCGCTGAACACAATGAAATGTAATATCAGAATATTTGTGCGCCTAACAAGGCCCGCGGATAGGCGCGCTCCTTTCAGAAGCTCTGCCATGGTTTCCAATCTGGGTCCAAATGTTCGCTGGTAT
Organism: Rhipicephalus annulatus; assembly: GCA_013436015.1. Lineage (NCBI taxonomy): Eukaryota > Metazoa > Arthropoda > Arachnida > Ixodida > Ixodidae > Rhipicephalus > Rhipicephalus annulatus. The sequence continues at coordinate 108,358 of WOVY01003130.1, forward strand.
GTAATTGATAAACAAGAAATTAGTGTTTAAAAATTTCTCGGGAAAAGAAGGAGACATGATGTTGACAGAGCAGCACTCGTTGAAGGCTTACATAACGATATATTAGAAAAACTGAAGCTTGTGTGAAAAAAAAAGAAAGAGATAGCCACATTAGCCGGGAAAATTATTACAGCAGCTATAGACTGACACAGACTGAGTAGTATGTGGTCACAGCGAATCGGCTGTACGATTTCTATACGCTATCATCAATCGTAGCGTTTAAAAGGTGCTGCCAATATTATCATCACCATGCCAAGTTTCATATGTTGATTTGCCTGAGCACGCAAACCCATATTTTTTTATCTAGTCTTTATCGGAACGCGAACAATTCACTACCTCTACTTGTGTTGTGACTTCTTAAGTTTTTATCGATATGATGCGGGGACGGATATAATATGGACACGGCAGCACTCACGGAATGCGGTCACCTAACAATCCGTTCGTCTTGATCTAGCAGCTCGTTTTCGGACTGCTGCTTCACGCTGGTCCGGGTCTCGAGCCACCAGGAAAAATCGGAGAAACCAGTGGCGTCCATGTCCATTATCCGTGCACAGGATTCCGGGCCGATCAAGTTATGGGATATCATGCTGTATCGCTCCTCATCCACCTTCGCGGACTCGGGTCGCATAACCACATGTGCGCATCGCCTGCGCTCAGCGCCACCACTGAACCAAGCTGTAAATAACCATGCCACTCAAGATGGGTTCATTGAGCACGACAGCATTCACGGAATGCAGTCACCTAACAATCCGTTCGTCTTGATCTTACAGGTGAGAAAGCGATATAGAAAGTGTATCTGTTTAAACGTCCTTTTCTTGTTTGTACTACCGTGCCCACGGCAATGTGCTATTGTGATTGACTATGCTGTACCAATACTTAAACTATTATTAATTGCGGGAGACGTTGAGACAAATACAGGCCCCGAAATCAGTGAATAATTAAAGGAAATAGCCGCGTACATAAAAGATGTAAAGGAAAACCGCCTAACCAAGATTGACAATAAACCAGACTTGCTCACAACTCTATAAAAAGTGGATTCTTTTCAGGAAAATATAGCAAGCATGAAAACGGTAATTAGATCTATGCAAGTAAACATTGATGATCTATAGAGAATCGTAGCAGGCGAGAAAACCTGATCATATATGGCTTTCCGGGGGGCAGAAGGAGAGACACCCATTACTATTAAGTGAACAGAAAACTAATTGAAGACACACTGTAATTAAAACCAGTAGCAGTCAAACGCATATATCGGATTAGTAGAGCTGATTCGAACAAAACTAGGCCGGTAATTTTCAAGCTCCTAGACTCAAGAGACAAATCTTCAATACTAAAACAGGGATATAAACTTCGATATACAGGTCTATCTGTCGCAGAACTTCCCGGCTGCGGCGGCTGCATTTCCGATGGAGGCGGAAATGTTGTAGGCCCGTGTGCTCAGATTTGGGTGCACGTTAAAGAACCCCAGGTGGTCTAAATTTCCGGAGCCCTCCACTACGGCGTCTCTCATAATCATATAGTGGTTTTGGGACGTTAAACTACACATATGAATCAAATATCTGTCGCGGAATATTTTTCGAGACCACTACGTGGCGTTGGCACAGTGCGAAGTCAAACCGAGAAAATAAAGAAAGGGTGTCATTAGTTTTCGACAAGCTGTATATAAATAATCGCGCCTATGTTTGAAGCAACGAAAACAATAATGAAATTTCATTGAAAAAGCACACGTGGAAGCTGGCTTAGAAACTGCGCATACAGCGAAGGCGACGAGCATACCCGGCGGCCAAACAAAAAAGGAAACGCATCCGTCGCGCTGCTAAATTGGCGAACTAACGCTGCTCACGGTGAATGATCGAAGTACGATTGATAAGCCTGAAGAACTCGAAAACTCGATCATTGATAATGAACCCCACATAGCAGCCGTCACGAAAACGTGGCTCACGGCCGAAATTTTTTATCATGAGTTTGCACCTCCAAATTTTATTCAGTTATCTTGAAATATCGCCTCACACGTGGTGGTGGGGTGGCACTATACTGTTGAAAAGAGCTTTTCATTTGTGGCCCTTCCTGAGGTGCAAAATGCCGAAGCAGCTTTTTGTAAGCTACATTGTGATGGTACTAACATATACGCAGGTTGTGTTTATTGAAGTCCCAATTCGGGGGATGATTATATCATTGCAATGTATGATTGCATGCAAAGTCATGCATCTTGTTCACGTGTTGTACTAATGGGTAATTTTAATATACCAGACTATAACTGGGATAGTATGGTCTATTCGTCATCAGCTTCGGACATACTGTTTGACCTCATGCTCGCCTTCAATCTTCGTCACGTTGTTTCGCACCCTATACCCGCTCACACGGGTTAACTCAGAACATACTTGATCTCATAATTTTTCAGCGACCACTTCGACATAAACCGCATAAGAGTCGATGTTGCCTGTGAAACATCTGACCAAGACGTACCAGTGAGCGGGTCCCTCTCGGCGATATCGCAACCACACATTTTTCTGCGTCTGTTGTAACAGACTTCGAAAAAACAGATGATGATAGCGTGCAACCTCACCTAGCTCATGAATTTTAGAATTTCTCAGAAATGGGTTCGAATACCTCAGTAGATGTCAATTTCCTTCGGCTTCTCTTCAAATCTGTTGTACTCTTCTGTATCACTCATTACGTACCAAGAAAAATCAAGCACCCACCAAAAAATATTCCTTGGATCACGCACGACGTCATTCAGGCAAAGCGACGTTTCAAAAAGTTACGCACAGCAATAAAAACGAAAGGCAGGGAGAATCAACAATTCAGAAGCTACCAGATGTCATCGCGGAATTCAAGCCTAAAGCTAAGCTTGCTAAACAGCGTTATTTCGACGTAACGTTACCTACTTTTATTATCAATAATCCCCGAAGGTTCTGAAATCACTTTCGCACCAAGAAAACAACAACACCGCATCTCCTCCCTGAAGAAAAAACTGTTAAGGCCTACACATGTAACAATTTTTTTAAGATCAGTGTTTACTGTAGACGATAACGTTATTCCACCAATTACACCGCAACATAGCGTCAAAATCGACAAAATATATTTCTCTGATGCTGGTATTTTCAACCTGCTGCTAAAACTCGACTCCAAAAAAAGGTAGCGGTCCCGTATACGTAACACTTTTCTAAAGAAATATGCAGAATGGTGTAATCAATACCTAGGTATCATTTTCCGAAAATCACTCACGACTTCACAACTGCCCAACGATTGGAAAGTGACAAAGTGATGCGAATACACAAAGGAGGCGACGCATCGTTACCCTCAAATTTCAGACCCATCTCATTGAGCAGCACTCCATGTAAACTCCTTGAACACATAATCATAATACACAAGACTGCCCCGCCACGGTGGTATAGTGGCTAAGGTACTCACTCGGGTGCTGACCCGCAGGTCGCGGGATCAAATCCCGGCTGTGGCGGCTGCATTTCTGGCGGAGGCGGAAAGGTTGTAGGCCTGTGTACGCTGATTTAAGTGCACGTTGCAAGAACCCCACGTGGTCGAAATTTCCGGAGCCCTCCATTACGGCGTCTCTCATAATCATGTAGTGGTTTTGGGACGTTAAACCCCACAAATCAATCAATAAAACACAAGAAATTATTCATAGAGCACATTATTTTTTTCTCTCCCAACCAACATGGCTTTAGAAGTGGCTTGTCGACAGTTACTCAGCTTAATGAACTATATAGTTTCCGATCTTGCTGCTACAGTTAACAACCGTGGCCAAACTGACTTAATTTTACTCTACCTGTCTAAGGCATTTGACTGTGTATGTACGTCACAGCAAACTAATAGCTAAAATTGAAAGTGTTTTTGTGATAGGGAAAATTTCTGCCTGTATAGAAGGTTTCTTATTTAGCCAATCCCAATTTGTACTTTACGAACAAACGTTTTCTAAGACAGTTGCAGTGACATCCGGAGTTACTCAAGGCTCCGTGCTTGGGCCTCTGCTCTTTCTAATCTACATTAATGATATTACTGATAATGTTTGTTTCAATAAGAAATTTTTGCGGACGACTGTGTCATTTACAAGAAAACTAATATTTACAACAACCATATTAAGCTTTGATTCTTTCGCCGTCTTAGCTAACTGGAGCTCTAAATTGCAAATGAAAATAAACGTACAAAAATCAAGGATATTGACTGTAAGCAGGAAAACAAAACCACCCAACTACACATACACTATTAACGGTACTCCACTTAATAAAATTGAAGAACATATATATCTAGGAGTTACAGTCACTTCTCATCTTAAATGGGACAAACAAAGAGGTAATATAACTTCGAAGGCACTATACGCAAACTATTTTTCTTAAAACGAAGTCTAGCACTCACAACAACATCAACGAAGCTGTTGGCTTGCACAACATTTGTGAGGCCAGTTACCCAATACGCTAACACAGTGGGGTTTCTGGATACGCAGACTAACATAAGCATTAGAAGCAATACAAAGGAAGGCTGTTAGGTTCATCCACAACAAATACAGACGCTTATATTCGCAAACACAACTTTTAATCCAGTCCGGCTTACAAACACTGTCCACGAGAGCGAAACATGCTCGCATAAAATTTCTGTTCCAGCTACTCAAAAATAACTACAGGACAGGTATCTCCAAACACGTGTCACGTTCCCAGGCTAGACAATCACGTAATAAGCATGCGCACACATTGACAGAATACGTATGCAAAAACGACGCGTTTAAGTATTCATTCTTCCCGCTCGCAACAGCGGAAGGGAATCAACTTGATGCTGCTATCACCAACACAGAATCATTATCTGAATTTTCGTCACAAATAGAAAAAAAGACTGTGCGCGCATAACAGGAGCTATATGCGTGAAGGGTAGCGATAAAGCGACACGGGTTCCGTTCTTTCTTTGTTCACACCAGCAGTGAACAATAATTCAGACCTTTTCAAACAAGCTCTCAGTGTTTGCAAATCAAGTTCTTAATACATTGTAAGACTCGATACTAAAGTTATCGTAATTACATCCGTCCAGTCTTTATTTAGCGCCATACATTTCCTCTTTTTTTGCATTCAGTTTAGTGACAGCATTGCATAATATTTAGAACTTGCAATATATCTTGTGGCCATTTTATATGTATATTATTATATTCAATTCCTTTATTTTTTTATTGTATTGACGATATTCATATTCTGTCATTATGCTTGTAAGTGTTTGCCTTTTATTATGTTTTATTTCGTTATTTATTTTTGTGTGTGAAAAATCATTGTACTGCCCAACTGCCACGCTCCCGAAAGAGAGTAGCAGTGTTGTAAATAACTAAAAAAATAATTTGCAAACTGCGGTGTTGTGTAAGACATACTCTCGAAACTACTTACTCTTTCCCGAAAATATTTGGCCCGCTGAAAAGCTATAGGTTTTTCTGTCCCAACGTCGTGTGGCCCACTTGGGGCTAGGACACTAGCGCGACCTATTGGACACTGATAAAGTTCTTTCATTCATCTATCCATCCTCACAAAATACGTCGTAAAACACTACAAACATTGCCGTCGAACTGCCAGAGCGAGAGAAGCAGCGGAGAACTCAAAGCTATCACGTTTTCATTATATCTACATATTGACACGTTTATATATCCGAGATAAAAGACATATGCCGAAACTGCTTTGCTCGCCGACTTCGCTTGTTAGTGCTAGTCGACAGCTGCGAATATTCGCGGTCCGACAGGGACACATTGTTTCTATAGGTGTTGCGGCCCTCTATTATCAGCAACGCTGATAACATCCGCAACTCTCATGTTGTCTCCTCCCCTTCCCTCCGGCTGGATCACACCTGGAACACAACGGTTTCCCTCTTTTCCTCTACTCTTCGAGAAAACACTGATTCCCGAAAAAGGCCCGTCCTAACCGGCCACTTGTCACCGACAGCGATCGCCGTATCGCCACTCCATATATCGATCCGGGCCGTCTTCCACTACGGAACAAACGAAACGCGTACACTTCAAAGGACCGAAGAGTAATGCCACGCCTGCACTTTCAGTTTACACTGCGAACCACACTGGCGTCTTGTGTGTGTGCCCTTTATATGGAGGACGCCCACCCGAAGAAAGCGAACGGATATTGAAAACTCGAAAGAGAAGGAACCAAATTAAAAGAAGTCGCGAAACAGCAGCGCAAGAGTTTCTCGGAGAAGAGCGAGACTCTGACAATAAAAAAAGGCAGAAGATGAAAGGGACTATACGAAAAGAATTGTAGTCAGCTTTCTTTTGGCAGAGAGGAATTTCAAACGCGAAAGAAACAGGCGTGAAACACAGCTGACGGGACGGAGAGGACGACGAGTGAAAAAAAATAAAAGGAATAGTGATGGCGGCAGTGCAGGGAAAGGAGGTTAGTGGAGAAAAAGGAAGCGCTGCGGGGCGCGGCAGCCAATCGAGAGCGCTGATTCAGCCACCGTAGAAGGCGAGGAGGCAAGAACGCGGCGCGGGGACGAAGAAGGACGCCAAAATGGCGGCCGCACGATGCGCCCTCTACCCTCTCCGCGCGGTTGCTCCGTGGGGGCCGCCGCCGTGCGCTGCCGTGTGGCTCTGAATGGCGGTGAGCGCGCGAGCCGCTCTTCACCCGCGCCGCGGGCTTCGAAAGACGAAAACGGCGTCGACTGTTTTACGGCACTTTCATAGCTCCGGGCGGGAGAGGCGCTGATGGCGAGTTTACGAGCCGCGGATGAAAAGCGACACCGCGCCGTAAATCTGAGATCGGGACAGTTTAGCGCCTCGAAAGTGACTCGCTTACGAGTCCATAAAAAGGGCAGGCGCTTTTTCTAAACGCGTTCTCGCGGGGGGGAGGCAGGCATTGCTCGGTGTTTGTGTGCAGCGGGGTGTCCGTCACTGTGGTACAGCGAAAGCCGGGCATCGCGGACACACACACACGCACGCACGCCCGCGCTCGTTCGAGCAAGTACTTCGGCCGAGTGTATCTAGGCGGACGCGCAGGAGAAAGTGATGACGAGGGCGAGAAGCCTTCGGAGCGGGACCGAGGAAAAGAATGACGTTCGCGGTTTTTGCGGGAGGCGCCCGGCGTAAAGGACAAAAGGCAAATAATGCCCGGAAAAAAAGGATGCTCCTCAAACACTGAAAGAGACTGGCGCGCGCGAGCGGAAGCAAGCATTTCCAAGTAAAACGGGGACTGAAAATATATATATACATTCCGCTTGTGTGCCTGAGTGTGTTACCGGCTGATGGGCCAAAGGATGCGGAGAAGGGCAAGGCGAGCGAAGCCGGAAAGAAGGAATGAGTTCGGTAAACATCGTTTGTAAAACAAGGTCGTAGACGCCGCCCTTTTTTTTTTCTGTCAGCGCCTTTTCTGTTTGCGAGGTGCGATTGTGGCTTGACGTCATTGCCTTTTCTCTTGCTTTTTTTTTAAGCGCAGTGCTTACAGCAAGCAAGAAGCGGATGCGTTTGAGCCGGCACCACCAATGGGGCAGTTGATTTTTTATTTGTCTCATTTCAGTATGAAAGCATGGAAAAACCGTCCCTTACGTCGACCAGTACAAGGGCTTCGCTGTGATGGCATTGAAAGTACTTTTTATGTTATTAGATAAGTTTAGTATAAGATTGGCTGTAGACGTTTATCAGGATGGAGAGCCAACAATGTGACTGTCGAGGCAGTAAGCATGTGCAGTTAGTTCGTTTATGAGTCTTCGAGACCCTGTACGAGATGGCTTTTCGATCATTCACCCTGAAGGCACACCATGAAAAGGACGCATTCATAATGACGCCATAGAGCAGTAAAAGTTTGAAGCGATTACAAAACAATGGCAACGTACGGGAGTAACGTGCGTGAAAAAATATTAAAAAAAAACTGCTGGAAGACTCGAACTAAACGGATTTCATAAAAAAAGTCGAGCTAAGCCGGAGGAGATCGTAGCACTGAAAACGCTCACAACAAATAAGTGAAATTCACAGCGACACAACGTCAAGACAGCATATGCAGATATATATAGCGACGCACCATCCAACTTCCCGCGAACAAATGAGTCATACCCGCGGTTCATCCATCACGTTTTTGACCAAGACCATAAAACTGTCAGAGCCGCCGCTTCTTTTGCGAGCTGCATGCAAGGCGACGAAGTTAAAGCAGCTTCGTGGTGTTCCGAGAATCGTTTGCTGTTGGCGCGTATACATGCATAATAAACAAGCTCGACATTTCCGCACTATAGGCTATAAGCTACATTAGGTTGTCGGCTGCTAGTGACGTTTCTCGAGGCCGGGGAAAAAATATTTCACGACAGAAGTTTGCAGCGCCCTCCTTCATACTCATGTGTTTATCTGTGTGTTTAGCCTTCTATGTCTAGGGAGTCGCTTAACAATATATACATGCACTGGGGAATAACAGTCATGTTAGTGTAAAGATGGAAAAGTGGTCGAAAAGATAACTTGCTGCCGGAAGGGTGCGAACCTGCGACCTTCGAATGACTATTATGTACCTCGACGGTCATCCCTCCGTTCAATTTATGGAGTATATACGTGTCTGCATTTAAATATGGGAGCGTTAGTCAGTCCCTGACGGCGGCAAGTTATCTTTTAATCTACTTTCATTTTCTACACTCTGGCGATGCAATTACTTTATATCTACCACACTTTCCTCAGCATCAGCGCCTGTTAGTTAAAATTCATGTCATAATTAATGAGTAATATAAAATCTCGAAGCTGCGCTTTGATGCGAGTGACTACATTATTCATCGCATCAAAAAATCATTACTGATATGTATATACTGCTAAGTATGCAATCGGCGCACGATAACACATACAAATTACCACTTACGATGAGACACAGATAGAAGGGACAAGACAGCGCTTGGTTCTGTCCGGTGGCGTAGCGAGGGGTTTGCACACCGGGCCCATGCCCCCCCCCCTCCCATTACAAGAAAAAAAATTCTGTCTATGCCACTGTTTCTGTATCTTCCTTCTTTGCCCCACAGTCGATAGCGCTGCTTATCCCTTACGGAAATGTCATATATGCCGCTTATGTAAGTTATATGTGGCCACATATAAGCATATATTCCAGCATATGTGGCTTCCATTTACCATAAATGGATGTATACCTGGCGGGGTCGGTTCATATATGGGGTTATAAACAGCCATATATGACACGGTTGGCCCATATAAGGAGTCAAATTCGGCCTTATAAGGCACGGCCACACCATATATAACATATCAAGTGGATCCTTATATGTGGAAGTGCTCCCTTATATGGGATGAACCACGTATATATAGCACCATGATCACAAACGTTTATGCGGATTGTCGTATATAACAATTCGTACACAAAGGTGGCCTGCATGCTTATTTTCTACAACAAGAGTATAAATTACATATATTGTTTCTGCCATGCAAAAAAAACCAAATTTTAGGTCAGCTTTGTGTGCGTGATAGTTGCAACTATGCATGCAATTGTGTAATTTAACTTGTACAAATTTTCCGTGGAATTTAGGTTTGAAACAATAAGTTGCGATTATTACGTCGTAAATAATGTATACGACCGCAGACATGTTTTACAACGAAGGAATCGTGTCCGGTCACTAAACGTATTGAAACTCCCAAACCTCGCTATTACTATAGAGCAAACCCATATAGTATTATGTAAAAACAAATGCATGCAACTTATATTGTTCACATAATGCATTGTTTAGAGTGGCAGCAAGAAATAGCAATTTCAATGCATTTTTAGCTTCCACATTGGTGGACAAAATTCCTGATTATTTGAAGGATTTCATGGCTATATATTCTCCCTTCACATAACACGATTTCAGTTAATTCTGTTTACCCCCATCTGCGATTGCTTTCAGCGGCCATTTACCATAATTGCATGCGCAGTGCGATGTTTAAGGGAGTATCTTAAAAAAAACTTATGTGAATGCAACTCGAAGGCAATATTATAATTAAATTACAGATGGAAGTTGTACTAATTTATTGCATAAATACATCTTGCGTTTCCTTTGGCTACTTATAACGTTCTTAGTTGTGCAGATAGTAAATTTATAGAAAATTTTATGATTGCACTAGTAAACAATTATTTTGGTGTAGTGTTTGAGAGCGTCAAATAAATCTCCCGTCATACACACTAAACGGGAATACGTTAAGAAAGGTGTAACTGACTCACACGTGATGCACATTTAATGGACCATGTATTGAAATGCTGAAGCTTTATAGCAACGTTTAACGTAGGCTGCCGGATTCACAAAACTTCTATTTTGTGTGGGTGTGTCATTAGTTGGAGGAGGTCACTAATGCACACGTGCCATCATCAAGATATTACCTTACGAATACAATTATTATGACACATTTTTGTGAATAAGGGCTGGCGTGATGTCTAAGCCAAACTCTACATTATGTAAACAGCCCTTCACTGTGCAGCCGCGTAATAATTAAAACTGCTTTCGAACATATCCTTTCTATACTAACACTGGTGCATTTACTTATAAAATATCTATGCCGGTACATACCCACCAAAAATGCGCAATTACACACTGGCGTATAGAGATTCATGGGCACCCGGACACTAGCATTTGCTTCAATGTGGCGGGATATATCCAAAGTTCAGTATGTACAAAACCAACAAGCTCGCATTAACAGTCTATAGCTTTAAAAAATCAAGTATATAAGGCCTTGTGCTAAGGACACAAAAATAACAAGCGATGACGGTTATTCATCGGTGAAAAAGCGCACATGATGCTTAATCTAGTGCAGCGATACAGATAGTTTCTTTAATTTATATACTGATAGAAACAAACGCAGCTGTTTCATTAAGAAGTAATTTCGCACAAGATGCACATTTTGCCCAAGATCAAATTGGACAAGTCGAAACTCGTGCAAAGATTGCAGAGGGGCAGGTAGGTGAGCCTGTCATAAATTCTTTAGGGCGGCTTTGTTCGCGCAGGCAAGCTTTCATAATGAATCATGAAAGGATAACCTATACAACACATAAGTAGGATTTAGACGCTCCATAACCAGAGGCTCAATGTCAAACCATGCAAATAAACCTTACATAAACTTTCTCTCAGCGTCAAGTTCCTATATCGTACAGCAAAGAGTCTCTGCAGAATTACTATACAGAAATGCATCGACATTTCGTGCATTCCATGCATACAAGTATATATCCGTTTGAAGAATTTGGAAGGGAACTGACAAAGTGCTCGAAGCAGGAAAACCCACAGAGCCTCTAAAAGACTTAAGTATCCGTATCTTACAGCATATACGCAAGAACAGAGATTCCCTCGCTTACCCCAGAACTCCATAAGTCAAAGCTAATGCCGCTTCCAATTTCAATTTATTATGCTCCTTCCATATACTCCTCCTTCGCGAACATTTTTGTCATTTTGATTATTTTTTTTCCTTTGCACGTGCGCATTCGCCATCTATTTCCCAGGTCTCTCACAGCCAACGTTCAGCGCCTCCTTCCGCGTGAGTTGCTTGACAAAGGTTGCAGCGCTTAACTTTTTACACTTATACTTGTTTGCGTGCCTCGGCTGAGACATAGTGTATGTGCACTTATACACTTCACCGCGTTCAATACCAACCTGTGTGTATATATACGTGGCGTCGCTCTTCGCTCACTCCTACGTCTTCGATATCTTCGCTTCTATTTATTCACGACGCACGGCCCCGCGCGACTTGTATATAAAGCGAAGAGCTTTCAGTGCTCGCATGTGGCTATTAATAAGCATCACCCGCCCCCCGTTTCTCTCTTCCCGCGTGCCTCCTGTTCTGAGCGCTCCTCTTTCTCGGGGAACATTCATTATTGTATTTGTGACTCGGTTGCTTAACCCTCGCTTACCGCAAAGCGTACCCCTCCCCCTCCCCCTACGCCCTTCCCCCTCAGAAGACACTGTCCTCCCTCGCTTTCCAACAGACGCACGCACAAAAGGCTGCCGCTGTTTCTGTTTCTAAGGCACATCTCTCACTGACAATCTCCCGGTAGCATTTATCGCATTTACTTTCTATTGTATCTTGCTTCGCACCGCAGCCGAGCGTCGCTATGTGACTTTCTCTTTGGATTTCGTCGGCATTTGTTTTTAATTCATTCGCAATTTTCTCGTCTTCTTCAATCACCGCTGGTGTGGTCCTGATCTTTCTCGATTATTTTTTTTTTCTCCTTTTCTCTTCGTTTCTGAGAAGATGACACCACCGAAGCATCGTCATCGCGAGAACAAAAGCCAAATACGGACACTCAAAATTGTCTTTCGTCGCCCCTCCTTCTTCTCTTTTTAATTTTCTTTTATATTCCTAACGACGTTTATTAATATATTTGTACAGACCCCTACAGACAGTTTTTACTAATTCGCTTCGTTCGGCGGTGACGTTAAACGCGAAGCATTTCTCTCGAACCATATCACGTAAAAATTATCTTTCTCTCTCTCGCTCTCTTCTTGGTTTTTCGTTCATCGAGAGACAGCGCGATTCCGACGTGATTAATACCGTTGCTTGCTGGGTTAAAGCGCGCCGCAGTGCGACGGCAATCGACGGCGACGAAATAAAGGTGGCATGACAAAAAAGGAAAAAAAAAGTAATGTGAGATAACAAAGAAGGCGACTAACAAATCAGATCGTAGTTTAGCCTCTAGCCGGCGGTTCACCGAAGCGGCGCAAACGTATCCGAGAGTTCGAAGAGAGCGAGATGAAAGGACAAAGAAAAAGAGAGATACAGCTACGCAAGTGAAAGGAACACACATCTCCTCCGAGAAGGGTGGTGGCGCTCGCGCAGGCCTTGTACTTATACACAGTTTTCGCGAGCGCTCTCAAAATTGGCCGTCCTTCCCTTTTTTTTTTTTTGCGCAAAATGAGTGGAAGCGGAGCTCGTGGAACATGCATAATAGTGCGGAAGAGAAAAATCGGGAACTCTTGACGGCGGCGCGGAATTACGTGCTGCTGTGCTTGTGACTGCGGAAGCAAGGAAAGAGGACGGAGAGAAGGCGACACATGCGTAAGGCCCCATGCATAGCTGCTGCATGTCTTGTGCGTGTGTGTGTGCGTAGGCAGGTGAGAGTCTCTGTGCTCTACACGAGCAACGAGAGGCTGCACACGACTGTAAATTCTAAACGCGCGCCAGCTTATTAATGGAACTCCGGTGGAAGGTATAAGGTTGACCAAAAAAAGGCTGGCGTTTGTTTTTTTATTTTCTTTGTGCACTTTAATTTTGGTACCTGTTTCCTTATTATTTTTATGTCAAGAAGCCACCACCTTCTTTCGGAAGCGAGGAACTAATTAAACCGTGAATTTGTCATGTTGAGAGCATGTACGCTATACGTCTAGTTTATATTTGAGAAAAAGCAGTGAAAATTGGAAATTTCACCCGTGGAAATGGAAAAAAAATCTCTGCAGTGAAGCCTATTGTATAACGCAGATTTATTACAAGCACAGGCAGCGCGTGGGCAAGGAAATTGTTTCAAGGCGGAGATATCTTGTTTCCCGGGATCTTGTTTTCAATATTCCCCAAAGCAAGGACGGAAAGTTTGTCGAAGATATTAAAGTATGCTTTCCAATCGATAAACGTTGTTTTCTTGAACACGCGCACGATTCATTTATATCAACCAATAACTTCCGTACGTCATAGAGTGGATGTTCATGACATTTCTATAAACAAGATAGGACCATGCAGTGCTGTGAACAGAGAACTGTGAGTATAAGAACTGTGTGCGAAGTTCCAGATCTGCTTTTATGGCTAAGTAGATAAAAAATTATGGCAGAAAGCTATGCGATAGGGATCTTTTCAAATCTGACCTAATATACTGAGACAGAATGCTTTTTGAAAAGAGGGGATATCATCTCAATATCAACTTATATTTCTGTGATGCACACCCCATTGTCCTTGTGTCATATCTAATATACTGCAGTCTATACAAACCACACCACACAAACCGCTTCATCAACGCGAGCTGTAAAACTTAGTTGAACTTCAGTGTGTCGTGCTACCATTGCTGCAGTATAGCGGGCTTGGTGAAGTCGCGGATGTTTTTCTTTTAGTAGGGTGAAGAACACATGCGATTTGATCGCATTTCAGGACAGCGCAAACCGCGAACTGCAAGGACTCCACACCAAAAAAACACTTGAAATCTTCTAGTTGCTGTCACAGTTAAAGAAAATTACGTACTACGTACAGACACACTTATAATATCATGCCTGTGGAACATCTTAAATGCACGTTTTGAGTAAACCAGTTTAAAAAAACAAAGAACGTTATTTGCTCTTGTATTTGCACCTGTCAAGTTCTCGTTCCTTAACAGCTACAGGTCATTACACTGAAATAAATTAATAACAGAAATAAAGGTACGATAGGCTTGCAGCTTCATGACTCCCTTCTGAAATTCGTCTGCGTATCTTATAAAACCTGCTTGCTAAACGACAAAATGCCGCACTTTTTTCTTGAGACGAAATTTTTTCCACGCCTTCAGAGTTTGCTAAGCTCGCACAAATTCCCGGCTAGCACTCACAACACCCAACAGCACATAATTTTTCCTAACAACAAATTCTAGCCAATCTTGTACACATTATTAGCTAACGCCAGTAGCCAATCACATTCTGCTCCACGAACAGAAATGCTGCTTGGGTTACTCCCATGTGCTTCATTAGAGCCATAGAGACGTTGATAAATTGACATGTGGAGTTTAACGTCCCGAAACCGCCTTATGATTATGAGCCATAGAGACATTTTCTTGGAAACTAAATTTTATAACTATAAACTTAATCAATACATTTCGCCTCTTTTTTTTTAAACTTTTGCGCGACAGATTGTTTTTATTGGTTCGAATAGCCGGAACTAAGTGTTGGCCAATAGAAAATCACCGCTTTCTTAGAGCCAATCAGAGACGCATCAGGTCGCGAACGTGAGCTTTTCTCATATGATTAACTCTGTGTCACTGCATTAATTTTGCTAGAGATCCCATTTTATTACAGATAACTGAATAAAACAATACAAATTTCGCTAATAGAAAACACGTAACTCAGTTCAGTACCCACAGTAGCGAGCTCAAAGTGCCGAGAACGAAAGTGTAGCTGTTAACCGGCTTCGGAATGTCGGGTCGGTTACATCCCAAACATTACAAATGCATAGCCTCAATGCAAATGATATGAAAACAAGCCTTAGTCGTCAACACTGGGACTTGTGATTGGTTACAAGAATGGGCTTATAATAATATCCGCTACCAACCGGTATTGAAAGCTGGCCGCTAATGATCATAAGCATTAGCGCTAGCCTGTGAAACATAACGAAGAAGAACGAAATCGAAACACGACGGCCGATTTCTGCGCGATGATGCCAGTGCTGAACAGCGCCATCCCCAACAAAGATGTACGTTCCTATATTACCACCACTGTTACAAATATTAATAATAATAATAATAATAATAATAATAATAATAATAATAATAATAATAATAATAATAATAATAACTTTGACGTCACTAGGCATTGTCCAAAACTATATACGTCGATGTAGTTCCGCCTCACTCAATCGCGCCTGCCCCATGAAACTAACAGAAGAATGGCCCCGAAATCGGGTTAATTTTATCTACACGGGCCAGTGTTGTATACCAGCCAAGGTTCGAAGCTCGTAAGATGCAGCTTCACCCATGCCTGCTGCTGACCTTGTGTTGCAATTGCTTTAATGTAAATATTGATACGCCGATCAGCAGGAAGAAAAGGAACAGAGACAATGATTGATTGATTTGTGCGGTGTAACGTCCCAAAACCACCATATGATTATGAGAGACGCCGTAATGAAGGGCTCCGGGACAGAGGCAAGGAAGAAAAAAAAAAGAGACAGGGGACAAGATAAGCAGTTCACTTCCTCAGTTCATCTACTTCATGCTGATGCTGAGTTTCGCTGAAGCAATACAATATGACGTGCCAGCTTACCCAATGAGCAGTAGCGTAAGGAAACGGTTGGGGGGGTGGGGGGTGGGGGGCAGTTTTTGGTCTGAAGTAGGGGCCGGACAGGGAAGCATCGTGGAGTCATTTTCTGTTCTGTGTTCCATGACAAAAATAAGTTTTAGATGGGAGGGGGGGGGGGGCGTGTTCTGATTTGGCGTTTGGATTCATGTGCTTAAAGCGCTTTGCCTTTTATGTGGTGCCATTTTCCATAATAACGTATCTACACTATGTCTACAAAGATGGCGCGAAAAAATTGGATGTAGTCAATATTGCCTTTCGTTCAACTCGTGGACGCCAATGCTTATAACACAGTCTGTTTTTTCGGGGTCAGTATACCTACCGGAAAAAGTAAATGTGGTTGGGTAGGGGTAAGGGGAGATAATTTCTTAAATTGAATCCAGAGTCGCCCCAGTGCCCGCGCTGTAAAGATAGCCCTTAAATAAGCAGGCGAGCGAAAGCCGGTCGCGAAAAGTGTAGCTAAATGAGCGCGCGTTCATCTCGAACGCTCGCCGCGCAGCTCGTCACAAGCAGGGCGTTTCGCGAAGCGTCACGAAAACGGGCGCACCGGACTTCTGCAGCAACGAGGATTGCCTAGTGAAACATAATTTAGACCAATTCCGACCCAGCAACAGCAGAGAAGACGAACGTTGGAGGAGACCGACGGGCTCGTGAAATGGCGTACACAGAACGAAAAATGGCGAGGAGGCTGCGGCGAAGAGCAGAGAGAGTTTCGGCAGAGAACGTGTACGAGAGATGCTTGGCGAAAAGAAAAAAAAAGAAAGAAAGGCGCTTGGCGCTTTTTCGGGCGGCCGGAACCGCACCACCGAGAAACATTCGTTTCGCAAAAGTGCCCGTTAATTGCTGTAAGAGATGAGAGTCCCTTCCTTGCGTCACACCGCGCTCGAGGGGTTGCTTGCACGTACGTGCACGCACAAAGGAACAGTAGGGGTGCTGTTTCGACGATTCGGAAGGAAGGAAAAGCTGGGGAAAGAGTTCGTTTAGCGAGCGTTCGCCCGGGCACGGGGTGCACCGAAAGAAGCCCCGGAGGCGCGGTTGACTTGGATTTAGCTTTGGCTTGGCGTGACTTGGCTTGGGCCAGTAGTTCCCGACTCGCGACGCAGCGAGGCTCCCGCTGCCACAAATGCAAATTGAACTGCCACTCGAAGGGACGGGTATTCGAAACAGCAAGGCACGACACCACACCGCGGTTCTGTCCTGCAGCATGGGTGCAAGACGCGTGTAAGAACAGTGAGCTCGGTCGAAACTTTGAAAGGATAAAAAGAAAACAGTGAGGAAAAAGAAAGTACACATAGAAGACGTTCACATACTTTAGAAGCGCGGGAGAGGAAGAGAACGTGAAGAGTGGAACTATACGGCTGAGAGAAGAGGGGGAGGGGGTCACCAACGCGACAACTCGCGCAGGCAGTCCAGTGGAAGAGCGCGGGTCCAAAGAAGTCGTTTATAAATCTGACAAATCCAGCAGCACGGGACCCGAGCTTCGGGCAGGGCCAGCCAGCTCACGCTTTGCACGCACACAAGTGCAGGGAGTCTCGTAGTTTATCTTACTTTCCGGATTCGGTCCCTCACTCTCTCCTCTTACTCGAGCGCACACGCAAGCGCGACTGTTTCTGAATTCCGCCTCCTTCGTTCGTTCTTTCGTTCTGATTCTTTCACCAACGCCACCTCGCATGTCTTAACGTGGAGTCTTCTTCGCTCAGGGTGGTTGGTAGTAACAGCGCAGTCGCGTGCACGAGCTCAGCGTGTCCACCAGCAAAGTCGGCTATCTACAGCTACATAGACTAACGAAACTCAGCAGCAACGCAGCGATGCCAACTCAAGCAATGGAAAGAAACAGAGAGAGAGAATGTAGAAAACGAAGCAACGGCAAAAGGAGGCCAAGCGCAAGTAGTCGCTTCCATCGGTGTTGTAAATTACGAGCCGACTGCCCCTCCCCCCTCGCGTTTCGCCCGCTCTATACGTACAGAGTGTTGCTTGCTCGCGCGCGGCTGTTGAAAAGACTCCGAGCCGGAATTCGCCATTCGTCAGCGACTTTTGTACTTCTGCACGGCGCACTTCCCTACATGTATGGACCGAGAGGCGTTGTGTAGCCCTCCTCCTACCTCAGTCCCTCGTGCTTCTTTCTCTTTAATGTATCTCTCTATCTTTCTTCATACCATTGCTGCGGCTCGCCTCCACCAGTGTTTTTTTTTGTTCTGTTTCATTCGTACATTCATTCGCACTGTACTCCATGCTCTGCGCCTCTTTCTCTCATTCTGGAGCGTTGTCTTTCGCCACACAGCGTGCGTGCCAGCGGAATGAAGCGCAGACCCGCCGGCACCGTTTGCGTAAAGAGCACTGCATAAATATATAGTAAGCGTTAGTTATGTTTCGAGATACTTAATGAGGCCGCTCGAAAGCTCATCCTTTCCCGCACTTCCCCATCCTCCTTCCTCTCATTTGAAACACTCTGCGTCCTTCAGACTTCAGATTAAAATCCGCCATTACGAAAGAAACGTCATTCTTTTTCGTCCTGCTTCTATATGAGCTCGCAGAAGCGCCGTCTGTACGTATAACATAGTCTCGCTAACAGGACGCGACTAGAATTTACAGCCTCGGCGCTCACCAAAGAGTGATGGCGAAGGAAAGATTTAGCGCCACCACAATTTATGAGCCTCCAGCGGGCCTTCTGGGCCCGAGCCTTCTGTAGCCAGGCGGAGTCGGCAGCTAAGAAGTGAAAGCGATGGGTAAAATAAAACAGAGAAAAAAATATGGAGGATAGGAAAGTTGGAGGAGGAGAAAAACTTTATTTCAACGGGGCAGAGCAATCGGGATACGTTAATCTCTTCCTTTGAATGAGACCCCGCAGCTGAATCGCTGAGGTCAGTTCCCTAAAAGCTTTCCCATTCAGCCAACTGGCAGAGAGAAAGCACAGGCCAACGAGCGCGCTTTAAAAGCGAGCGCTGTCCCTTTTGGTTCGCCCGTGACGTTTGACACACGACGTCGATACCCTTGAGCTGCCCGCTGTCTTGGCAGAGGCAAGATAGATGCGTCTCCAAATGTTGCAGAATATATTATCTCTAGTACACAGTGTTACTTAGAATGTTACTTAGAATGTCTCTGTATGATTCACGGTTCAGAATGTTGTTGATGACAGGCCTTCTCAGCCTTCCAGGTTCAATCGGCACGTTGCACAAAGGAGACTCGATAGCAAGTTTTGGTCTGCGTGTCCAGCGTGTGTTGCATGTGTTGGCCTGCGTGTTCATGGAGTACGAAGCCATTCAGGATGACGTATCGGTATATCTTCAGATGGGTCATGACGGTTGGTGACATTATCTCGTAAGGGGGATCCTTTCTGTCGGTGCTCGCACATATAGTCCTGTATATTTTCCGTCGTCAGCAAACGCACGATTTCCACAATAAGCACGAAGGACCATACGCACAAGTCTGGTTCGTGGGAATGGAGTCTTGAAAAACAACTCTTGTGCTTCGTACAAGCGATGCTGAACTTGCTACGCGTCGAAGTAAATACGTCTGAACGATCGGGATACATTCGTAAGCACACCAAACCAAAGACCCATTATATAAAGGGTAAAACACATCGCAAGCAGTCAAAAGCGGCGTGACGACTCTGTTGCTTCGGGCACACTCGCTCTGCAAATGTGTATAGTGCTGTGAACGTTCTGCTACTACAGCAAGTCTCCTATACTCACTCACGAACTTTCCTTCACGGAATTTATTCACATAAGACGTTTGCAGGTCATGTACTGCGCGAATAGTTGCTGAGTACTAAAAAGCTCAAGTGTGTGGTGCATCCAATCTACCTTACAGAGACTGAATAACGTTTACCTGTTTGGGTGACTTTGGAATGGCCAATCCATGAACCAAAAAAATATCCATGAACCAAAAAAATATCCCAGCATGTCCACGAAGTGAATGATGATGAGTGGGGCGAAGCTTGGGAAGGTTTTATTGGTAAACCGTGAATGTTCCGTCCATCCATCCATCCGTCCGTCCGTCCGTCCATCTATCTATATATATGTCCATTCATCTATCCATCCATCCGCCTATCCGTCCGTGTATCCGTTCGTCTATCCGCCCAACTGTGCATCCGTCTATCCGTGCATCCGTCCGTCCGTCCTCTGTCTGTCCATCCGTCTGTCCGTACGCCTGTCTGTGTGTCTGGCTGTTCGTCTGTCTGTCCATCCGTCCACACCTGCTGAGTGAGTTATAGAACTATAGGCGGTCACGTACAATGTACACACCCACAGCTTTAGAAGCTTCGCCCCTAAAGGAGTGCTTTAGGAGGATGTCGTTAAACAAGGGTGGATATCACGGGACACAACAAATGCTTCTGCCTGAATATGCCACGTACACAGGCTTTTTTTCCCTTTTCAACGAGGTAAGCATCTTGCACTTCACTTGTTCCTGTTTCCCATCACAGAATAACAGCCACCCTGAAATACCGATGTATACGTGCACGCATGTTGAGGATGCAATATCTCGCTTTCTGAAAGTGGGTTTCCACTTACTTTGTTTTTCGACGACACAAACAATATTCACAGTATTATTTTTTTTTCGTTGCAGCGGAATGCAAAAATATTCTCGGAAGAGTCAACAAAATAGAACGACAGAGATGTCTGCTCGAAAACGCAAGTAACAAGCTAACTCTGCCACAATCGCGTTGCTGGCTGTGACGGTCACCTTTAGGCGGAGTATTCACGTCTCCAAAAACTGGGCCTACAATTTTCAGCGACTCTTTCTATGGGCTGAACGCCTCGACATTGATTCCTGCCCTTACGGAAACTGCTATTAAATTCTGTTGTCCACCCTGTTAAACTAAGAATCAAGTACAGTGCAATAGCATTTTGCCCTCGTTAAGATGAAATTTCAGCGCATCATAACAGTAATTCCTGCTATATCATACGAAAACAAAGAAATGCGCAAAGGAGAAAGAGAAAATAGGGAGGGAGCAGTCTAACAACTTCCTGCCAACCAAGGGGGTGGGGGGGGGCACAACGCCCACCTGCCCTTTCAGAAAGCTTGAATGGAAGTTGAAAATAAGACAAAACACAGTGTGCAAGCATATCACGCCGAACGATGCACGGAGAGCACGTCATTCGAGTGGGCGATCTAAATATTCACGCAGGCCCGGTAAAGGGCGCCAAACGAGTGCCCGATCATCGTGCAGTGCTCGGGTACAGCACAGACGCGCTGTACTCAGTGGGGGGGGGGGGAGGGGGGCGGTATCGGCGCGGGCGTTGGTTGCAGCTGGGGCTGCAGTGGCTCCGTCGGCGGCCATCCATTAACCCATTAACAATTCCGGCCCGGGGTTTCTCCGACGGGCGGCTATCGGAACGCTTCTCGCGCGGGACAGCGCCATCCATTGCGGCCTGTCTGGGCCGGATTTACAAGTGCCTAGGCCTGGATTAGAGGCGCGCCCGGGGCCGTCCCCCTTGGACCCCTGTATTCTTCATAGGGCCTCCTTGTAATCAATTGCGCGCCCAAATCCGTCGGGATAGGCGCCTCGTGGGAGATCTAGAAGAGGGGGGAGCACAGAAGTGTGCGTGCCAGCCCAACAGCGCGAAGAACAGCGAACGAAAAAGAAAAAAAATACAAGCGTCTGCCGGGAGGAATCCAATTCTTACTTCTGCCTACGGTGTCCGCCATGCTTCTGCTGCTGTTGCAAGCCGCGGCCTCGTCTAGCGTGTCGCCATCTTTTTTCTTTCACTTTCATCGGTATACTGCGTATACTACGACCGCTATTTCTTCTTCAGCAGCAGGCGCGAAACTTATTTTCTCTTTTGCAAGGCCACTGGCAGCAGAGCGGCAGCCGCCGTGAGATGGTAGATATATAGGTTCGATCCCCTCTTCGAAGCTCCAGACCCTTGCGAGCCGCCTTCGTTTTTCTTGCTTTTTTTCTTCCAAAGCCGTATTCCTCTATCCTTTATATTCGTCCTCGATCTTTTTTTCCTCCGCACTATCGAAACCGAGTTTGGAAACAAACGTCGGATCTCTTCTCCGGCGAGAAAACGCGGGATTAAGCATGGCACTCGCGAGCTGCACCTCCTCTACGCTTACGCTGTGCCGTCTTCAGGCATGCAGCGAGCTCGGTGGGCCGCGTCGAAGGGATTTGGGCGCACACAAGCGTACGGGTGCCCAGCGAGATCTCCTCACGCGAGATAAAGTATACGGAAAAAAAGAAACAGCGCTTCGTAAATGAGGACGTGCCAGGGGGGGGGGGGGGGGGAGGAATGCGTGTGCACTTTCACGACGCCGAAAGGGAAGAAGAGCCAAGCCGCCATATCAATTTCAGCTTTTTCGATCAATTTCGAAATCACTTCCAATCAATATTGGGGCCTCTCTGTCTAGTATATGCGTTCTGGTTCATTCCCGGCTTTAGAATTGTCTGAACGTTGCCCTCAAGATGAAGCCAAATATAGTTCGCATCAACGTAGAATATAATTTCATTGCGTTAGACTAATAATAGGTTGGTTCGAATAACAAAACAATCCGTCAAATTCTATTTTCTTTTACTAGACCGCATAAATTACAGCCTATTCTGAGAAAATGAGCCACGAAGTTTAAAAAAATACCAAGGAGTCACTAAGGTAACATGTGATGCCGCCCTGCCGCGGTGGTCTAGTGGCTAAGGTACTCGGCTGCTAACCCGCAGGTCGCGGGATCAAATCCCGGCTGTGGCGGCTGCATTTCCGATGGAGGCGGATATGTTGCAGGCCCGTGTACTCAGATTTGAGTGCACGTAAAGAACCCCAGGTGGTCGAAATTTCCGGAGCCCTCCACTACGGCGTCTCTCATAATCATATGGTGGTTTTGGGACGTTAAACCCCACAAATCAAACATGTGATGTTAATCAATTGTAATTGTGACACAACTGGGCTTCAATGTAGTAACTTATCAATCTAATAATGCAAGGTAAGAGCGTAGAGGTACGAGCATCCCATTGCGTAGTACAAGTGCACCGTCAGACACTGTTTGCAACACATTGTCGGCAAACAAGACTTTGGTCGGCAATACCTCGAACTTGAGCCACGCAGGTGACGTCAAATAACTTCGAAGCTGTACTAGATGCTGAATAAAACACACATTATGCCAAGGGTTGCGCACTACACATATACTCACATAGCAGCTCCCGTCTAAAAATTTACTAGAAAAGTGGAATACTAAGCTTAATGTTCTTTCTATACGCCACATTATCTCTCTAGAAAGCACCCCCTTTCCCTCCACACACACAAATCTGTATGCACGTACGATTCAATACTCACGTAGTGATGTTGATGTTTCACAGCTGAGTCGAGTCCTTCCAGGACAGCTTTAACTATAGTTTGTCAGGATGCGCCATCTGCAGGCAAAGTAGGCAAAAATTAAGGGCACGCAATAGGCACTCAACATTGGGGGAGGCAGTGTATTAAACATCCAAGACGAGTAGTCCATGGGAATACATCTGATGAATATTTCATCCCCGCACACCTTAAACGACTGAAAGCTTATGCTTTATTATCACATACTTACAAACACAACCTGAGCACTAAATCGGGTACCCTTTTATTCCGCGCAATAGTATAGAAAAATTTACGAAGCAGGTATAGGCTGCAATATAAAAACGAAGCCACGCAAAAGAGAGGCTGCTCAGCCTATGCGAATACAGCTACACGCCCCGCGGGGAGGAGCTGGCGGCTGGTGAACATACATATTTTCATAATTAATTCATAACGGGAAATTATTGTATAAAGTGTGTGAATTCAGAGGCAGGTTGTACCTTGTAGTTTGCAGTAAACTATACAAAACTGGTAAAGACTGAAATAAATACCATAAATATTATTAAAATAAACACATTGATCAACATTTTTCTGCTAAAAGAACTTTTTTTTTCAGTCTTGCTTTCTTTTGATATATGTAGGTGTGTAATGAACACGTTACGCTCGTGAAAATTGAAGTTTTATTTGTTTGTCGCATTGCTTCGTTCTTACTGAATTCGCAAGTAATTTTATAATGTAATTCATTTTTGGTGTTTGTTTGGTTTTCATGCATACAAGTCAGGAGGGGTAGCCTGCATAACTTACGGTAAACTGATAAAAAGCAGAGAGAGAGAGAGGAGAGAGAGAGAAAGAGTGAGATAGTAAACTAAGAGAAAGACATGGAGGTCAACCAGAACTGTAGCATTTGGTTTGCTACCCCGCAATAAGGAGGATGGGCAATGGGCACGAAATATAAGAAGGAAAGCAAACAGAAAAGTAGACGAGTGGAAAAAAAAATAACACAAGCGGGGATGCTATAGCCTATTCAATAGGCCAATACCACGCAAAAAATTTCAATGAGGCCTTGAGTGATTTTTTGTGCGAATACACATCGTGTCGGTATTCGAGCATTGACTGTTCTGGGAAGGGTCTGTCGTCAAGGCGGGTTCACAATGTGTGCGCGCTGTAGCGAGGCCAGGGACAAAGAACGATCGTTTCATCGCTGGCGCAATGATCGCAAGCAGTACTGTCTTACGTGCCAATTCGGAAGGCAAAAAAAAAATGATGAAAGCGACACCAAGCTACAGTCGGCAAAGCAGGGTTGTCTCGAGTCGAGACAAGGTTCGGAGAGAAGCCGAAGACGGCGAGACTGGTCCAGCCATGCAGTAGCGTGCGCCGTAAACAGTGTGTATTCCATAGTATTTTTACGTCTTCGTTAGCAATGTGCCCTATTTTCATGGCAGCATCAGTCTTCAGTATGACGGATTCTGGTACACCATCTCCGTCTGCAGATTGAGGGGCTGCGTTGGCTTGTTCATTGCCCAGCATGCCGCACTGACTCAGAAGCCACTGAAAGGTGATATCATGTCCTTCGACGGAGAGATGCTTGGCAACTTTCTAATTTCAAACACTATATAGTTGTTTATGAGGCCACTGGTCAGGCGAATCCCAAACACTGCAATGCTGGATCATGTTTCCTGGAGCGTGTTCAGAAAAAAAAATGGTAATTATTACAGATCATATGAGGGTATACCTATAGATAAACTAAAAATGCTTCAAATTGAAAGAAATAACGATGACGGTGTCATTGCGAAATGGCACCGCCATCAATTAAGAGTCAAATAGAGGAGCGCCTAAAGCTGAGGATGGCTCTCCTGTAATAAATGACAGTAAATAACTTACAAGAAAATAAGCGCTAGTCCATATTAAACTAAATCACGTGCTGCAAAATCAGAAATGAAATCCGAACAATCATTCCGCTAGTCCCGCGACGAGGGTCGCGAAATTACAATCGCGCGTCAAGCGACGATCCGTGCATAGACAAACCGCAGACCTGATCGATGCCGCACCCCGGAAGGTTCTTTTAAAACTCCCATCCCCGTTCCACGGTGTGGGCGACTTGATCGACGCTTCGGGAAGGGACACCTCCTAATTCACAAGCAGCGCCGAATTAAAAAGAGCTCCGCCGTTCCCAAACCTGGGTTGGGGATCCAGTTTCCTCGTACCCCGCTAAGCACGCAGCTCGTTAAAATTGTTCCGCCGGGTCCAATCAGTCGGTACCCGACGCCTTCCATTTTGCACCGCACTCTGCAGCTCTTGCACCCCATCACACCGAGCATTTCGTGATGATCTGCGGCGTTCTAGCCACAGCCAAGGCGTCTCACGCTTCTGACAATGCAACCGCTTCTTATGTATACGGCTGCCCTCGGAGATCGTCGATGAAGAAGTCTTTTAATAACGGGGCCCCGGGGATCACCCTCTCCCCTTTCTTGTGCGTAGAATCTTTAGCCCCTCCGACCTCGGCGGATCGTTCGGGTGTTGAGCATATGCGTTTCAATAAAAATTGAACGGTCTTGGAGGGACACAAGGCTGGTAGGACCACCCGTCGCAACTTGATTGAAATCTTCCCTCATGCGTTTTCTTTCTTTCTTTCTTTCTTTCTTTCTTTCTTTCTTCTTTCTTTCTTTTTTCTTTCTTTCTTTCTTTCGTTCTTTCTTTCTTCCCTTTAGGTATCCAATCGATTGACAGGGTACCACGACCCAGCCATGGGTTGGGCTCGGGCGCTACAGGGCTAGCCTCTATCCTAAGAAGATTACGGAGAGGAAGAGAGAGCAGTAAAGAAGAATTACAAAAAAATACAGAACAAAGGTTTTCTTGCGTGTGCATGGTTGCTTTGTCTGGCCTGCTAAAATGGCTTTATAACGCCTATAAATTTTTCTTTTTCATCGTTAACCGAGATTGATAGTTTTAGAAAACAGCATTCCTCTTTCGCGTTAGCTGTCTCTTTCTCCTTGAAAAACTTTCGAATATCTACATGGAGAAAAAGAAACAAAAAGAACAGAAAAAAACTGTCTTGTTTCACACAAAAAAGTCAGGGGACCCGCTGCAGTCCCCGCGGTGGGCAGGAAGGTCGACATTGATTGAAAACGTATTCGAGCAATCTAGATGCAATACTTCTCCCAGCCCTAAAGTGTCTCCCGGCTGGTCACGGCTAAACAAAAAAAACAAAAGAAAGAAAAGATAGCGCACGCGCTATAAAGTTTCTGGCACAGTGAGAGGCGAAAACTATTAATAAAATGGCGCGAATGAAAGAGAAAACAAGAAATCCAGAGAAGGATGGATGAGTGCGGAAAATTTGCGAAAGCTGTGCCATTACAAGCAGACTTCGAGGTCCTGCATTGCTACAGCTCGCTCAGCCGCCCGTATACGCCTATATACTGTCCTGCACACGCTCGACTGGACTGACGCGTCCTCTGGTGGAACTGTATAGGGTCCGTGCAAAGCTATAGAGAGACACGCGTGATAAAAAAGGGAAAGCACATACACGTAAGCAAAGTATACGAGTTGTACAGTGGGTGTACCGGTGTATACGATTTGAGAAAAGGAGGAGAAAGAGAGAGAGAGAGAGAAAGGGGCGCGAGAGGAATTCCGCAGCAGCGTTTAGGGCGAGCGCTGTCGGAAGCAGAACGAAGTTAGTCGCGAGGAACGGAGAGGATCCCAAGCGCGAACCGCGGGTGCCGTTCCCTCTCCCCGTCGCCCACGCATCCACCCGTGTTTAAAGTCCTTTCGATCTTAGACGCGTGTCTATATATGGACTTCTCTGGGATTGGTTTGCGCGTAGCTGGAAACAAAATGTCATTCATCTTTGAAGGAGGGTGTGCTGACTGAGGGAGGAGGACGGGGATGCGGAGCGTCGTTTGGCTTATTCCCAAGAATGGATCCCGCTGCAACTTTAAGCTGCTGGTATATTTGTTTTCTGTTTTTTTTTGTTTGAGCTGTCGCTGTTTGAACATTCTGCGTGACTCAAGTTTAGCGCGGTACTCAGTGTACCTTAGGGCTCCCCTTAAAAGGGAGCACTAAGGGAATGTCAATGTTGCTGGAATGTTGTGCGGGCACCTTTCGTCGCCGGCTGCAGAAGCCTGCTTCAGCTGATCTGAGCTGAGGAATTTGGGGAAATTTCCTGACAGATTTTACCTCTCCACAACGACACGACGTGCAATTTTCCTTTTCTTTTTTTTCCCTCTCAATTTGTTTGCAATATGACCAACTGTCGAGATGACGCACTGTTGTGGACAACCATGATGCCGACGAACTGATGCAGTATACAATAATTGAAGAAGATACGGTCATCAAGACAGACGGAATTATTTCATATCAGACCCTATCACCGGATCTATGTCACCTCCGGTAAAGTGAATAAACCCGACTTGTTTGTTTCGCAGTGGCTGAAAACTACAAAATCGCTGCATGTTTCATTCAGCCATTTTCAGAAGCATTCATAACTTGCGTTTTTTTTTTTTTTTTGAACAGACGCCGCTTGGACCAGTATGTTCTGTGTAAAGACCAGAAAAAAAAATCAGTCACTCCTGATGAAATGCATATTTATTAGCGAAGGCAGCTGCCCTATATTGCAAAAGGAACGCTTAGGTGAGAAAAGAAAATGTGCCGATTGTTTCGATGCCTAATCAATACGCTGCCACACAACCACACTTCATCCAAAAACTTAGCCAAATGTAGTTGAATTTTTCGCTGCACATTTACAACACCATCCTCTTCCTTCGACGATTTTTCATGCACACTCTGCTCAAATTCTGTACGTGATTTGCAGCAAGCGTCAGGCAGTGAGAAACAGCGCTACATTTTTCAAGTGAAGTTGCAAAGCCACAACAGGTTTATATGCATATTGGCTATACCGATGCACAGCACATGTGATCAATTTGCTCGCGAAAGCTTATGCAACGGCCCACGGTAAATTATTCTTGGCTGGAGTTCAAAATACTGGGGGCGCCCGCCGTTAGCTGGAACGCAGTTCCTGGATTTGCATTAACCAATAGGGGACACGCATTTTTACAGTTCGGAAGCGGCATAAAATCCGTGCTTTTAACTTACGGAAGCGCGCGTTATGATACACTATCCCAGCTGACGCTCAAATAAAAATTAGAACGCACGTTTTATTAACACGCCGGGAAAAGTAACGGTGAATAGACTTCGTACCTCATTATACATTTCATCTCTCACGAACGAAAATTCCCATGACGCTGCCAAACCGGGCGATGCGGTGTATGCCTCCGGCACTCAAGCCGGTCATCCATCTGGCACGAAAACAAAGCCGCGACGAGAGCTTCGAGGCGGCCCGTCCACCGCACCAGACAGTATACGAAGGGGCAACACGTGACGAATCGCGCCTACACTCTCGTTAAGGCGAGCAAACCAGCCTACGGTATCCCGAGTGGCCTCCTGCATGCGGAAATGTTATAGAACGCTACCACCAGGGGGTGGAATTCCCTTGTGCCTCAACGCCAGCCACACACCCGGGGAATCCATGGGACTCGAGTGACAGGCCGGCAGGCTAAGCTTCAAGCTCTCTGCTCCAGCAGCTGCGGGAATTCGGGATAGGGGGGACTTGCCGGGCGAATAAATATTCAAATAACCTGTCGGACGAGGTAGGCTCAACCTGCCCACCAACTCGGAACGATTGCCCCGCGCCGCCGCTTGGTGGCGCTGCACGCAC
The DNA here is from genome assembly GCA_013436015.1 of Rhipicephalus annulatus. NCBI lineage: Eukaryota > Metazoa > Arthropoda > Arachnida > Ixodida > Ixodidae > Rhipicephalus > Rhipicephalus annulatus. The sequence continues at coordinate 137,302 of WOVY01003130.1, forward strand.
CGAATCTTCGCGGCAGGCACGCATCGCGACACCGCTACGCTCCGCGCGTCTTTCTCCTAATACCTCTGCCTGACGTCATGCCTCCCCCTTCTGAGGTCCAATGATGGAAAGCCCGAGCCAGGCGTGATGTATGGACCTCGGTGCTACAGCACCTCCCCCCCACCTCTCCAACGGCACGCGGTGTGGCGCTAGCTGCGCTCCCGACATCCCACGCGCGCTTTCGAGAACGAGTCGTCGCGCAACAAGAGAAAGCCCCTACCTATATGGGAAGCGTCCCGCAGCAGGGGAAAAATAATCCCCCGCTTGCACTGGTGACGAGGGGATTCGGCGATGCCGCCTTGCCCTGCTTCTCCTGTTGCGTGGCGAAAACACTTTCCGAAGCACCGCGTTGTTGCTCCAGACCTCATATATACCGAACATCCCCGCGTGCCTTCAACCAGTAGTATCCTGTGTGCCTGCGCGCAATCATACATATATATTGTACACAGCGAGAGGCTGCTCCTTCGAGCGCTGCCGGCCGCATCTGCAGTGTTTCCCAGCGTATACACAGCGCTGGTCACTTATCATCTCGACATGTCGAAGCCTCGGCATATATATATCATTTCTTCCGATGGACGGTGGGGCAGCGCCCTGTACGTTAATAAACGGGGGACAGGACTGCCGGTCACGCGGCGAGCTGGCGGTGATTTATGACCGAGTATAGCATGAGCAATGTCGCAATTCTCCGCAGGTGCGGCAGCCTCTGAGCGAAAACGAGCACAGCGTTGTTAAGAAATCGCGTCGTGTGCGTGTGTGCAAGGCACGCGGCAAACTTAATATCCGAAAGCTCATATACCGAGTTCGAGCAGGTACCCGTTCCGGTCACACCTTTCGTTCAGTTTGCCTTCCTTCGAGTGCCGACGTATCTGCGGACCTCGAGATATGAAATGAAGGACTCCTGCTGAGTCAGCGTCCTTTTCTTTCTTCGAAACCGAGTTTGTCAACGACAGTGCTTTCAATATACCTCGAGACATCGCTTACGGTTGCTCTTTGTGGTTGTTTACGGCGATACGCGCGTTCCCGAGGCACACGGACTTTCTACGCCTTTCTTATTTCAGGTCCGGAGACCACAACAACTGCACTCAAAGTCGCGGCGCGCCGAGAAAAAGGCGAGGAGAGTCCGAAAGAGAGCGAGCTGCATTCGGTTCCATTTCGGCTCCATGCGTCTCTGGCGAATACTAATATCGAACCGTGAGTGAGGCTCGTGTCGAGAAACAGGCGGGTTTTCCCTGGTTGGTGTATATCGTGCGTGTTCAGCGGCGTGGAGGGTCTCTGCCCTACGTAGGTGCCCATACTTCATCCCGCCGGCCCAGACGGTGCTATAGTACGCGCAGCATCTTGTTTCTGTATAGCAGCCCGCGACACAACGCTGTCTCAGCGAGGGTGAAAGGGAGGGAAATCTCGACAGCAAGCTTGTGCGCGAGTTCGCCGTCGATGTTCCCATATATCTTCCTTCGGGCGTATATATGCCTGCGTACCCCCTCCCCCCCTTTTTTTCCTTCTTCCTTGTTATCAGCCCGCACTGGTGCGCGCGAGCGGCGCATTGCAGCCACACGTATACATAAGCAGCAGAAAGAGCAGTGTGGCAGCAGCACCCTGCCTCCTTATTCCTGCTTGCCTCTATCCCGTCCGCCCGCTGCGCCCTCCCACGCCGAGTAATACCTTTATTAATTTCAGCCCAGTGCAACGGCAACGAGACATTTCTCATTAGCCGGCGCCATCCGTCATTGCCGTGGAAATAAGATGCGTCTGGGGAGAGGGACGCGCCCGGGAAAACTTGCTGGCTTATACTGGCTAGCCTGCTGGCTAGCTAGACAACTCCACCCTCCCCCTCTCACTCCGGCACCAGCACCCCTGTGTGGCACTTCCCTTCCCCGAGCTTTCCTTGTTTGGCTTCTTATATATACAGGCGAGCCAGCGCAGCCATTCATTCCCATTTACGAGGCTTATTATTTGCGCCGGCACATTAAGGTTGCAGATGTCCTCGCTGTCACCAGGCCCTTTTGCTGTTTCTCTTTGTTGAACCGCACGTGGTGCGCTCGTATGCGTCGCATCTGAGGAAGAAAAAAAAAAGACTGCAGACGTAACGAAACCGTTCCTCATATACGCTGATAACGCAGACCCGCGTAGCTCGAGGCTATAGAACGAACGCGCGACTGCTTTGTTTTGCATTTATGACTCTTTCGCATTTCCCGAGACGTGGTCTGCGAATGCGAAGAGTCCTGTGTCGCAATCTAAGTGGTCTGCCGCACGCTAACCATAAATCCATCGATAAGTACACCGACGGCGGCATTACGGATGGTACACATGTGAGGCAGGTGTCAGTTGCAGGAGTGTGGACATGCTAAATAATGGGATAGGGACGCGCGTATGCTATTCCAAATGGATTGTCGTGTGCCTGCAGTACGAGTGTGTGATACACGACATCGTATATCTGTACATGGTGCGTGAGTCACACCACTCAACTGGCAGATCCTCTCGTCGTTTCTCGGCGTAACAAAACATCACGTTGCGCAGGTGAGACACGTGTTCGTGGCGAAAACAAACAACAAGAAATGTTGCTCACTACCATCAAGCTTTGCGTGTAGTTTGGTAAGCTGCAAATACGTAGAACGAGAAAACGCATACGAAACCCATAAACTCCTCTAGCCAGAAAAGAATTGAGACAAAATGAATACGTTATCGAAAACGTGCGAAACAAGAAGCGTATACATCCTTATGAGAGAGGGGGGAGAGGTGAACAACAAGAGAGAAGGCAGGGAGGTTAACCAGACACATGCCCGGTTTGCTACCCTATACGCCGGGGGGGATGGGAAGGCGGCATAAAGACGCGAGAGAGAGAAAAGAGAAGTGAAAGATAGAGAAAAAACGATTGTCAGTCAATGGGCTGACGCGTATGCAGCGGTGGCACTACACAAAAGTTAAAAACGGTCACGTAGGTCTGTAGTTCTCAGAAAGCACAAGACAGCTTCATACAAGAAATCCAAAACGGTAGGACAGGGAAGATGGAAACTTCCGATGAAAAATCCGTAAACAGGGGTTGTGTCAAGCCGACGTTCCGACAGTTCAGTTATAGACCTATATAAAAGACGAGTGTGCTTGTTGTCGGCTTGACACAGCCCCTGATCACGTATTTTTCATGAAGAAAGAATCGTTAAGGAAACGTATATTTATATGTGGGGTTTAACGTCCCAAAACTACCATATCATTATGAGTGACGCCGATGTGGAGGGCTCCGGAAATTTCGACCACCTGGGGTTCTTTAACGTGCACCCAAATCTGAGCACACGGGCCTACAACAATTCCGCCTCCATCGGAAATGCAGCCACCGCAGCCGGGATGTTAAGGAAACTTATTGGACGCGTGCTGTATTTAGACGGAATTAGTAAGTGTAGGTGTTCCCAGTAAGTCTGAGTGCACGCCCTATAGTAGCACTTCAAAAAGCTGCTATTTTAATTTTCCTTTTTTTCTTTCCTGTCACATTAACATATGTAGGGTGAGCTACCACACACACACACACCACACACACACACACACACACACACACACACACACACACACACACACACACACACACACACACACACACTACACACATATATATATATATATATATATATATATATATATATATATATATATATATATTCTAAAGCAGTGCATCTGCATCTCGCGCGTATTCGCTGCTTTCTCTCTAATTATTCTGTGTGTGTTCAGTATAACTGTGAGCGTGTAATTAATAGGTCGGCAAAACTTGTGAAGCTCACTCAGATTCACTCATTAAGTACATATTTCGTTTTAACTCATTCACACTCATCAAAATTTTCCCTGCACGAACTCTCACGCACCACTGAAGTCTTTTTCTTGGAAGAGATGACAACATAAGATGAAGTTATCAAGAACTTTCCTGGAAGAGTTGGCGAGAGGGAGATTAAGGCACCCCTTAAGGCCCCTATATATAATTCACACCTCTGAGCAATAAATATAGAAATGGTGTATAAACAACACTGCTTTTAGAATGCGTGTGAATAGGCGTGAGTCCAGGTAAGCTGGATAGTAATGCTCAAGAGTATGGTATATATAGGAGGAGAGGTCGGAAAAAGAGTGAAACTCACTCAGCCTCACTCAGGAAATATATATCTTGCGCTATGGACTCACTCGACCTCAGACTCACGGCTAGATCTGAAAACGAGCAGTGACTTCCATAAAATCATAACAATGAAGGTGGTGGTTCATTATGATGAAATATCAACATGCTAATACTCGAGCGAATATATATATATATATATATATATATATATATATATATATAGAGAGAGAGAGAGAGAGAGAGAGAGAGAGATGCAAGGAAAGACAGAGAGGTTAACCAGACACACATCCGGTTTGCTACCCTGCACTGGGGAAGGGAACAAAAGTGGTTGCATAATTTCAAGAAATTGAAGCCATTTGCTTACTGCATATAGTGCAAATATACGCATTTTGCGTTGCTTTTGGAAAGTTAGAGCCTCAATGCTAAAATAATAATAATAATAATAATAATAATAATAATAATAATAATAATAATAATAATAATAATATTGTCAGGTGTTTAGCGTCCCGGAACCAGAATATGATTACGAGGGGCGCCTTAGTGTATCCGGACATTTTGATCACGTGGTGTTCTTTAACATGCACTGACATGGCACAATGCACGGGCCTGAAGCATTTCGGCTCCATCGAACTGGGATTGCCTCGACAGGGATCGAACCCGCTACCTTCGGCTCAGCATCTGAGGACCGTAACCGCTACACCACAACGGCGCGCTTAGTGGTGGAAGGAGTCTAATGCATCCGCGCGTATGCGTTTGCAGCGACTGGATGCATTCGCATACTCTTCCGCAAATGGGAAAAAAACACGGACCGTAGGCTATATATTCATCATACACTCCATCATTGAAAAGAAACTCGAATTCACACGAAACGTGACGCACAGCGGCGCACGCAACACACGCAGCGAGCCGCTGTAGACGCTTATACATACAGCGAGCGGCCGTGGTGTGTTACTCAAAGATTTATAACGCATGCGCGTCGTAGCTGAAATAGAGAGTGCGATCCTCGAGAGATCCAAGCACGTCCCGCGGAGCGAAAACACATTTGGAACGCGTGGAGAAAAAATAATAAAGATAACTATAAAAAATCACCCGCGGATATGCACTTCCCAAAGGCGGCTGTGCGGGAGAGCATCTAATATCGGAACTTTGGATTGGATTTAGATTGCGAGTGCACCATATGAGAAATGAATAGAAGGTTACTTCGAAGGTGCGCTCCCGTTGGCGTTGGATGGTTGACGTTTACAGAGGCATATACATTCAGAAAGAAGCGAGGAGTGAGGAAGGAAGGAAGCAACAAAAGGGAGAAGGCAGGGAGGTTAACCAGAAAGACATCCGGTTTGGCTACCTTACTCTGGGGGATTAGGGAAGGGGAGGGAGAAAGAAGTGAGGGATAAAAGAAAACAATACTTAGGTGGCCTTTTCCACAAGTGTGTCAGTTTTTTCTGGGAGCGCGCCTATGTGTAGGAAACAACGCGTGGTTTAAGTTACTTTTCTCACGATTCACCCACGCAGGGCCGCACATATTGATCGTTTTTGAAGACGTGACGTGAGGCTGCTGGTTGTACCAAGAATGAATTTCTACTGAGGGACCAGATAGGCTTGGTTTATGCGAACTAAGGGGTTAGAAACGCGAAGACTGTGAAATTGCTTACGTGCACATATTTCCTACAATATGATTAATCGCAAGAAATGCAATTTGTGATTACCGCTTATAATACAATGAAGAGACACTAAAGGGCAAAGCGATTTTTCCCGTAATAGCGAATAATTTCACAAAGCCCGAAAACAACGCTTACTTACCCTGGTATGACGCTTGGTAAATGAAAAAAAAAACGCACGAAAAGAGAGAGAGAGAATTTCTTTACAGAAAGGTAGAGAGGTCGGCTGAGCTATAGTTTGCTCTGGCCTGCTACTCTACACTGGGGAAGGATGACTGGGGAGTGAAGGAGTGATGAATGACGATGGTAAGGTAGAGAGATGATATGTTCTAATTAGGCTGGGTAACTGTACAGACGTGCATCCAGTCCAGTGGCTTCTAAGAAAGCGATGACGGCTCGTATAACCACATGTGTGCTGCTGGCGTCAGGCCAAGGACCTAACACAACCTGATCGGTTAATGGTCGACTAATATATCACGAAAAGAAAATGCTAGTGCAGATACCATAAAGAAATGCTAGTGGAGATGCCACCTCGAGATATGCGCATCAAACCCCGTGACGTCATACAATTTCAAGGCGCCTACCGGGTCCTATCTATTGCTTATAATCGATAGAAATCAAGTACATTGTCACCTGCGGGTGCCATATAGACCTAAAGCATACGAATTTTCGGGAAATTTTGTCGAACCAATGCAGCGAAAATACCAAAAAAAACATTTTGAAGTTTGTTATGTCACGCGCGGAGATTATGGCAAAAAAAATTAAAACCTCAACCTTGATTCTCAACGCTATAATGAACTCTTGACAGTGAAACTTCTGGCATTAGAATTCTCAGAAATCATTTCATTTAAACCAAGTGATTGTTCATCTTTAGTGTCACTTCAGGAACGAGCGCAGTTTGCGCAAGCTGGCACGTATAAATAGATACGTACAACTGCGCGTGGTTTGACTAACAAGCCCTGAGCACCGATCGCGGCAGGATTATTACAGTAAATTACTTTTCAACACTCAAACAACACGCTAGCGTGTGCCAGCCAAGACAAACAAAATATTGTCACACTTGGTTTGCTCATAGGCGAAAAATTAAGCCAATACTAATATTGTAAAAGATTCAAGAATGGCCAAGGTGCTATAGACATCACTTTGATGCCAAGACGTGCTTTCGAGCAACAGCAAAAAAAAAAGTGCAAGAATTGGGCCAAAGATTTCGGGTGTTAGCAGGCATGATTTTCGCAAAACCACGACGCCCCATAGTAAACTGCAGCATTCGCCCCAGTTTAACGCAGCGTGTAATTGCGTTTCGTAACTGCCACTTCGTCCCCACATTCTCGCGCCACACCCTGCGTTCTTCCTTCTGGACAATGAGGTTACTACCATCATTACGACACAATGGAGTATAAGGCGTCGTCGCCAAGCCGTCATGCTTCTTTCCTTTACTGTTTCATTTCGGGGCGCGCCTCATAGATGTGCCTTGTTCGTGTATACCATCTTGGGCTCATTAGACACCAAGGTCGGCGCACACGCGACAACGTAGGAACAAAGCGTGCGAACTCACCAAAGTGTGTATATACCCTTGAGTGTCCTTCCGCATCAGTCGCCCGAGTTAAATGACCGCGAGCAGCGGGTCTGTTTAGGTTCACGAGAGACGAGCATGAAACGTTGCCAAGAGCGCATGCCTCAGTACGTAAACTGCGGTATGCGGGCATCTCCGCACGGTTTTCGCATCTTTGTCGGGAAGCCGATCTTTTTTTAGCCGGCCAGGGGAAGGGTCGGTGGCCCGGGGTTATACACTGTTGTTGTAAGAGTCGTCCACCGCGTCTTGTTCAACTTGGGGCGATGATTTACGCCGGGCGCACGCTCGGAGACAGACGACGGAATTCCCGCGTCTGCTTGATAAACGAACTCGGAGCACCGCTGAGTGACGAGACGTACACACTATTATTCTTCTGCCGTCTGCGCCTGCTTGAAAATTATTGACCTGTCTTGCGGCAATCGTAGAAGACACTGAATTGATAGAGAGATCGTTAACTGGTTAGAGATTGAGTAAAGACAACGATTTCTGCTGTGACATGGGACGGACGATATTGATTAGCGAAACTTTAGCGACCATTCGGCTAATGTTCAGCAAAAAAAAACACTGTGCTTATTGTGTGCGCGTAAGTACGCAATCTAGGAGCGAAGATCGATATGAATCATCGCACGTTCAGAGCAGTAATTCGCTATACGGAATGCGTTACAAGAACGTGACACACTTGTCTCCTTGACGACGAGTCAAATCACAATGAAGATTACTAGAACGTTTCTGTAGAGTCACTCAACAAAAAAAACTAAAACTAAAGTTAACTCTTTCACATTACAGATGTATGCTGTCGGAGCAAGAAAATAAACACCTTGGAGTTCGAACGAACCAGCCTCCAAGCCACGTATGGCAATGAATGAATGAAGAGCTGAATTAATGAGTGAAGGAAGGAACCAACGAATTTTCTCTCAGCTGCCTCGTACGTCCTTCAGATGTTTACTTCCCACTTACGTTCTTGGAACGTCATTTTTGCACCGACAAGCTTAATTACGCTAATGCGCTGTCACTGTCAAAATACCTAACACTGCATGATACTTTGCAAGTGCATGCAGCGTATTCATTTTCAATCCTGCCTTCTCGTCTTGCTTCTTCGTATGCTCATCACGCCACACGAAGCCGTATATTTCCATATTTACGACGTTGCCGACATCGCGGTTTTGTGAGCGGGTGTAAGCCGCATATATTACCGCGGCGTTCTGCAGACGCAGGTAATGGTTAACTGCGGCTGCTGCTTGGGAAATGCTAGCGCGAGGGAAATTACCAGCCTCAAAACGGCAAAGCATATAACGATGGGAAAATTTCGCTGACCATCAACTGGATCAAAGGAACGAAAAAAAATGGAACGAACAAACACGCAGACCGAAAAACTGGACGAAGCATTATAGGGAAGCCGTGGTATCCGAGGGTGCTCAACCGAGTTTGCCAAGAGATTCGTGCGGACGCAAGCTTGAGAGCGTGTCGCAACCGCCGAAATAAATGAATGAATTCAGGAAGGAAAAAAGGGAAAAACGCCAAAGGAGGTGCACTCGGGAACTCCTTAGCCTAATTAAGATTAATTAAGGATGCCAGTGCTGGCGACGTCTCCATGCCGCTCTTGCTGCTGTTGCAGAAGCCGCACAACGCAACCCAGTGGGACGAACGCACTAGACTATTACTTTTTCGCATGCAGTTTCGTTTTCACCATAGCACGCGCCACTTATTTATTATTATTTTTTCGTCAAGCATTTCTCTTCAGCTTTATGTCTCAACTTTCCCAAAGAACCAAGAACGTTTCTTCATTTCTTTTTTTTTTGTTTACTCTGCATAAATAGTTCATTTGCGCGTCTAGCTTCATATTACGATCACTATGTTTTTTATGTGTTACCTTTGCGCACAATATTGCCGACCACAAAGGCCCGCAGGGATCAGCGGGAGGCTTCTCCAATGTCACCGCATGCTCTTCAGCTTTCCTTCACCTTCTATGAGTCTTTTCTTTCGAGACTTCTTTTTCTTGTTTATTTTTTTTGTTCTCGTACCAGAACTGCTGAAGACGCAGAAAGAACCCCGGTGAGTATGGTAGAACACGCGGGAACGTTGGATGTGCTATACGCGCAACAGCAGTCGCAACTTGCTTTCCGAAAAGCGCGATGTTTCATTACTTTGCGCAAGTACGCCAATTGCGCGAAGGTCAGCAACTTATTAGCTGACTCTCCAACGATAGGCATTGCATCTGAGCGAAGCAGTAAAAAGGAGAACAGCAAACATGAATGAGAAGAACAAAAAAAGAGAGAATAGAGTTGTACTAGGGCGATCAATTCGTGTTATTTCCTCGTATGCGAGAGCATCTTCCAATTGGGATTTCATGCAGACCGTGCAGTTAAATTATGCCAGTGGATCGTCTACATCGATCGAAGTTAACCCACACTGCGCATCATTACGTTAGCGTGTGTCTGTACTTGCGACAATTTTTCAATAGCTAGCCATCACCAATCAACAATAAACATTAGCAATTATCTTGCGAACTTTAGGGAACATCAACCAGCTTTATCCAACGTAAGCCACCATAAGACATCATTTAAGTCGACATTGTTGAAGCTTCGTCCAGGACAACACAGCTTACCGTTTACGAATTCAGATGAGAGCAGAGTCAGTGTGCGTTAACGTATATTTTCTTTAAAAAAGCAAAAAAAGAACGGAAACAAAATTTTTCAGCAGCTAGCCCGTCGGCCTGGTTCAAATCCGGAGCGACCGCGGCGCCACCTAGAATTATGCCGGACTCGCTCGACCAATTGCGGACCGGCGCTTCGCGCGAGTCCGCCTGGCGGCTAAGACTGCATACACGGGTGGACGGCGCGCGGCCATTTAGCCTCGAATGTGGCGGCTAATTAGGCATCATTTAGGCTCGCGAGAACCAGCAATTTCGTGCACGTGCTGGCAACTTCATAATGGACAATGCGAAAAGAGCTAAGTCTTAAATATCAAAGGTGTCTGGATGTTTTATTTTGTTCTGCCACACGCGAGAAACACATGTATAAACCACGCCCTCGGCACACGCCCAGTTACGAGCGTTCTGTCTGTCGGGCAAGGAAACACCCATTCGCCAGACAACAAGAGAGAGTAACGACCGAGTTCGTCTCTTCTAGTTCGGTGTGCGCCTAACTAAGCTATGGTTTCGCGTTTGCTGTGGTAGTTTATCGTCATCCACGGTGGTTACCGGCATCTCCTATAACACGCTGACCAAAGTACCCAGCGCAGCCCACTTCAGACGATCTTACAAATTATGCAGCCTCTCGCCGTCCAATCAGGGACTTGGTAATGGCAGCGCGGGCATAACCGCAGAGATGAATGGCCGGACGAACGCCGAAGAAAAAGTGATTTCTCACAGCAACTGCAAGAAACACGTAAGATCACGTTTCTGTAGAGTTGAATACTCGACAATTTAAAATGAAGTTTAGCAACGGCAAGCCTACACAGCGTCTATAGGCCTTTCGGACCACTCGTGGCGCGCGCTGTCTCAGAGCATATTTTATGCATTCATAGCCTGATTCATATGCCCTTTTTATCGCATCTACGATATATGTACGCTTTGCAGCGCAACAAAATTTTCACACACACTTCCTACGCACAGCCATTTAACATAGTTATCCTTGAAGTTGTCTATACGAAGAATGAGAAACAATAGCTGGAAAGACAGTGAGTTCAGACATTGGTTAGACCCGATTGCTATACCCTGTGTGAGAATAAAGTTCCATAAAAATTGTAACTACCCAGGAGGCACTGCAAATTTTCTACAAGCTTTACTGGAAGCAGCAAGGTGTGTGTCACAGCTTACTTCGAATAACTTTTTCGTTTTTAAGAACTTGCGCAAAATTAAAAGTAACACGCGAAAACTAAATGAAATCTCATGCGCAACAACTCCTTTGAATCGGATATGAAGCCGCTGAAAATAAATGGTGCTTCACTTACGTCTCTCTTGCCCAGATAGATGCGTCGTGCTTGTGCACCATATTTAGTGTACGTCGTTTGAAAGACAGCGCTGATACATGCCAATGCTTATCAGTAAGCAATCAGGGCGTCATGAGCAGCTGCTCAGGAAAATGTAAGGCCCACGGGACGGCTTTCAGCTCTCCCATAATAGAGTACATCGTACTCTAAATCGTTAACAACTTCTTCTAAACACACTATTGACGGCATGCCCCTTTAGACGAGTCTTAACTCCGTAATTAAAAGCATCGTAAGGTTTTCCCCTGGATGATTGCCTAAGAGCCGATGCATGTAAGCAGCATGACTCAATTGGCAAACGAAGTACATTGAGCACATTGTACTTTACGCGAAAGCGATAGGACTGTAGTGAATAGTCAGGCATCTGAAAAGCAGTGACTGTGGGGGCAAAAATATTATTGAGGATAATATAAGAGTTCCGTTTTATTTTAAGTGGTTATGGCGAAGTAGGTGTTTATAGCGCACCTCGGCTACTAAATTTCCAGTAAGTCTGGCAGAGACAGATAAAAAAAAACGGTCACTTTCAACAAAATTGAGCAAGTAAACAAAAAGACTATTGCCAGATGAAACAAACAATGAAAACGAGATAACAAGTGTGCTGCGATCGTCTGGTAAACGAACAACAATCAATCAAAGAAACGATGGAAATGAACAACGAAGCGTAACGATCATCCTCATCGCCGAAAAGGTGCGAGTCTTCTTTGCATTCGTTATAAACATCTCAAAGTGACTGCTTTATCAAAATAGTATTAATGTTGCTCATCGCATAATTATACGCAACTAGTCATCAGAAAGAAGTCTTACTGCTCCTTCCACCAATGGCCGCCTCAGAGGAGTCCGTACGGGACATGCACTCGACTATGGCATCAAATCACAGAGCCCTGTTCTTATTAATGTAATACATGTTCAAGTGGTAACACACGAAAGGTAAGCACAATATAGCTACTCGCACGAACAAAACCAATACGAGACAAGCGAAGCGGCACCTGCTACCCTTCTTTCGTCGTTTTTTTTTTTTCTTTCTAAAGCGACAGCCTAGACACCTCAACAAACCCGCGAAAATAACTTTTCGCAGCGTCAACGCTGGTGACGCGAGAGACCGTCTATAACGTGATGACGTCACCGTACGGCGGCACAGATCGCCAGTTTGTGACGTCAGGTGGGGCCGTCATCACATCACATTGTCGCTTGGTCATGGGTCGGCCGACTCCGTATGCAGTGCAATACCAAACCGAGAGCAGAAAAAACCTGGAATGTCTGTTAGTCCCACGAGGCATGCAGTGCGAAACCGCGCTATGGTACAGAAATGTTCCGGAGAGAAGGGGAGGAGGCGTATTAGTACATTTTACGAGACAAAAAGTAAAATATAACGCGGTTTACGCCTTAAGTCGTCTTATAGGCGAATGCACAAGGCACCTGAGTGTGTTTTTCTTACTTTATTTCATTCATTCAGTTTATAAGAGAAAAGTGACGGGTAAAGCCCACGTTTACCGTTGTTCGAGAGCCAACCTGTGACTCCTCTGAAGGAAGGTGAGCCACATAGTATAGGCGGGGCCGCATTCATGGCTCTCAACGTGCAGGTTTCGGGTTCGTACGTGGATACGACGGGGCCCATAACTCTTCTACCTTGCGCAATTGAACTTCGCAGCCGCGAGCGGCGGCGGGCGAGAGACCGTTTCAGTTGACAGCGAGCGCGATCAATACGCGCAGCCTTTAAATAAATATTAACACACCACCGCTGTGAACGGAGACTAATGCTCCACGCAAGCACAGGCCACTCCACCCCCTTCCTTAACGCTGTGGCAATACCAGGATTCTTGCGACGGCTTGCATAGCAGTCTCGGTTTCCCCTTTTCGTTATCCATTATTCTCTAACCTTTTTTTCACGTGATTCTGTTTTTTGTCTCCTGAGAGGTGGTGACGCCATAACGTGTTTCTGTTAAGTCGGTGTGCCGTGCGCGCTACTATATAACACCTTTTAAGCAAGAGTACTTTCAGGCTAATTTGACTTCCCCGCAGAACATTAAGATAACAGCATACGCTTCGAGAAAGGACGCCGACCGCTTTGACTTTCGAAAATAAAAGCTTACCCATGCATGAAGCGCATGTAAGTTGCGTCGCAACATCCGCTTCGATAGCACGTTCACGTTAGTAACCGAGGACTCATGGGAAAGTGAATGAACATTGATTAACCGAAGCTATACGTTACACAATGTTCGTTTGAATTTCTGAACGCTTATATCAGCCTTTGCATTAACATAGTCGTGCATTATAGTGTTTCAGATAGTAGTAATGGTTGTAATCGCCTGAAAGACAGATAAGTGCAAAAACTTGCGCATTGTATTACAGACAACGTTGAGATTGTACTCATAATCATCATAATAATCATCATCGTCATCATCAGCCTGACTATGCCCGTTGCAGGATAAAGGCCTCTCCCGTGTGCCGCCAGTCTACTCGGTCATGTGTTTACCGCTGCCACTTTATACACTCAACCTTCATTAGCTCATCTCCCCACCTCACTTTTCGTCTCCCCTTCACCCGCTGCCTTCTCTGGGAATCCCGTCAGTTACGGTTAATGACCAGCGGTTGTCCTGCCTACGCGTTACGCGCTATACGTGCCTTGCCCATGTCCATTTCTTCTTGATTTCAACTATATATAATATCGTTAACCCGGTTTGTTCCCTGACCCATTCTGACTTTTCTTTGTGTTAAGGCTCTGCCTATCATTTACCTTTCCATCGCTCACTGCGTCGTCCTCAATTTAAGCTGCACCTCTTTTCAAACCTCCAGGTTTTCTGATGCGTATACGCAAGTGCCGGCAAGATGCAGCCGTTATATACCTTCTCTTAAAGGATCAGCTTGCTCTCCGTTGTATGCATGCTATTTAAAAAGGTAATTGCTAATAGAATTAGGACAACATAAAAATTCATTCAACCAAAGGAAAGAAGCAGAATTTCGACCAGGCTACTCAACAATCGATCACATTCATACTATCACTCATGTGATAGAGAAATGCTCAACATACACCCAACCACTGTACATAGTCTTGATAGATTACGAGATGCATTTTGATTCAGTAGAGATATCAGCAGTCACTCAGACAATGCGGAATCAGGGCGTCGACGAAACATATATAAACATCCTGGAAGAAAATACAGAGGACCAACTGCCGTGCACCACATATATAGTGCTCCATAAAGAAAGCGACAGAATACCATAAAGAGGAGTGTAAGACAAGGGGATACGATCTCCCCAATGCTATTTACCACGTACTAACAGAGGTTTTCAGAGGCCTACAATGGCAAGAGCTAGAGATAAATTTTGATGAACATGTACTCATAAACATCTACGAACCAGTAAAAAAGTTAGCCTGTCCTTCGTGCATTGCAGACGAGATGAGGTGGTGGTAAAAGGAGAGGCTTTGAATGCCGGAATGTGTACAAAAACACCACCTCAACTTCCCCATTAAGGAGCCAGACGAATATTGAAATGTCAACAACATGTTTCGGTAGGACCTGGTATGATTTCACGTCTATAGACTGCTAGCGCACTATTGTTATATTGAAATTGTCAATAGGAGAGGTTAACGATGAAGTTGATTGATATGTGGGATTTAACGCCCCAAACCCACCATTTGATTTTGAGAGATGCCGTAGTGGAGGGCTCCGGAAATTTCGACCACCTAGGGTTCTTTAACCTGCACCTAAATCTGAGCACACGGGCCTACAAGATTTCCGCCTCCATCGGAAATGCAGCCGCCGCTGCCGGGATTCGATCACACGACCTGCGAACGATGAAGTCAGCAAAACGGAAATTGCTGAAGAATGCCTATGCACCATGAAAGCTTTAGGAGCACAAAACAATGCTTTTGACGCGCTTATTGAAAACATGGCAATGCCACTGACAGACTGATACTTGTTTGAATGGTGTCTACCGAATTTACATGCTCGTCTGAAGTAGCAAGTGCACGTGTGAATGAGGAGGTTGGTCAGTATATCGGCATGTGCGATAAATGTCAACGGAGTTTGCAATTCCTTGTATTCAAATATTGTGAATGGAAAGACACGAAGCTGTGTCAGAACCGCTTGGAGGCACGAAAGCCCGCAGCAACGACAGGCACGTGTGGATGCACACACAATAAGCTGTATTAAACACAAGCTCCGTGACACTTGAACTGCGTTGGACAAGTACAAACGTCATCTTTACGCAACACATGTTACGCAAAGGAGACCTTCCATTTCTCTCTCTCTCTCTCTTCACACACACACACACAAACACCACACCCACACACACACACACCTCAATGTAAATCATAAATAACAAACTACAAGGTGTTCAACTCAAGCACGCACTCGTCATTACGTGTAGGCATAGCTGGCACACGTGCGCTAATTTAGTTACTATTATTATTATTCCTTATTATTCTTATTATTATTATTATTATTATTATTATTATTATTATTATTATTATTATTATTATTATTATTTCACTTACCCATCGTTTGCATGACTCCCAACCATTAGTCCTTTCAGGTCACGCTGTGATTTAAAAAATGAGTCTTGATCCCTGCCTATACCTTTTTGTCGACCATGCCTTTCTTGTTCTTAGCTAGCGAACACCTCCTTCCCCCCTCTCACTTCCCGACCACTATATCCAGGAAAACATCTGTAACTCAGATGAATTATACGATTCAGCTACCTCAGTCTTCAAGTGCAATGACCCCCAACAGCTGTCAAGGTTAATATCTCTCAGAAACCCGCAATAACTCACAGCAATAAGCAACGTTGCCCGCACTTCACACTAGTCGCCAGAATGCAACTCGAAAGCGCGCCTTCGGCGGCGCCGGACGAACAAAAACAAGATCGACACAGCGCGACGCCCACATTTCGTGCGAACCGACCGACAACCGAAGCGGCCGGCACGGGAACGTAGCCACACGTGGAGGCTATCGAAGTCGGGGTCGTAACCAGTCGCTAAGGGTCTCAAGGATGCCTCGCTCAAACTCGGGCAAATCAGCGAAAAGCGTTCACTATTTACCTGAACTCTGGGCTCGGCCATCGCAAAGTGTATCAGCTTCAGGAAGAGCGGACGATTTCCAAGATGGCGGCCGCATGGCGGCGGCGTGTGTCCCGGCGGAGGAGGCCAGGCGGGAGAGGAGGAAAATGGCGCGCGCGTTGGCGCCCAGCCCGCTGCGGCAGCACGGCCGATGATTCGACGGGCGGGGTCTCGTTATTTTTTTTCTCACGACGTCGCTCACCGGCGGGAAATACACCGCGGGCTGAGGCGAAGCTGTCCGAAAGACGACGCGTCTGTCCAGAGCGCAGGTGCTTCTGCGATGACTGAAACTTGAGCGGAATGGGGTCAGAGGCGGGTCGGCGAGGCGTTCGGAAGGGAACGAAAACCGCCCCCCCCCCCCTTTGCGCCACCAGGAATCGGGCGCTGAGAAGAAGCTCGGCCCCGCGCTGCGGGGAGGGCACGGAGGAAGGGGGAAGGGGGGTCGGGGTCTTGATAGTTTAGTTCTGTGCTGTGCAAACTCCGGCCCTTTACCCACTCGAGGCACGCGCTCTCGGCCCTGAGGGGTGGGCCTCACTGCCGGGCGTTCGTAAGAAGAGCGTGGTTCGCCCGCCCCGTGGAAGAAACTGAATTCACCTTTTCCTCCACATTTTCAGTTCTCCCCAGTGCGTTTCGAAAGAGGGGGGCCGACGAAGTTGTATAGTAAAGCGGAGCAGAACGCCGCACATGTTCCGTTGTTACCGACTCCGGGACGGTTTTCCGACGTTGTCAGAGAACGGCGAAGTTTTTTTTTTTTTTTTGTTGTAGTTCCGAACACATCTGCCCGACTTCGGGCATTGCCTGCGGGCTTTCGCGTCAACTACGAGACGACGCTAACCCCACGAACGTAAAACCGTAAACTGTTCGTCTCGTGTATGCACCCTCTCTGCTGCTTTCACGCGATGATATACGAGTCCCCTGGTTTCCTGCGGTCGCATAAATCATGTAGGTTGACAGCGATGCCCGAAAAACTATATAGCGACCTAAGATATACGACACCACGCGCCTGCCACGGAAGAAACGGATGCTGTCATTGTATAACTCGTTCCGCCTGAAATCTCGTCCTCGACGCTAGGGCGCATCTCCGAACGCTTGTTATGTGGCGGGAATATGAAGCACACGCCCTCGGAATGATATCGGCTCGGTACATCCGATTCGCTACAAGGGAGTAGAGCGTATAGAGCCGCACAACTGGATGCGACTCGGATTAGATAAAATGTAACTGCATTGCTCACTCTGCCATCTACGGTCTGTTGACAGAGTAATCACTTCATGTGCCTTTGTGCTGAAGGCTTTGCTCACGTTACAAGCCAGTTGCCAGCCAGAGAGTCCGGCAGCAAGCCGGCAACACCGTTGACAAAATAGACCCGGTTCATCGAACACAGTAAACAAGAGATACCACGGAATTATTGCCACTCTTTATCTTACGTATACGGACCAAGATCGTGGGGATCACCGAATGTCCTTGGCAGGCTTGATTAATAAAGACAAAGTCCAAAAGTTTTGTATGTGCAGGCCGCGCACACAGAAGCCAAGCAGAGGGGATCCTCCACAGACGCGTTTGCAAGCGTGGAGAGAAACTTTAACTTCATTAGATCGCGGATGCTTCCGGTTTATTAGAAAGCAGACTCCCAATTTATCGACTGAAACACGCTTGTAACCCATCCCTAACACGACTGGTTATACCGAGTTAGGGAAGGAGGAGGAGGATGAGGACAGAGAAGAGAGAAGGGCATTGACGTCTCTGCAGCCGTGTCCTACTTGGTGATCCCCCCTTTCCTTCGCACACACGCCAGAGTAGAACGGGCGAGAAGGCGGTGCGTCGACCCTGAAGCTGAAACAGCGTGGCGCCCCCCTTTCGGGTCGCGCTCCGTGGCTTCGGGTACCTGTCCACTCCGGATGATCTCGCGTTGCACCATTCGTCTTCGCCGAGGAGGCATGCCCCCGCGCTCAAATTGCGCGCTCAGACGTAATCCACGCCGACGACACCCCCCCCCCCCCCCCCCCCTACGACGGCGCCTGCTCAAGACGATGCGTGTAATGGAGTGGCTCTCTCTTTCGAGATGTGCCTTTTTTCTCCCTCGAGCGAAATATCATCCTCCGACCTGACCGCTTGATCGTAAACCAACGCGGGACGACAGTCTTCGGGAGAAAATGAATCTGCGCTGGCGACCGTCGCGCCTCTGGTGGTTTAGCGCGTGCGTTTCGGGCCTGCCGAGAGGCGTTGTAACGACAAAAACAAAACGCGGAAGGCTTGCGTGCCTACTAATGAAGCGAGGGCGCTGTATTCATTAAGATCTGCCCGGAGGCCACGTTTCAGCGCCGAACAAAATATGGCCAAAAATTGTGTGAACGAAGTGGAAACCTCCCTAGATGAGACTGTCATTTGCATGAAGCGTTCTGACCTTCACTTCAACGGCACAATCATGGTGAAAGTTAGACACACGTGTGGGAAACAAGCTTATTTTCCTTGCACCATACCAGGCACGATAATGGTCAATAATCGGGTGCAAATATCATCTAAATACTCGGGGGCATGTTTCTGTGCCAATGTAGTCAGGGCTCCTGGGAGCCGAACCACGCCCGTTTTATCAGGGACGCTGCGCAGCTGGAAGTAGTTCCGCAATAAAAGAAAAAAATTATGCCCAACGTAATCATTTAAAGATGTGCACTTATAATGTATAACTGCCAATCGATTATGCCAAAAGATTCTCAGAGATATCAGGTGAAATGGCGTTATATTCCAGATTTTTCGGGTCTTTTTTTTTTTCAAGTTGCCGCGTTCCCCACTGCCAGTCGCAATGGCTCTTTCTTCATCTCACTTCAGAAAAAAAAAAGCCTCCAAGATCGGCCGTCTCATTCCTCCGGTTGCTCGCTAATTCGCTCGGCGAAAAGGATATTTAATAGGCTCGAGTACCAAAAGCTGTCGAAACAAACCAAGCAATTGGTTGGCAACGAGTACGCCCAAGTGCGACTGACGCAACCGAGACTCTCAGTCCGTGTTTCGTTCGCTTAGCCAGCTTACAGGCGTGAGTGAACGTACTGTCACGTGCGTAAAAGGCCGCATGCCCGTCCGGTTTTAATGAAGGGGACGGAAACGGGCAGCTGGTTACGAATTGAACACAGGAATTCGTGGGTTCTGAAGCGACGCGAGGTGGCCTCTAAACGTTTCATGAGGCGTGAGCGCGGCGGGCGGTGGACCACCGATGCCTTTTGATGCCGGCGTCGTAACTCACTCATAGAAAAAAAGGCAGTGCATGCTACTTACTAACTTTGAGGTAGTAAATTGTTGTCACAACATTCACTTCGTAAGTAACTGCAGGTATAGTATAGAGCACAGACTTTTACTACCTCTGAAGCAACCAGAGGTAGTAAATGCCTCTGGTCTACTACCTGCAGTTTACAACTTTGGTAGTGAATGTTGTGACAACAATTTACTATCTCAAAGTTAGTAAGTAGCACTGCCTTTTTATTTAAGAGTGCTCAAAGCGATCCAAACTGAACTCACCGCATGGATGTACGAGCGGCTCTTCGGTTACACCGCTTCCGCACTGTATTTAAGCTCGCTACCTGCGTCAGTTTTTCACATCTAGATGAGCTTACATATCAGTGCGTGCCCTAAATACTGCAGCGCTGAAAATATTCACGCCATTTCTGGACGACACAGAGCGACGGACAATTTAAGCGTATGGAACGAAATGCCAATATTCCTACGCTCGGTAATCGTGGTTGAATGCAACGAACCAAGGAGCACATGCGAAGAAATGAACTGCAGGAAATAAGTATCTGTCACGCCGAAACTGAAACCGAAACAAGATTATCGGGGACTACTTTAGGGCAGTAGCACAGAGCAGTACCCCCCTCTCCTGAACCAAGGGTATTAACATACATTCCAGGAAACAGGGGAGGGGAATGCGCACGCTCACCCTCCAGCCCTCCACACACACACACACACACACACACACACACATTATATATATAGATTTATATATACGACTGGAAATGTTGTGTTCTGTTCAGCGCAAGTGTGACACAGTTGCTTATTGCTTACCACCATTCTGCTTTATTTTACTAGTATATAGGCAAACAGAACCAAAATACTAAAGCGGTTTTAAGATAAATCAACAGATTTTACACCTAAGGGCATCTCAGCTTCATGAAGGGAGAGTTGTTTAGTACTTTAGTAGCCTTCAACCTTTTTTTGGCAGCCTTGAACTTCACACGCTCCATTGCGTGCGTGAAAGGCCAAGCGGCGCCGCGAACACGGAGTAGCGTTTAGCGCCGAGGATAACGACCGGCGCTGGCACGCGTGGCTTTTCGCGTTTGCCACCGCTTAGGGAAGTATGCGGAGCGTACTATACGCTCGTGCACCGCGGCGCGTATAAGCAGCCAAAGAACGCGCCAGAAATCGGCGCGTCCGCCGTCAAAGATGTGCTGCGAATACATCCCAAGATGGAAGCCGCGGCACACCGGGGGGGATGAGGCCGCCACCCTCCGTCTCAACCCGAAACAAGGTGGAAAGGAGGGGACTGCGAGCCCTTTCCGCATTTGATGCATGGGGCAACGGCGGGCGCCATTCGTCATCGGCCGCGCGTTCGTCGGCGCTTGATAATCTTGAACGTGGAGATTTTGACTCCCTCTCTCCGCCACTTCCTGCCGTTTTCCCCTTCTCTCTCTTTATTCAGATTCCTCTCTCTCAGGCTCCCTTCTCTGTTTGAAGGCCGAGGGTGGGCGGCAGCCGCCTGGCGGCCGGAATTCTTGACAGAGATGAACGACGCACCCTCGCCCTTCGCTTTGCCCCTTCTTTCCTTCGCTGTGATCATGCTGAGGTAAGACTTACTCTTCCTATTTTTCTCTTCAAGACAGAAAAAGAGCGTGTCCGCTCCCTTCTCGCAGGGGCTCCCCCTTTCCTCTTCGCAACGCTGTTCTTCTTCGTCGGTTTGCGATGGATGCTGCCGTGTAGGAGCCTCCTTTCTCTCAGGCCCCCGGGATTATAATTCGGCGCAAGGGAAATTACCGACGCTGCTGCTGCTGCTGCGGCAGCGAAACGAGAAAGACGCGCGCGCTGAGCGCTGGCGAAGCAAAGTGAACAGACCAAGCAACCGAGCGTTGTGTGCTGCGCGATGCACCACCGACGGACGCGGCAGCAACGAAGGAGCGGTTCAGTTTGGCCTAGGGCCAAGTAACTCCTCCCCCTCCCTCTTCTTTTCCCCTTCTCCACCTCTAGTAGCCGCTGCCGTTGCTGCTTGTGCAAGATGCATGCTCCGAGACACAGGGACGAGGTTTTGTCTTGTACTGCTGGCGCTGCCGAAAGAGAAAAATAAGACGCGGGAATTGGCCGCGCGCAGAAAGGACCAGCCGACGAGCACGGGGTCCAGGACAGGGTGGCGTGTTTACGCGCCCCAGTTTGCACCCTGCGACGATGACGGAGGAGGCCGTTGGCGCCCGCGGCGAGTTTTGAAGAAGCATCAAAGGAGGACCGCTGTTTTCCAGCGCACTTTTGTTTCGCTTTTGGTGTCGCTAGGATCATGGAATTTGTGCCATGGCATAGACGAGAGGCATCTCTTTTCACTACGTGTCCCTGTTCTGAAAAAAAAAGCTTAACATATGTAGGCAAAGAAAGCTCCGGCGAACTTAGAGCTGATTTGATGTCTGCGGTGACTAAAGGACCGGGACACCGCCAGAAATTTATTTCAAAAAGGAGGTGGGGAGGTGTTAGTAATCCACTTTCAAGCATGTTCACACGTGTTTGTGTGCCTACGTCAATATGGACACATATGCAATACAATACGTAGCAGTTTCGGGCAGGATGGGTCCTTTGGCTATCTGACATGATACCGGCGAGTCGGGCGTTGACGAGTAGAGAGGCACCAACAGCGCCAGTTGCAACGCCAGGACCGATGGCTTTGAAAGTGGCGGAGTACCAAAACCAACTATTCAGATATCGATGCTTGGGCTTCTGAGTAGGTCCATGTTGTAACTGCGAAAAAAAAAGAATCGACGAAAGCAAGTAAGGAGAGAAAAAGACAGACAAGCGAAGACTATTTCAGCCAGGAACAAGTTATCCACTTTATGTGCCAAAGTAGACAGACGAGTCGCGAATCAGCAAAATGTCCATCAAGATATATGCATTGTTATTCACATTCATAATTATGTATCCTGTATCACCGGTGTTGTTTACTCTATACCCATGCCTTGCAATCGTGTGTACCTGGGCCAAACAGGTCGTTGTCTAAATGTTAGACTTCGAAAGCACTTTAATTTTCTGCAAGGCCGCTCCGGCCTTCATGTAGCAGCTTACTGTAAGAAATTTTGCTGCGCTCCACGCTCTTTGGTGATACTTCTGTGTTGTTGCAGCATAAGAACCAAAGAGTGCACGAACTTATTGAGGCTGAGCATATTCACAAGAAATCTGAGTCTTGCGTCAGTGTTCCCTTTGTGGCCGTACACGATAAAGTGTTAAGCAATCTTGGTTATGCATGACGGGTGTGCTATGCCTTGTGTGGCCTATAGGTTTTTGGGTGATTTGGTCTTTCGTGCCTTTTTTCTCCTCCCCCTTTTCCCGCTCTTCAGTTTTACTCTGTCCATTATATAGTGACTTATTCTTGCAATAAAGCTTCAGTCGGTGGTCTGCGCTTGTCTGTACTTTTATCTCCTTTCTTGTTTCCGTGCGTTTTTTGCGCAGATTCATTACGGATTATTATAGCAACTCTCTCAACTTACTATTCTTTTGAACAAGGTTTCTACAGCCCAACCCCAAAACCCTGGCCAGGCCAATGCTGAAGGAAGCCTGCTCTTGGTTGGATGAAAGGAAAAAAAATGAATGGAATAGAAGAGAGAAAACACAGATGTAAAATGCCGCCATGGACTGGGAGAAATGCTTGTGACTACCTTGCTATGCAGGAGAGAAAGATGGGGCAGAAAAGTAGGTAAGTAAGTGGGGATACACAAGATAGAGTCGGGAGGATGCATATATACATGTTTTGTATAAGGATAATGCGTGTAGTGCGGATCTGAGTTCTTTAAGCAAATAATAATGGGGCAATCGTCAACAGAGTAAAGCCAGTGAAAAGCCATCCGGCGCGCCAGCTGGGTTTCGGTGCCCACATTTACGCACCACTGCCCATCATGACCACCATGGTATAATCTCTCGTTGTATGGTGACCCCACGACGTTTCCAGTGGGCTTCGCATTTTCAGAATAAAGAGGGTTTTAATTAACTTTGTGAAGGTAGCTGGTTATGATTATTACCTCAGAGAAATTAAGGGAGTCGAGTCTTATGACCAACTACTGTGACACATGTAGAGATAATTAGGCATTTTCAGTCGAGAAAACAACCACGCGAGTTTGCTAAAACTTATTAGGATACGACTCAAGTGCAATGCGGTCATATCCTAGGGCCTACAGGTCAAGCCAACACACAAAATCACGAGAAACCTTCTCGTTCTAGAGGATAATGCGCTTGCAGACACGCCTATCAATATCAAACACCATCGGGATCACACATTTTACTGTCAGAAACTCGAACAGCTAGGTTAGCCAATTGAAAAAAACTTCGATCACTTCCCCTCGGGCATTTGGGGAATAACGATTAGAGAAGTTTGATGGTGTTATGCATGCGACGTGTATCGAATCAGTGTATTCATAAACAAAATTAGCGCCATGTTATGCATAGCAGTCTTCTCGGAACGTTGGTGCAATGTAATGCAAAAGTATGAGATAGTTTCCATCAGTAAGGATGGAGAAGAGCTCTTCTCTTGCTTCTCTCTTGTTTCTCTTGCTTCTCTTGCTATTCTCTCTTCTCTTGCATCTTCTCTTGCTTTTCTTGTCTTGGTTTTCATTTTTTCTTCTTGTTTGCTACTGCTGTCAACACACTCATACTTTTGCAATAATAGTCATTACGCTTGTTTCGATTCCCTTGTCCTTTAGTAGTGAGAGAGGTATATATAGTGGAAGAGCAGAGATATTAACAAGAGTTGAGCTCGATTGGCTACCCTGCACCGAAGAATCCGAAAGTTGCCTGAAAGGTAAGGAGGAAGGAAGGCCGTACACTTTACCGACACGTATCCCGAAAGAAGTGTTTATAACCCGGCCCGTCACAAGCATCCGTCATAAAAATTCTCCTTTGTTAATGATGCCACGGCGCATGCGTTCTTCTCCAAGCGGAAAAATTTCGTCCGCCTCTTGATCTCGGAGGCTTCCATTTTGACGCTACCGGTTGTCCCGAGTCCTGCATGCCCAGACGATGGCGGGCAGTCCAGATAAAAAAAAAACACATTGTTGGAGGGCTAGGCAGTGTTCATGCTTGACCTGGCTAGCTATAACAGTTGATTTTTAAATAGTACAAGGAAGTGCGAGCTTAATTAAATCTCAGCCACAAACATAAGAACAGAGAAAAAGAAAGCTGGGAACGAAGCTGAATTCTGAGGGGCGAGAGTGATGAAAAATAAAATAGTGGAAGAGGCAGCTATCACATGAGTATGCCCACGCGACCGTGTTTCATGTTGGTGTGCCTGCCTACTTTTGAGTACTTAGCGTGGGCCCAGAGGTACTGGAAACTAAGTCCGCCTGTACTGCATGCAAGAGCGCGCTCTGCCCCCACTGTGTTCAACGACTAAATCGAGAAACTATTTGAGGCTGACATGAAGTTCCTCACACCTCCAACGGAAGAGTACTCGCATATTTCCGCACATAGCACGCACATTGAAGTCACTGCTTTTTAAAGCAAGCGCCATCAAGCACGCAAACTGACCGTCAGTGTCAACACAGATTGTTAAAAAAAGATAATCCTTATGTGATGACGTCGCTCAAGTCACAAGCCACCCAAATTTGTCAGCTCATCAGGACGTCAAATAACGAGACGTCAAACGATGACTTCCTGATACGGCGCAGTCGCTTGGTCAAACGCGGGCCAATCTCGGAGGCAGTGCTACAACACTACTAGAGGTGTTGAAAACTGTGATTGCTGCAATCATGGAGGCAGTAATAAACCATGTCAAGCGCCGAAAAGTTTCGCGGATAAGAAATGGGTAAATGAAATCAATTGTGAAGAAAGAAAAATAAAAAAAAAGCTCTCGTCTTCGAGTCGTGTAAAGTGAATGCATAAGTGAGCATGTGCATTAGCTTTTATTACTATTACTATAAATGCTCTTAGACCAGGGAGAAAGTGCTTTCAGCAGCTCCGGGAATTATATCGCTTTTTTTTCTAACGATAGAGAAATAATTCGGTGTCACTATTAAACATGACCATCCCCAAGTCAATACCAAAGCGACCACTCGAAGGCCGCGTTCAGCAAAGAAACGCGTTGACTCCGTCACTCACCCGCAAAAAATAAACAAAGCCACGCCTCCGTCTTTCTAAAAAGAGCATAATTTATTTATTTATTCTCAATGCCAATAAACGGAGGCGGAAGGCCTACGAGCCGACCTCCCACTCGGTAAAATAAATGTCTGGGAAACGAAGGCAGCCGACGCGCACCTTGGCCGACATAAATTACGGCGACCGGCGCTTTCGAACCGCTACTAGTGGTCCTCGGCCAGAGACACTACAGGATCGTCCCTGTCCCGGAGGGTGGATCCGCCGCGTTATAAACAATCCCGCCGCCGCAGTGGGACATCCCGTAGGTGTCGCTATTGATGCTAATCCCCCGCCACCAGAGTTGTCCCGTGTCCTCCTATCTCATCTCATCCCCTCCTTTTCTTTTCAATAGGCTTGACTTCAAGCCGTCCCTGTTTCTTTCTCTTGCAGCCGGAGTGTAGATTGGAGGATGAACGCCGGTAGGACGAGAGCGACCCTGCCCAGGCAGGGTGCTACACAACACAGCCATCGCAAGCGTGTGCACCCAGCGAGCGGAGCGCCCCCAACTTCACGCTCAGGTGGCTTCGGGAGCGTCGCGTCGCCCTGGGGGAAGCGTAGCGGCACCCCGAAAGTCGGTTGCGCAGCGTCGGCCGGCCACTTCAGGAGTTCGCTCGCCTGTGACAAGCGCTGATTGGACGGCCGCGCTCCGATGTGACGCCGGCGTGCCCCAGCCGTTCCCCATGCCTCGATCCCGGGACAGAGCTCACCCGGGGTCTTCCCAACCTGGCTTTGTTTTTGTAGTTTTTTTGTTTTCTTTATTTCTCGACTTTTTCGGGCTTCTGTCACCAGCCGGAGGCTGACAAATACGCTGTAGTGGCGACGTTTGTAGCACTTTTTGCTTTCCAGAACACTCGTACAGGGCAGTGTGATTGGTGCATCAGGGAAGTCACTAAAGCTGCTAAAGCGTTGGTAGCTAAAGAAAGACAATTTGGTTTTGCTGGAAGATGAACGACAATTATATTTCCGAAGGGCAACCCTCGACAGTCTAAAAATTCAGAAGTGCAGCCGGTAGGCCTGAATCGCACGAGGCGCTCTTTTGGCAAGAGCCAGCAAGAGTGAGTGCTTGTCCAGGTCGTTCAAATTCAAGCATCCAGACTTATATTGCCGAGAAGGCTACATAAGGCAACGGTACTTTCACATGATTGTGTAATTGAGGGCTACGCATGTGACTCACTTGACAGACAGACAGACAGACAGACAGACAGACAGACAGACAGACAGACAGACAGACAGACAGACAGACAGACAGACAGACAGACAGACAGACAGACAGACAGACAGACAGACAGACAGACAGACAGACAGACAGACAGACAGACAGACAGACAGACAGACAGACAGACAGACAGACAGACAGACAGACAGACAGACAGACAGATAGATAGATAGATAGATAGATAGATAGATAGATAGATAGATAGATAGATAGATAGATAGATAGATAGATAGATAGAAATTGTGTGCACAATGCACGGTAGATATTAACCTTCATGATGTATGTCACAACAATAAACATGTTTAACTCTGCATATATTTTCAATAAGCATTCGATAAACAAATACCTGAATAGCCATACGTTTGTTTCTTCAGCACAAGAGAGGATGAAATGTGGAAATATCTGCATAAAGTTTGTGTGTCAGTTTGGCAGTAAGAAGCGGCAGCTGCTTCATTCAGCAAGGTGTGAACATCACGATCATCTGGTAAGACTCGGTGAAAATGAGAAGGCACGAAGCTGCAAGAGTGAAGGAAAACAGGGGAACAAAAAGAAGGCCGTGGTATTTTTCCTACCACCCGCCGCCCCCATTTTTAGGGGCGAAGCTCCTTATAGCGGCACCTGTTTGTCCCTCGTAGTCGTAGTGTGTAACCAGTCTTACATTTTCACCTCCAAGGTGGTGCCGGTGAGAGATTTTTTTTTTGTGCGTTGTTGAACAATAAAAAATTCGCAGCGTGCGCGTTCACTAAAAGCCGAATTTTCCTGTCTCTCATTTCCCATTAGCAGCCATTGGCATGTACATTGAGCACTATCTGACAGGAAAAGATTGCTACGTTATACTCGCTGGGCGTAACCTCCTTGGTTTTAGAAATGTTTAGCGAGCGTTTGGCCGCAGTTCCATGAATACAGTGAACTAGTATATACCATGAACTTGAGGTGGTTAAAGGTGGGAAGTAGACACGAAGTGCAAGCCGTAAGAAAGTGTGCGTGTGCCACCTCTCGTTTAGTCGTTGGAATGTCCGGCGGATGGCGGTGCTTTTATATCGGGAATATCTGATGAAAAGATGCGATATGGTGGTACTTGAGGTGTTGGGTAGATGGACGAACGGGCACACAGACAGATACATGGACGGACTCGCGGATGGCTGCACCGACGGATGGACGCATGGACGGACGCAGGGGCGGATGCATAGACGAACGCAGGGGCGGACGCACAGATGGACGTGCGGACGCACGAACAGACGCACGCACGGACGGGCGAATGGACACACGGAAGGTCACAACGATGGACGCATGGACGGACGGAAGCAAGAACGAATGGACGGACGGATGCTTCGCCCCACACTCCATCATTCACTCCGTGGATATGCTGCCATTTTTTTCTTCTACTTTGTAGTCTTGTGCCTAGTCGCTTTACGAAGCTGTGCACCACCTGGCCCAACACAGCGTATACGATCAGGTAAGAGGATCTCGTCACCAGTCACCGTCCTTTGTGGTTATAATTGTACATTGGGCTATTACACGCAACCAAGACTAGTATTGGAGAGGCACGTCCAGTAACTATTACAAAAGAAAAAAAAGAAGTCACGTATCTACGTGCTTCGTTGCAAACGTCATCGAAAGACAAACATTTTCTGCCGGCCTGCTTTCGTGCATAGCGTCACATTTTCAGCGTAGCCTAAGAAACACTCGAGTCTATAGAATCACGTATCTATGCATTTTCCAGTGAAGGATCACACCACCTAATACTTACGTATTGATGCTGCAACTCAGATATGCGTAATATTTGCTTTTTCATCGACTATGTTCACAAGCATGAATGACGCGACCAGTTAAAAATGTCTTGGCACTCAGCATGTGCATCACGTTTGGCCTGGTGACTGGATCTTTTCGTTTGACAGAAAAAACAGTCACAAAGGCAGACACAGAGGCAGACATCTATGTATCTATCTGACCGAGACAACACAGATTACACCCCTGACAACACACTTGGACTTATTTTTCTACTTTTCGCTACAATGGTTTTGTAAATGTGATACCATAGTACTAACTAATGGCATTCAAGTATCCCAAGAAAGACTATCGTCTTTAAAAAGTGCAACAGTCTTTGGTTTTAGGGGCTGAACTCATTAGGCCAAGGGTCGTTCCCTCCTCAGTATGTTGCCACCTCTAGTTTATGAATTACTCAATAGATGCGTTGTGTGTATATGTCCTTGAGAATAGTATAACTAGGTTACATCAGTGGTTTTAACAGCATATCCACGGAGTGAATGATGATGAGTGGGGCGAAGAGTTCATTCATCTGTCCAACCATCTGTGTGTCCGTCTGTTCGCCCGTCTGTCCATCCATGCGTCCATCCGTACTTCTGTCCGCCCGTCCGTGCTTCCGTTCATCCATACGTTCGTCCATCCTTGCTTCCGTCCGTCCGTCCGTCCTATCGGTCCATGCATGCGTCCGGATGGACGGATGGACAGAGGCACAGATGGGCGCAAGGAAAGACGAAACGAAGGAAGCAAGGACGAACAGACGGACGGAAGTACGGATGGACAGAAGCACGGACGGACGCTTCTTCCCACTCATCATTATTCACTCCGTGGATATGCAGTGATTTTTTTTTTGTACTCTCGATGTGGACTTGGCGTGATGAAAGCACGCAGAAAACGCGCGCTCAAGTAACAGCGCTACCTACAGAAATCCCAAGTTGTCTACTTGCTGTGGCAATACGATACAAAAGCATACTGTTTAGAAACCGGGACAGGACAGATTACACCCCTGACAACACACTTGTACTTATTTTTTTACTTGACGCTACAATGGTTTTCTAAATGTGATACCATAGTATTAACTAATGACATAATTTGCGCGAAAACAACAGACAAGGTGAAGACGACGGACAGGACGGAGCATATATAAATGATATAGTATAAGCGGCCCCGCGCCGATTCTCTATTGACCTCGAAAAACCGAAAGCTCTGTGAACATCTTCCGCACTGGCTGGCTTAGTTCATTTCTAACAAATTTCAACTCGAGACGTATAGTGTTTGGCCTCCCATCAAATTTGCTCCATACAACAAGTTAAGAAAATAAAAATTCCAGACATTTATTATTCTGTGTTAAAACCCACTTACGTGTGTTTTGTATAACTTCACTGCCAAGAACTCATGTAAAAAGCAGAGCCCCTTATTCTAAATACCAAGAAAGTTGGTCTCAAAGAAACTATGCGTTTCGAAGAAAATATTAACTAAACTTGCGGAAACATAAAACACGGACTCCAGCCATCCCAAGTTTCTCAAAGGGGTACTGACACAAAATTTCGGGGCCGAGATAGCCCACGGGGTCGATTCTCGTGAACATTCGTATATCATCTGCAAGATATCAACAGCGAATATAGCTTGGAAGGTATTTAAAATAGTTTTGAAGTTTGTGTGAGCGACCGACTCCGTAGCGCTATAGACACCCCTGGAGGTGACCCAGAGGTGACCCCCTACTTCCCTCACGTCACCACGCTGCGGTCAACAAAACAAGTTATGACGACGTCATAGCCGCCAATTTTCTTTTGCCGCGTTAGTTCCCGAAGTCTATATTTCTCGGCGGCTGGTTGCATGGCCGTGGCGCACGCTTCGAAAGTTTTGTGTTTGGTGACATGCCAGTCCCGTTTAAAGAATACTGCGTGGTTGTGTGATAGAACACCTGCTATCCACGTAAACGACCTGTGTTCGATCCTCACTCGGACCTGGTATTTCTTATTGCCCCGCCGCGGTGGTCTAGTGGCTAAGGTACTCGGCTGCTGACCCGCAGGGCGCGGGTTCGAATCCCGGCTGCGGCGGCTGCATTTCCGATGGAGGCGGAAATGTTGTAGGCCCGTGTGCTCATATTTGGGTGCACGTTAAAGAACCCCAGGTGGTCTAAATTTCCGGAGCCCTCCACTACGGCGTCTCTCATAATCATATAGTGGTTTTGGGACGTTAAACCCCACATATCAATCAATCAATGCCAGTCCCGTTTCCTATTCCAAGGTAGTTCTTGATGCGGACCGTGCGGAAGTGCGTCACAGTTCTGTGTGCTGACTGGTCAAGAGCTGCACACGGTAGGTGGTGACAGTTGCACCCAGTTTTTGGAACTCTCACAATCCGAAACTGAAACCGATTGATAATGAGGGGCCTGTAATTAATTATCTGTCGCGTGCTACAGCAAACAATGCGTCGTGTCACGACCAACAGGCCCCCAGCAACGCATTGCAGTAGAGAAACGCGAGGCCAATGTTTTTGTGTCAGTACCCCTTTAAAAAAAATGACGCTAATTTGTCAGACAAATAAAGAGAAAAATAAAACCTTTTGTATTTCAATCTAATCCTCAGTGGCTTTGCTTTGTAAGTTCATAACCACCACCACAACATCATGAACGTCAACACCAGGAGAATAAAGACGTTCAGACACCTATACGTATGACATCATCAGAACATGACTGGCTTAAAACTGAACAGATAGAAATAAACGGAACGCTCATACGCGTGAACAACAACAACAACAAACACAACAAGAATAACAACAACAACAACAACAACAACAACAATAATAATAATAATAATAATAATAATAATAATAATAATAATAATAATAATAATAATAATAATAATAATAATAATAATAATAATAATAATAATAATAATTCTGACTTAACAGGCTATACTGCGTTTAACAATAGCAAACCAAGAATTTGGGGAATGAAATGAGGTACAGCCGTGAGACTCTCGAAAGGAACACGTATATCAAGGAGTTCGGCCCCAGTGTTCGGAATGAGTCTGCACTGCTATAGGGCGGTGTTCAAGTTTCTATCCAGGGCCTTTGGCAATGCGCATCGCTTAATTGTACAACGGGGTCGTTACACTACGTTGGCTATAGCATCATTGGGCTCAGCATGCCATAAACCTATCATTATGAGGTGGCAGAAGGACCGGTTAGTCTTAATGACACCGGCGGTTATACGTTGTAGGTCATGAATCTTGCGACCGTTATTGGGGCGTCTTGTGGCAGTCGCAATTATTCATTTCCAAGGATGTTTCCCAATGCCGTGACGGAGCACCCATCTTATTGGTGGTAGTGGTTCTTGAAGAAAGGTAGAAAGGCACCTAATTTCTGTCTACCATCAGGTGACACGACGCAGTGCTTCCCCCCCCCTTTCTTATTTGACGGGGTCATGCCTTGAAGTGATTCCCGTACTCCCCCCAATTCTGCTTTCAACGTCCCGCCAGTGACACATGCAGCATTGAACTTGGTGCCACCGCCTCTAGGGGGGGGGGGGGGGGCTTTCTTCCGGAATTTCTCATGGTCAAAATAGCCAAGTCAAAGAGAGTGTGGGCTAGCAAGGCCCGGGAACCCTTTCTTCCGCCAACTAACACATGCAACGCCATGCCAGCGAGAATGGACTACCCTTCGCTCCTAGCCGTGTGCAAAAAAAAAAAAGGCTGAAGCCACCAACACGTCGCCCGTAGCGCACCGCGAGGAGGTGCGGAGGTCCTCCTCGAGGAGGAGGAGGTGCTCAAAGGCCGCGGCTCCAATTGAGGTGGATTACGTGGGCGCCCAACTGTGCACACCATCCCGGCAGCATTGAACATGAGCGAACCTTTGTCCAGCTTACGAGGACCGATCCCCAAGTTGCAGTTGCTTCGCGGCTCGTTTCACATGGCATGCTGATATTGCTTTCTTCTGCCCTCTCATATTAACTGTTCTGTGATGATGTCATAAGGTCATTCCGCGCACATTTCAGCTCTCAAACAGGACATAATTAGCATGGGCGAATTGTTTCATGGTCGCACTTTCGGGAGCCGCGCCATAACGAACAGAAACAGACAATCGACAAGAACGACATTCCAATTTCTCTCTTCTTTTTATTTTCTTCCCATTGTGCCCTACCTCATTACCTCAAGAGTGAGAGTGGCTGTTGTTCGTCAATATACACTTCTCGAGTACCACCCATCAAATCCTTACTCATTTTTCATTTGTTTGCTTTTACAGAGTCTAAATAATCCATTACTTATAACAGCATATAATTCCCCTCTCTCCGCACTTGTGCTCTGCCTTCTGAATAAATGCACTGTAAAATGTAGCTCCAAATAGATGAAACGGCGCCATCATACAGCGCGGCTGCAGAAATCAAGCCAGACAAGCATAGGTACACAACGCATATTCGTGTTCACCATAAAGGAGAGCCGGTGTTCCAATCACATCCCATGCCGAGTCGCTCATAACACCCACTTCGTTGTTACAGCAGGTCGCACGAAAGCCCCGCTAATTCGATCGCCCTTCCGTTCTTGTGTGTATACATAGAATCCCAAACTCCGGTCGTTACATTCAGCCGGGAACAACCTTTATATCCTTGTTGTCATCGTCGATTGCCGTGAACACGTGAATGTTATTGGAAGAGAGGGTGAAACGGCCAGAAGGGGATAGAAACAAACACGACAAACGAACTACGAATTCCGAGCCAGCAAGGGGTGTGAAAGGCGCGAAGAAAGGAAAGGGTAGCGGCTCTGTGTGACGGGGTGGGAAGGGTGGAGGGGGAGGGGAGGAGGCGTTTGTAGGAGACGCAGATTGGAGCCCAGCCCTTGACACGGCTTTCGGCGCGACTCTGGAGCATCGATCGACTCGCAGAGACTCGGCCGCGGGAGCGGCCATCATGAAGGATGGCCCACGCCCAGGAAGCTGCGAGTAATAATTGTCTCTACGCGAGAAGAGGCAGAAGAAAAACAGGAACCGAGGAACAAGAGAGAGCGCGTAAAAGGAGGGCCTTGTCTTCTGGAGCGCTCTTACGCTTCGCGCGAGTTTTTTGCCGCCGCCGCTGATCGCGATCATCCCGGCGTAATGGACTTCCGGCGGCCAGGAATGGGCGCTCCCTTATTGATCACCCGCATCAGCTGAGAATCAGCTGCTAAGTCTATTGCCACCGCTTCGTCGGCGAGTGGCACGGCCCAATCTACGTGCCTGCCCGAGTTCGGCCCGGACAGCCTAAAAGCAGGGAAATGCCTATTCGCCCTGACTGTCTCTGCTGTGCGGTCTATATATATATACGGTAGCCTCTTCCGACAGGATTTGTTCCTTCGCGGCTCATTTCAGCATTGAGTGCGCGAAAGTGTTGTCGCTAGCGGTGTTTGTTTGAATAGCGGGATTAGGGACTAAGTGTAGCTACTCTAGAGCACTCCTTCCCAGTCTGTACTCTTCGGTTGTTCGCAGGATTGGGTGTTTCAAACGACGACGACGAGCAGTAAGAAGAACCACGAAGAGACGAGCCTTTCGGCGATGCCATTATTGTGAGGTGACATGCCGCACATTAAAGAAAATGCCTCTGAGCAGTGACATTAAGTCTAGTGTGGAAGACACATAGTATTTAGTGACTCTCTGTTTGTCGTACTGAAACTGAACGGGTATTCACTGCGAAAAGTGCGGGGCTCGCTTTCGGCAAGATCGGCCTGATTACCCGGTACCGGATATTCACAAGACGCAACATAATGATACAACCACCCGCAGGTCGCGAGATCAAATCCCGGCCGTAGCAGCCGCATTTCCGATGGATGTGAAAATTCTTGATGCTTATTTGCTTAGATTTGGGTGCACGTTAAAATACACCAGGTGGTTGAAATTTCCGGAGTCCTATATTACGGCGTCTCCCATAATCATATGGTGGTTTCGAGACGCACCCCCCGCCCCCAAATTATGATTATTTTTATTGATACAACCGTCATCATCTCAGATAAAATTGAACCCATAAGCCGCTTAAACGTGTGTACGCGGTACACAGTTACAATTGGTGACTGACCTGCCTTCATTTTTGATGACTATTCATTATCGTTTAGAGTGTCATCCACCCAACAAAACCCCAATAAGGCAAGGTGCAGTCACAATATACAGCGTTATTTAGGCGACGATTTGTGTGCGCCCGTTGTACAATGCATACCGAACGCGTGTACAGTGATTCTTCAATGGATACGGAGAACAGTGAACTATAAGACTACAACAAATCCATTCTGGCAAGCCGTCAGTAGTGGAAATATTTAAGCACGCCTTAATAGTCCTTTACTCAATTGCACGCGAAGGTGTGAATAAATCCTATTGCAAATGTGACGGTGCAGAGCAACTTTTCTCTGGAAGGTGTTGGTGGCGGGTTCGTTTCCCGACACGGAATAAATTCTGCTTTAACGGCGGAGCAGTGTTGCTGGAAAACTTTAGTAGCTTCGCACCGCCAAGCAATACAAAACTATTGGCTAATTGGTTTGGCATAATTTAAGGAGAACAGCATGGCTTCTTGTTGAGACAGGGACAAAAGAAAAAAAAAAGGTGGGGGCGATATTTAAGCTTCGCTTTTTAGAGATGAACGCGATATCCTGGGCCTAGTGCGTATTTCAAATACTTAGTGCATGAAATCTTTTCGAACTTGCCATGCACTACGTGGCCTTCGGGGAATACGTGGAGAAATGGGCGTGTCTTTTGTAGTGGCTGACCGGTTTTGAACCATGAAGTCAGGATAATTACGAGTTCTAACGCCCGCTGGTAATGTATACTCCTGTACCACGCAATATTGCTGCAATATTTCATGTTGTAATGTGAAACATGTACAGTAGCATGTTTGTAAAGCCTGAAAGTTACTTTTATTGCATTTCCAAGCACAGGAAGTTATTTTCACTGCACTCACAAACAGACGCGTGACCGCTTGTCACGCAAACAACTCGGGTTTGATCCACACTCAGGTCTATAATGTTTTTTTTTATATATTGAAGCAATTCTTATTTGCATCTTTCTTGATTTTTAGTGCACGGACAGGATAATTTTTCGCTCACACCTGCCAACGCCGGAATTTTTGTAAAACGAGCTCTTTAACGTTTTCTTGTTAAAAAATAAGAAAAAAAAGGCGGCAAGGACGAGCGCTTGTCGCGAGTCTCAAGAAGTGAGCCGTTTTTTACCTCAAAGTCGTCCTACGATGATAACAGCTTTCTTATTCCCTCTAGCGGAAGGTTATTCTCCCTATAATAACCCAGGAAGCTGTGTGCCATGCATCGGGGTAATATAATTAAAACCATCACAGTTTTACGCCTTAAAACCACCCTATGATGATGACAAACTCCTTGTAGGAGGCCCCGCCGTGGTGGTCTATATTGGCTAAGGTACTCGGCTGCTGACCCGCAAGTCGCGGGTTTGAATCCCGGCTGCGGCGGCTGCATTTTCGATGGAGGCGGAAATGTTGTAGGCCCGTGTGCTCAGATTTGGGTGCACGTTGAAGAACCCCAGGTGGTCAAAATTTCCGGAGCCCTCCACTACGGCGTCTCTCATATTCATATGGTGGTTTTGGGATGTTAAATCCCACATATCAATCAATCAATCAATCAATCAATCAATCAATCCTTGTAGGAGGGCTCAACTCCACCCCAGTTCAATACGATTCACAGATTGTGCCTCGAGTTTTCCCAGCATAGTTATGATATTATCAATCACCGAAGTTCCAAGCATTAGGAATATAGTAACACGAGGTACGTGGTGTTCTTTATCGTGCACTTAAATCTACGTAAACAGGCCTCTAGCCTTACGCCTGTATTGAAATGGGACTTTGACGGTCAGACTATTGTCCTGCGACCATCGTGTCAGCGTGGTCACATAAACTACCATAGCGATCTGCCGTGCACCAAGAAATGCGGGTGCTGTGTGATCGGGAGCTCATTTGTTGCTTATGCGATGTAGCCGTTTTGTCCCTGTGCTCGCTCAGCCATAACGAAGAGGCGAAATAAATAAATTCGTCGCAGTTGAGAGCAGCGCGAATCGCCCCGGTGTAAACGCACGCAGCGTGTGCCGCGATCCGCCACGGGATATGCACCAACGTCCGTGGCCGGCGTTACTAACCCTCTTATTCACAAACGCTCCTCGACTCGACTTTACCCCTTCACTTGACAGAGTTGAGCCTTGCGTCACCACTCGGCTGAAAATGACGCTGCGCTACTGAAGAATCGCAGCAGACTTTTGCTGGTATACAGTGATTTGCCGTACCGAGAGATGGCGCTCCAATCGGCTTTTCCAAGTGAAGGCGAAGCGCTGAATAAAGGGAGGTTCTAGAATACGGGGGTTAGACATGCACAGTCGGGACGTGTGCGCGAGGGTTTCCGCGATCGCTGCTGTTGCTGCGCGCGGAGGCGCGAGGGGTTGCGGGGCGATAATTATTCCCGATAAGCGTAATTCGATTTACAACCCCCAATGGAAGGAGAAGCGCGGGCTGCCCGATGTAGCCATAGTGCCCGGGGACCCAATTGCGTTAATGGCCGATGGCCCGGCGACTCGATAGCGTAGCGGCGAACCGTCGGCGGCAAAAAGAGCGGAGGAACAATTGCACGCGCATGCCCACGTGCGCGTTGCGTGTGTTTGTGAATGTGTTCGGGTGGTAATATGAAGGA
Organism: Rhipicephalus annulatus; assembly: GCA_013436015.1. Classification (NCBI taxonomy): domain Eukaryota; kingdom Metazoa; phylum Arthropoda; class Arachnida; order Ixodida; family Ixodidae; genus Rhipicephalus; species Rhipicephalus annulatus. The sequence goes on from WOVY01003130.1 coordinate 174,706, forward strand.
GCAAGAGTCGGAAACAGAGACGACGTATATATTTGCCGAAACCGCGGAGAATATCGAGTGGATCGCTGGGCGCGGAACTGCGCAGTTGTGCGTGCGCGTTCGCTAATAGGAACGACGAGTGGTCGCTTGCACTTAATTTGAGCAACGAGATGAACAAAGAAAGAAGAAAAGGACATAGAGAGGTTTCAGCTGGAAGTCAATGCAAGCGTTTGCTTCGTGTTGTGAAGTCGCATTTGTTCACACTAAAAAGTTTGATGAAATCATCATTATCTTTTGCTTCTTTATTGCGATGCTGCACCGTACGGGCGTATTTTGTGGCAATCTACGTCTTAGGACACACTGTGAGAAATTGTGCACTGTACCGTTATTGATGAGGGACACACGCAGCTGGGTATTCGTACGGTGATAAATAGTTATAATAGAAAGCACGTGCGCCAATCAAATCACTGCATGTTACTACTTTAGCAGTGTTTGGTGATAAACACTGTCATCACTCTGCTCGAAGAACTCTAGAACAATCTCGAAATCACGTTGAGTTGAAGTGAAGTTGGGCGATCTATCACGTTATGCAGGCGAATTTGCGCACATAGCGTGTGCACGGGACCATGTCTTTGAACACGTTCGATCAAACACAAGAACGCCAAACTGATTAATGCACTCATGCCAGCGCAAGCTCACTTCCTAGACGGATTCCACTTGAAAGTGTATGTCTACAACGAATAGGTACCGAAGTTGTATATAGTTCTTCCATCTCCATTCTGAACAACGCCTCAATCGTAGTAAAATCCCGCGAAAACAATGACGAAAAAAAAACACGACAAGAGGAAACAAATCAAGCACGAGTGTTCGTGCTTACAGTGTCCGAGACGATAAACTTTGTTATCTACGCCACTGATTTCGAAGGTCGCACCTTCACTCGAATAACTCTGTAATTATAAGAAATAGGGTTCTTATTTACCTTTTTGGTGAAGACGAAGCAATAGTCACGGTGGGGACCAGAAAGCAAAGTTTTGCTGCATCACATTTCAACTCGCGAAACACTAAACTTCTTCGCCTGTACAAACAATGTAGCGGACTTCAGTGATTGTGGAAACGCACAAACTTCATGTCCGAAGACGAGCAGGGGATTCTTGCAAGACCAAAAAAAAGTTGCCCACAAACCAAGTGCACCCGACTAAAGAAAAGTGGAGAACTTCCGACTGTAAACCAGCGAGTCGGCAGGCAAATGGGCCTGAGACTTTTCAGCGAATTCCGAGTGAGCAGTGCAATTCCACTAGCCAAGAGAGAGAGAGAGAGAGAGATAGAGAGAGAGAGAAAGATAGTAGAAAAGTAAGACGTCATGTAGCAGACTTGCTTACGTCAAGAAAATACAAACAAATAATGGTTAACTTTGCATTGCTGTGCCTCTGTTTCCTTTGAAACGGAGGTGAAAAGAGGGAGTATTCGCCGTCAATGTTAAGTAAAAAATTTTTAAAAAATGTGAAGCCAAAAAAGCCACGCCTTTAGACACCAGGAAATGGTTTACTTGTACCGACAGGCGGCAGGGATCAGACCTACCGCTGTCAGAGGAGAAGCTTTTTTTTTTTTTTTAACGGTGACAGAAGGCTTAGTCTAGCTGTCCGCGCTTCCTAAAACATTTATCGTCTTCCTAAACATCGTGGCAGACTTTCAGGGGTTAGCTCGGTTTCGAGACGCCTAGATAATTTTTCACCTTGCTGTCATTGCTGTTGAACACTAGGCGTACAATGAATGACAATAGCTACTCCAAGTAAAAAAAAGAAACAAACGCGGAAATAAAATAAAGGACTGCGTCCTTGCATTCTTCAAGTCGACCGTTCGCGTACCCTTCCATGCATCTGTCAAACAACTGGAGAAAACAATCGAGTGACAAATGGTCTCAGACTGTGACTCGAAAAAAGAAAGTCGCTGAAGTGGTGCGCATTCATGGTCAGAGACGAGTTTTTTAGCAAGTGCCTTGTAAATGAGCCGGAAGTAAGAAGCGTGGAAAGAAAGAAGGGTTGACAATGGCTTCCACGTTCACTCGGTTTTTCCTTCTTTTCGTAGCGGGAACCACCGACAATCCAGCGCCAAACAACAGGGAGAAACGAAGGCTGCGGTGAAGACGTAGCCAGCAACAGCTTGAGGAGGTGTCTCTACGTGAAGAAAAAAAAAATCGCGGAGACAAGACGAAGCTCTCCGAAACTAGAGGCGAGGGTGGGATGCTCCGCATTGCGCCCCACCTCCCCCCCCACTTTTTTCCCGTTCTTTTTTAGTGGTGGCCCCTGTCGGACAGTTTCTCGCTCAGCCTTCGTAAACAATGCGTTTGGCTTTAGCTCCAAACAAACAAACACACAAACAATAAACAAGTTGGTGCGTTTCTGTAAGCGGCGCAGCTATGGCACATTCTCTCTTGCATGCGAATAAAGGAAAATTCTCGCAGTCTTGGTTTTCTTTTTGTACAAAACGCCCGTTCTTAGAATACGGACAGATGAGGAGCAAGTGCCACCAAAAAAAAAAGGAAAAATAAGAACATCTGCGGTTCATGTACCCAGCATGCGCGGGCTTTGTTCTTTGTTTTAATAAGACGTCATCTTGATACACGCAGGGCCAACATCACCCAACGTCAAGCCAGAACAGAGAGGCCAACTTTGCAGGAGCATGTTGATAAAAAACAAAATCCAAGCCACTGACATGACGATCTGGTACATGCGCAAAGAAAAACAGAAAATTCAATTGAAGAAAAATGAAGGTGGCTTTCTTCTTGGATGAATGCCTATATACACCCTATATGAGCTTTTTCTCGAGCTTTAGTTGCAACTCTAAGTAGTAGTTACAGCGTGTAGTTACTATTTGGTGGCTGGCCTAAAAGAAAGAGTAAATAATTAAAACAATGACACAAGAAGCCTCACTGAGTGTACCAACCATCTTCAACCCTACGCATCATCATCACCATTTTCATCTGGCAACATCGCGTCGCAAGCCACGCCCAGATCACTCTGCCTCTAGGCCTAGCTGCCCTTTGATGAGAGAAAAACAAAAACAGTTAGGCTCGTTATTGAGAGTTCTGGCTTGCTACGTATGGGACTGTCTTTAAAGAGACACGCCAACTGTATTTGGAGATCAATATGCTCTCTTCGAAGAGTCGTGTGATTCCCTAGAGAGTTAACGTGTTTCTTGAAAGAGGTTCATGCGCGTGACAAATCAGGACTCAACAAAAGAGGTCACACATTAATTTTATAATTATTATTATTATTATTATTATTATTGCAGTTGTTGTTATTGTTATTATTGTTGTTGTTTGTGTTGTCGTTGTTGCTGTTGTTGTTGTCATAGATTGGGGTCGCTTATGTCCCTGCTGTCTTTAATAAATGTGTAGAAGACAGTGTGTACACTAGAATCAGGTCAATCGCAAGATGCCACTGGCCAAGAAAGCAAAAAAAAAAACATGGTTGATCTCTCCGTCATAGCAATCGCTATAACACTAAAGTAAAATGTCTCCTTACAGAAGTTGTTTATCATTTGCAGTACATTGCTATAGGAGAGTTTGTACAATGTATGTTGGTTTTTGACAGCTAAAGAACCGTTTAGCATGAATTCATAAGTGCACCCACGTTGATGATTCGTGATACCTATCGATCCCGACGACTAACATTCATGTTTATAATTAATTATTCACTAATGATTAAACATGCCCTTGATGCCATGTATGCATGTGGTAGCTGCAGTAATCGGTTAGCGAAAACGGACAAAGGGCTGCAAAAGCCAGGAGAGCTTGATTGATTGTACACCAAACTTCGGCTAAGGTTGCCTACTCTTTTCGTTGGAAGCGAAAATGTTCTAGACCCTTGTGCTCAGATTTGGGTAACAATTGTATACTAAAGAGCTCGGTTTTTCGTGTTTGTAACAATAATAATGAGATCTAACAGACAATAATACCAAGGAAAGTATAGGGGCAGTTATTAGACCGAATTGTTATGTAAATGAGAAGAAAGAAAAGTGGGTGAAAAGATAACTTGCCGTGGGCAGGATACGAACCTGCGACCTTCGAATAACGCGTTCGATGCTCTACCACTTAGCTACCCTGGCGGCTGTCCCCAGACACTTTTCTGGGTTTATATGTGAATTTAAACGTGGAAGTGTCAGTCAGCGCCACCTGTAGCCATGGCGGCTAGTGTGGCACACTCTTTATAAGCCAGTTTGGCGTCACGTCGCACGTGAACTTATTACGAGCAATTTAAATTCTACTAGAAAATAGTGATTCGTGCAACACTTTCACTGGCCGCGAGTCAAAAGCCCAATCTAGAGAGGAAAAAAAAAAGTACCTAAAGCACGAATGGCTAATTCGATAATACCACACACTCGTACCGTTACTCGTGCCGCGTGCGCTATACAGCCCCATAAAGTTTGTGTCCTCAATTAAGGATTGCTGCGTGAGGCCACCAGAGATATGTAACAAATGATTTAGCTAGTGGTTACATTGGTGTCCCTGACCCATTAGAGAACAAGCCACGATAGCATCTCTACGAGCTCTCGACACCACGACGATACGGTGTCTATATAGCGCGAAGGCCTGGGTTAAAGGTAAGCAGATTGCGAAGACGAGCTAGCCCACACGTGACTCGCGTACAAGTGGTCTTCACCTTCACAACTCTACACTCTAAGACGAAAAGGACTAAAGTGGGGTATGCCATTGGTCCTTCAGGGGTTTAAATGCGCTGCCACAGATTTTGAACCAATTTTGGACTAACTGCGGGAGTGACTGCAAGGGTTGAACTGTTACCCCCAAGCACTTACTCCACTTAGTTTAAATGTTGTGGGACTAACAGTTGAACCGTCTGCACCAATGGCAAAAAAATGGCGACACTGCATTTGTGGAGTATATTTTATGTTTATTCCAATTTAATCAGCACTGAGGAACATAGCTTGTTATTCATGCCACACACACACACACACACACACACATATATATACATACGCACTATTATTTCAACTTAAAACACCGCAAACACTGACTGCCCGTGCTATACTACGAGAACAGGCTATCGGGTATATATAGTACAGTATTTTGACCTCCCATCTAGCGCCAGTGGGCGACTTTTACTCGGCTTAAAAAAGCAATAAACATTGATACCGTAACGCGAAAATTTACATAGGCAAATTCGTAGCACCGATGCGCACCGATCTTTTACTATGGATCCATCTAATCTTCAACATGCCTCCAGCCCGACATTACGAAGTATCAGCTGGCATTCGATCACGTCGGCCGAACCAGCGTTCGCAGTGCTGGCGCCCGAGTCCGCAAACATAAACATAGCAGCGGCGCATATGCGGGAAAGCCGGCGAAGCAGCCAGGCGCCCCGCCGATGCCATACCGTGTCGGCTTGCCGACGGCGTCGCTAGGCTTACGACGAGTACGGCTAAACGACCACCGGCGATCGCAACATGCGGCTCGCGTGGAATTTTCGTCGTCGGTATTTTATTGTCACAAATGAACAATAGGTAAGTATCCCATGTTCGCGGTGTCTTACCGGGTGATGTAGATATCTGTATACTTAGAGCGAGGAGACCGTTCGCAGGCACGGTTCTTTCATTGTGCTGGTAAGTCGCTCCCTGTGTGCCGCCAGCCACACGATTAATCGTATCCGCGATCGCCTACACGCTGGATTTCTGATAACGACTGTCGCATGGAGAAAAAGACATAGGTTTGTCTGAGCTACATTTTCTGTGAATTTGTACGCGACGTTTCCTTCGCTTGTGCCGGCAATGCACTCACACCGGCAGCCAGCTTGATACCGATGACGTACGAAGCCTACTTTTTCTATATATCGCTTTGAAGTTGTGATCACTGTTTGGGTACACGACCGCTGATGAACAGCTTACTTTTATTAGCGTTGTCAGTGTTCATCGTAGTTCGAAATAATTCAGCACATTGAAGCGAGTTATCCGCATTGCCCGTGTTCGGCAATTTTCACTTGGTTTCGGCCCGCCCGTGCCGGCATGGTGAAAACGCGAAGGCGCTTGTTGTGTGCACTGACTGCGTGTTGTACCATTTGCCTCTCATAACATCTTCTATTCGTTTCATATTGCTTCGCTTTCACAGTGGCGTATAGCCTATGTAACTTGTTTTCATGATCGCCGACCACGCCGAGCATTGCAGTGCAGCATCGACAGGAGGCGATCGCGGCACAGTTGCCCTCCCCGTTGGTCTCTTCATTGCCGGGCGTTTGCGCACGACACGCACTGCCACGCATTTCGTCCCTGTTGGACGAACCGTTCGTCAGTTGGTTTAACGACTGCAGTTAGTCCAACTTTGCCAAATTTCGGCTTAGAATGTAACACGGCGTTGAATTGGAACGCGAGCACATCGATGCATTACGCCGCCTCGCACACACGATCTCTGACATCTCCAGCCTGCTCATCTATGCACGGGGTCCACAGACCCCTGTTCTTCGTTCCAACGCAACTTCCGCTCAAAAATGTATAGCAGCTTCTGCGTCGTCGTCCAAGAAGCCGTGCGCTCATGGGTTCCCGACGCGAAAGCGCTTCCGTGTGCGCGCTGCAGCCAGTCGTCCCCCCGCATCATGTTCTCCCCGATGTCGCTTCGCCATTTCTCAGGTTTGGCGAGCATATCCAGCTTGTCTTGCGCTTAGCTGGGCGACAACTGTTTGCCCTTTCTGGGCACGTCCGCACATCGCACCGAGCGCTGCCATTCGCCACAGTCAGTGCGCACACAACGCACAGCGGTGCAGCAGCCGATCGAGGGCAGACCCCCCTCTATACCCCCCAGACGTGTGCTAGCTCGGTAAGGGGATCCACACTTTCTGCACAAATGGCACCGCCAGACACATTCATCATTGTGGCCGGAGTCGCTAAGGGAGCCGCCAGTGCTGGTGCTTCAGCCTTGGACGCAGTGCTCCTTTCTCTCACCTCCTCCCCTCTTCTCTTAGCCCCCTTTTACGCCACCCCCAACACTGTCTGGAGCGAAAGCTCGACCAGCCGCTTGCACTACGTATACATGTTCCACGTGTGGCGCCGGCGCCTCCAGTGTTCCGCTGTCGCGCGGGAGACGGCCTTGATTGCCGCGTTTAGCTGCTTCCGGAGAGCGACTGATGGCAGCATCCCTCTCCTTTCCGACGGCTCCTATTCGCCGTCTTCATCACTTTGAGCGGAATAATTTTTCCCGCGCTATTTGCAGGCCTTTGTTTTTGATTAATTGCGGCGGTTATAGCGTGTCCACGAGAAACTGATTACACCGGGCTGTTTCGGTTACCTCGCGTAATAAGAATCTGGTTGCTGGGGGTTCAAAGACTGCACCGCTTATTATTAGCCTAAGGGTGTCGAAGACGTGGCGGGGCGATGACCTCTCGAAGCTTGTGTTGGTGGTACTTAGCGGAGAAAGAAGCGGCGTTCGCCGAATGGTATGTGTGAGGAAGGGTGGTTTTGATAAGATTGATCTAAATGATACTCAGAATAATTAACAAATTGTTACGTTGCTCAGTGATACACAGGTTCGCAGAATAAGCTGAATACACAGTCATGCCGGATACGTTTAGGAGGCCTAAAGAAAGCCCATTTAACTTCTACGCTCAGGCGTAAACGCCAACGAAGCAAAAATTTAATTGGCGAGAGTACTTAGTGGGGAAAACAAGAACTGTTAAGTTGAGCCGACTGCTTGAACGTGGTTTCTTTCATCACCTTTTATTACGAAAGTAGCGAAGATGAGTTCTAGAATAGTCAAAAGCTGAGTTTCGAAGGTTAGTGTGCCGATTTATTCTCGCATAAATCACGTGTAAGTACCACACTTGCAAAGTCGGAGGAATCTGAACATAGAAAAGACCATCGACAACTGCATACTTGTGTTTCACAAGAAATACGTTTTGTAACTTGCTTTGAACAATGAGTGCACCAAGATGATGAGACGTCGCTCAACATCAATTTGTTAGAAACTTAAAAATAAGCCTATTTTGGCATCGTTTTATCCACCATACACGTAGTTTCGACATCTCTGATTTAGCGGGGCCCGTCCACGGAACAGGTTTCATTCTTGCGAAAGCATACATAAATTGATACGCGGTTTTGCTGATGAAACAATTTACGTGTTTGATTCTCAGGAAAGCGACCACAATGTAACATGAAGATGCATGCAGGAACATTTGAAGTCAGTGTGTTAACTAGAAATATACGTTCAATTTTGGCGGCCAATATAAATGTGGAGCACTCAACCAATACGATGATCGGAACTCATTTTGCTTTTAAAATCAGAATTATAAGTAGCTAACACGCTCCTTTTCTGCTTAAGGTCAAAACTGACTTGTATAAATGTTCAGTGGGAACGAAATTGACGAGTAGGAGGCATGATTTCTTATTTTTTGTCTTTTTTATATTTTTATTAGATTTAATTACTGACATATCCTGCCACTATTTAAGGCAAAAGTCCTACAGATGTCTCATCAAGCGTGAAAAGTGACTATCGGTGACAGCCCGAGGCCAAACGATGCTCAATCACCTGTCACCTTATTGTGATACCCATATCACCAAAATTTGGGACGTCACATGATGATGACATCACATGACATCGCCGCTTGATCAAGGGTGGACCCAAGTCGTTGGCAATGCAATCCCATTTGAGGTGCTGGGCTTCAGGTGGAGGAGAAGGATCAATACAATTAGTTTAAAATAAAAGATAAGAAAAGATGGCTCGTTCTTGCCTTCGGGTGGTCATAGGCACATGCGTAACACATCATGTGCCAATTTTTATTATTTTTGTCTACAACAAACTTGCGCTCATATACCGCCAGCTTCAATCTCAATAGTCATCTGTGTATGAAGCTCTCCCATAGTTTCTCGTTACGATAATTAGGTTAACCGTTAATGCAGCTTATTTAGTATTCACCGCTATATACATATATAGGCACGCGCAGCTATCGCGTTCCTCGAAAGCGCCACCGTTACAGTACGTGCAGGAATAATTGCAAATTGTGGCAAAACGAGCACGCCGGTTAAGACACAGTGGCGCGATGGTCAAAGGCCAGGCGAGGAGAAGGCGGGGAAGGAAAGAGGGGAAGAGGTGAATGCGGGAACGTCCTTAACGAGATGGAGAAAGTCGTTAGCAGTCTAACCCAGAAGCTACGAGTATAACGCACGCGCTGCTTCTCCAAACAATGAGGCAACGTAAACGAGACAGTGGCGCCAAATGTTTAGCCCACAAAGCCGCTGCTCCGAGCGGCAATGAGGCGACAATCGGGGGTCAAAGCGGTTTCGCCTTCACCGCGGCGAGAGATACAGATACAGTTTAGGTGCGTCTGCGCGCGACTGCGAGAGTCGCGCATAGAGCGCAGGTGCGCATGAAGGCAGCCTCTCAAGTGTGTGGCGCCGCACAAGTTTAACAGCACGCATCCGGTTATGCGGCGAACGCAATGACCCGCAATCAAACGCGATTAGCGCGCCACTCTCCGTTTTCAGGCGCAGATGCGAGGACGTGCGAGCGGCGACGCGAGCGGCCTAAATTTAAACCTAAAGTGTCGCTTCTAGTCCGAAACGAAGATATTTGTGAATGTGAGTAAATATTGTGAAGGATTGTGCTTTGCTCGATCGATTTGCCTTGTAAGAGCTATTGTATATACGTATTGGGTGTTGCTGTAATCACGGCTTGAAGCACAGATCCTTAAGGCATAATGGCAAAGAGAAAAAATATATATATATTTCGCCGCAAGGTCAAAGAAAGGCATACGTGACAATAACAAATTGTAATGTTAACGAAGCGAGGCTGGCAGCTGGCAGCGTTGCTTCGTACAACCGAGTCTTCCAGCCTGTCAGACTTGGTCACGTGGTTATAGAACATATTGTATCAATGCTGATGCAGACAAGCAAATAAAACAAATGTATGTATAAGGGTGAACTCGTGCCTACAACTCTTAAGTGACTATGGTCGTCAAAGTCCAAGTTAGTCGAATTCCAAAGATGACAAACTTCTTCGTAGCCAGAGCCCACGAATGCGTGTCGCATGCGAGCCGGATCTGGCCTGGAGATCCTGCTACGATGGTCATGGCACGATATTTGAACGCGGTCAACCTGTCTCAGCATTACCCCCCTCCTCAGACGCACCGTCCCGATGCTTCAGAGAATGAAAGGATGCATGCGCTCACTCACTTGCTTTCCGGCGATCTGTCATGATATGGCTTCGTATATATATATATATATATATATATATATATATATATATATATATATATATATATATATATTATATATATATATATATATATATATTTATGGCTTCGTATATATGATATGGTATACGTGTATATAGCACTTCCGTGGGATTGCGGCGTCTTGAGCTATCGTGCCCAGCAGATCTGACTTCATAGGTGACGTCACTTATACGGTGGAGTACTTCATGAGGGCTTAACTATCGGCAAATAAGCTTTTAAGAGAGTCCGCGGCGGCGCACTGGGGTCCATATTCAAACTTTGTCACCAGGCTGAATATGTGCGTCACTGCGTCACTTGTTGTATCGACTAGAATCGATGCACTGTTGGCGACGAGTTCTGTATCTTGCCATTCGTCGTGCTTGCTCGACTCTCTGCAAGAAGTTATCTAAACCACGTAGATGTATAGCTGCTTTCACCCGTAGTGGAACATGGCATCCGATGTGGTGGTTATATACTCTTCCGCCGAATACAAGTGCGAAAGCGGCAGCGCGGGTTGTTTATTGAACGGCTGTATTACATGCGAATGTGATGTACATATAGGGTAACATTTCATCCCAGTGTTTATGTTCAACATCGACATGCATTGAAAGGATCTCGGTCATAGTTCTGTTGAGGCGTTCGGTTAAGCCATTTGATTGAGTGTGGTACGCCGTTGTTCTTTCATGATCGGTATTTGCCATTCGCACCAGGCATTTCTTTAGGTCTGCTGTAAATGCTGTTCCACGATCCGTTAAAACGATGATAGGCGCACTATGCCTGAGGACTATGTGGTTGACAAATAACTTGGCGACTTCGGCAGTTCTTGCACTGTACAGATATAGTCAGTCTCATAGTAACGGGTCAGATATTTATGGGTACGACTGTCCATCTGCCTGCAGATGACGTCGGGAAAGTTCCTAGGAAGTCCATGCTGACTTCTTAGAATGAGGCATCCGGATGGTCTATTGGCTGGAGAAAGCAGGCTGGTTTTGCGGGTCAAGTTTGGCGCCGTCTACATTGGCTTCATGTTTTCACGCAGCGCTGGACTATGCGAGCAATTTAGGTCAGGTATTTTAGACGAATCCTGGCGAATGCTCACATCCATGTGTCATGATGTTGGTTCATTGTGACATGCATGCATGCAGAATTTCTTTTCGCACGGCCATATGTATGACAAGTAAAACTTTTCGCCATTACGTTCGAGGTTCTTCTTGTAAAGGACACTTCCTCGAAGGCTGACCTTGATTGATATGTGGGGTTTAATGTCCCAAAACCACTATATGATTATGAGAGACGCCGTAGTGGAGGGCTCCGGAAATTTAGACCACCTGGGGTTCTTTAACGTGCGCCCAAATCTGAGCACATGGGCCTACAACATTTCCGCCTCCATCGGGAATGCAGCCGGGACTCGAACCCGCGCCCTGCGGGTCAGCAGCCGAGTACCTTAGCCACTAGACCACCGCGGCGGGGCTCGAAGGCTGACCTTATGAAGCCCTCTAGAGAATATGCAAGTGACTTGAACGTCGAGACCCTGCAGGTGTTGTATAAGTGGCAGAAAATCCGGGTCATCTCGTTGTTCTTGAGCAGTTTCTGATGCGTCAACAACGCCTAGAAACGGGAAGTCTTCTTCTTCAGACACACTTGGATGGACGGGCGCGCGTAACTAATGTCGGCATCACTGTGTTTTGTCCCGGATTTTTATACTACATGTAGTAATGTCATATACTCCGGTAGCCTGAGGCTCCATCATGCTGGTCGTCCTGACAGATGGAGTCTTGCCAGACAGCACGGAGCATGGTGGTCACTGACTGCTTTGAATGGTCTACCATAAAGGTAGGGTCAAAACTTGCTTATTGCCCAGATGACTGTGAGGCACCCTTTCTCAGTTGCACTACAGAGTAATTTGCCTCAGCTTTTGATCGAGAGTTTGCGGATGGCACAGTCTAACACTTTCTCTTGACCATTTTGCCACTGCAGTATAGGATGGCGTCAAGGCCGACATTGCTGGCACCGGTATGAACTTCAGAGTCAGCTGTCTCATTAAAATTAAAAAGTATTGGTCAACCTTGTAGCCGCTTTTTTAATTCGTTAAAACTTCGCTGTTGTTTGCTTTACCATGTGAAGGGCACGTTGTCTCTTGCAAGTTTTGTAAGAGGTTCCCCAATCTATGAGAAGTTTTCCACAATCGTCTATAGTAGGCACATAATCCAAAAAATCGACGCACTGACTTTTTGTTTCTGGGTTTCGGGAATCTCAGTGGCTGTCCTTTCGGTATCCGGAAGAACGCCTTCAGAACTAATGTCATGCCCAAGTAATCACAGCTCTTCGAAGACAAAGCGGCATTTTTTCCGGTTTAATTGTCAAGTCTGCTGACCGGATGGCTTCAAATACTGTGTGTAGTCGCTCTATAGATATAGATGTTGGTCAAATGTTGCAGAGAATACGACCGCATCATCTAAATCCACCATTTCAATCCTGCGAGGACAGTGTCCATCATTCGTTGGAACGTTGCTGGCGCGAAACAGAGGCCGAATAGAAGTGCTTTAATTTCGTAGAGGCCATGTCGGGTTACGAATGCCGTTTTTTCATGGTCCCACTCGTCGACCTCTATTTGCCGATAACCGCCCTTAAGATCTAGGGAGGACAAAAGCTTTTTGGATCGCAGCCAATCTATAGTGTATTGTCGATACGTGGCAGGACTAGACATCGCATTAAGTTACACGGTTAAGTTTGCCATAGTCGACACAGAATCGAAGTGTGTTGTCTTCCTTCTTAACGAGCACTACGGGGGTCACCCATGGAAGGCTGGATGACATCATCTGAAAGCATGTCCTCCACTTGCTTCTTGGCAACTTCTCGTTCGTTTTGTGACACTCTTCATGGGTGGGCATATATGCCTCGTGGCGTCTTTCGTTTCATAATTCTGTGTTTCGTAATTGGCGTGCGTAGGAAATTTGAGGCAGTGGAGAAGGAATCAGAGATTTCTTTGCCAAGGCATAAATCTGTCTCTTTTGACTTCCTGAAAGCCTGGTTGACGGTTACGGATGTGTCGACGTTGCAGACCACTCGTCGAGTGCTTGACGTCGTTAAGCTGCATAGTTCGGTCGCCGTGCAGAACTCGTGGAAAAAGGCAATAGAAGCGTGCCTTGAGTGATGTGTTGAAGTTCATTAGAGAAATTGTGTGTTTAGAAAAAGTTTATAACGCTTTGGAGTACTTCGTACTATAGACTACTCCCGAGCCGTGATTTGTGAATAGGATATCTGCACTGCCTTTTGTCAAGTGAACAAGATCTCGAGCCACGTAGATACCTTTGTCCGAAAACAGCCTTATATTTGTATCCACTATAACTTCGAGGCCGTACGATGCCTCATTCCTTACAAGCACCATTACACAGCCCCATTACAGCTGAAACACTTGAGAATCTCGTAGTGCACTGTCCCACATTTGCTACGCAGTGGTCTTTGCTGATTAAGGAATATAAATTCTTAGGACTTAAGTGCGCGACCCTAGACGACTGCCTCTTTCCGAGTGGTAGTGCTTCCCGACGCGACCAGGCCCACCGAGCTCTCCTTACACTTATGAACCAAATGAACCTGGCCACCCGTTTATAGACGGTCTTTTTTATTATTTTTCATTTATGTTTCTACTCATACACGTCGAAGTCTTCGTCATTTTTTTCTTCCTCAGCTTCTTTCCTCTTTCTTCCCTCTAATCTTTGTTTCCTCTGTTTCTCTTTCCTCCTCCCGAAAGAGTGAGCAGGTGTTGTGCCCCTCCAGGTGGCAGTTGCCAGCTTGTTCTCTCCCTCTTTCGTCTGTGTCCTTGTGTATCTGTGTATGTAAATCAAATAATGAATAATAATAATACACAGTAGCGTGGCCGCACAGTTACGTCATCATCAACAATTGCGTAGAGCAGTTATAGGCGTCGTTCCTCTTATCCCTCCACAGGCAGAGCTCGTTCGGTCGAGAATGACACGCTCGACCTACGCAGGTTGATTACGGCACCATTAGCTTGCAGAAAATTCATTCCTATAATGAGTTCCCTTGAACATTCGGGCGCAGTATACAATGAAATTGGTAACGTAAATAAAGCCTCGCATTACAAGTCTTGCGGTGCATCGGCCAAGGAAGGAAGGAAGCAACAAAAGGGAGAAGGCAGGGAGGTTAACCAGAAAGACATTCGGTTGGCTACCCTACACTGGGGGATTAGGAAAGGGGACAAGAAGGGGCGTAATAATGTGACCGCCATGCCGTGCGTATCTGCGATCCACTCCACTCTATCACAACACTTGACCATTTTGTGACTTATTACTGAATAATCAGCGTCGGTGTCGACTAAGGCATATAGCTGCCATCCTTCACTTCTCAACCACAAATATAAAGTACTATTTTTGTCACTGCACCTACTTACCATACCTACCTCGTCGTCACCCTCAAACTGCACTGGAGGATTTTCTTAACTGAAGTTATCAGCGGTCTCACCTGTGCTAATCGCTTATTTAGGTTTTCCAGGAGTACTTGGAATGTAAGAAGGACGACCAGGCTGTTTTTAAGCTGCACGTGGGCTGGGTGACCGGTAGCGCATAGGCGATGATGACCGTGACTGATGTTGGCATCGAAGGGATGAGTTGTTGCGCGTGGACAAGTACAGCTCAATATCTGCTGGTCGTTCACCGTTTCGAGTGCATCGTGCATATATCAGGGATACTCTTGAACCAGCACGTCGGTAAGGGTAGAGTATGTACTGATAAGTTGCTCTTCCACAATGAAAACACAGAGGTCTGTGCTCGTAGACACACCAGACGTCCCTTTGCTGGGGCTTATGCTCCACATATAGCGGGATATGCTATACGTGCTCCTGGAGTCGGATATGTTCCCGTGAACAAGGTGCGCTGCATGCTGCAGGTGAGAGAGGAGTCACCGCCCTCACAACTGCCACATTGCTGTGTACCGTGGGTTGTCTGAGAACTTCAGGGTATGCTGGGATAGGTCGAATCGGATGCGGCTCACTCTCTGACTATCGTATGACCTGCCTCAATTTGTCTCGAACAATGTCCGCAACAGATAGTGGAGTTGCAGTCTAGGGAAATCGTAGACTACTGAAATATTCTCTAATAACACATCTAGTGAGCTCTCGTAGGGCCTCGATGTCGTTTCGAGAGAACACCTATGCTGATGCGCAGTTTAAAATCCAGTTGTACTGCCGAGCCCACTGTTCCAATGTTTTTCGATGGCTGTCGCTTCCGAATAAAGGTCAGCAACAGAGCGTGGGGAGGTGTGGACGAGAACAGGGACCAACTCTTGCTTCACTCCGCGCATTAGATGACGTACCTTCTTATCCTCAGCCTTGTTGGGATCCGCACGCTTGAGCAGGAGGACCATGTCCTCGATGTACATTGCAGCACTTTCGTTTGTGAGCTGGTTTTGCGATTTTCATCGAAGCACCCGAGCCTTTTCTTTCTGGTCTGTGTTCGCGTAAGTATCCACCGATTGTCGTCGGAATACCTCCCAGGTAAAAAAAAACGGTTTGATGGTCCTCAAACCATGTCGTTGCGAAGTCTTCCAGGGCAAAGTATACGCGACGGAGTTTCTCTCTGTCGTCACATTCATTCAAGCTCGCCACTCCCTTGAACAGGTCCAAACAATCTTCCACGTCTTCGAACGAGTTACCATGGAATACTGGCGGCTGGCGTGGTTGGCTGATGTACACTTGTGCCGGTGTTACCTGGCTAGTCATATATTGGTGGCGTCATCGTCTGAGTTCCCCTTGGTGTGAAGTGGACTGAATTCAGGTGAGTCACCTCGAAGACGGTGCGATTTGTCCCTCTGGTGTGTAGGAGTCACTTCCAAGGAGTTGACTGGTTGGTGGTCAGGGCTGTATATATATGCTACATGTCTTGAGCTCGTGGGGCTTCGATTCATACCCGCACTTCCACCAGAACTGTAGCCATGCTGAGGCAGACAGGCTAATAAAACAAACTTACTTATTCGGGCAAACTTGTGCCCACAACTCTAAGTGACTATGGTTGTCAAAGTCCGAGTCAGTCGAACTCCAAAGATGTCAAACTTCTTCGTAGCCAGAGCGCACGAGAACGTGGTACATGCGAGCTGGGTCTGGCCCAAGGAGGATTAAAAAAATTGCTGGAGTGAAAATTATTGCGCAGAAGTGAAGCCGTTCCTCTGGCAAGATGGCGGCTGCGGCTGCCATCTTACTAGGGGCTTGATAAGTTATCACCGTTCAGCGATTAAAAACAAAGCGTTTCCCTCACACGCCCAACGAGTTTAATGTGGGAACTTTTTCGGGTCACATAGTGCTCCAAGTGCGTCTTACAGTTACAAGTTTTCTTTAGTGAGCCGCTAATTGGAGTCAAAGTTATTTGAATATTCAGTCATCCATACTCCTTTCCGTTTGTTATTTCGTCGCGAACAACTGTCTTTTAATACAGAACTAACGTGGCATTTACATAACATATCAAAGCCACTTGATCTTTAAGTGGGCATTATCAGAAAAGAGATTGTTTCCGCCATCTTGGCAGTGGCAAAAGGTGACTTCACTCCTGCTGGCAAGGCATTGCGGGAGCTTCCACTCCAGCAATTTATCTTTAATCCTCCTTGGTCTGGCCTATAGCGATCCTGCCACTATATGATCGCGGCGCGCTATTTGAACGCGCCCAACCTGCCGCGGCAATATGAAGTGCTGAGGGACGGTATCAATTTATACATGGAACATGACGGCGACAGCGAAAATCCATCGAGATTGTCCATATAATTGCTATTGCCACAAAAAAAAACGATATTGATAGACAACTCAGTCACTGAATTGAGATTGAATGAATGCATTGTTGCTGTTGACAGCCAACAGGATCCGACGCTAGCCAACATTAGCCGGCGTCGGTAGTTTGTGGTTAAATGAGGTATTGGTGAATTCGATCAGGTGTTACCGTCAGCGTCATTATTATTGATACCTCGTTACAGCAAGGGGGAAGAAAAGCGCCAGGAAGACATTTTCTGCAAAACAGCGGCAAAACAGCGGGATTAGCAAATGGAGTACACGCGAATGCATTCTTCTGTATAGTCACCACTGCGATAAGCAGGCATCATTAATTAAGCTTTCCAAAGAATGCTGCGATTGACACAGCGAACTTTGCGATTTTCGTCATTTCACATTATTCACGCATGAATGCAGAGCAAGTTACCTTCACTGTACACGCAAAAACACCAAGCTTGTGGATTTGATGACAGGCATTTCGGCCACGTTTTTATTTTCTGAAACGGTAAATTTCTCCTGTACATAAATATTCAGGGGCACGCTAAGGAACCTTGCTTAGTCACAATTATCTCGGAGTATTCATTGTTCTATTTCTCCTAACAAAACAATAGTTATAAAATGCAAAGCACAACAATTTGCCTTAGGTGACTATCAATACAATGAAAAAAAAAAGACTAGGGAAGAGAATGAGTGATCGAGAAAGCCTACAAGTATAAGAGGGCATGCGTAGAAGGCTGTGGAAGCTGAGACACCATTGCAGTCGGCAAGATGTGTACTTGGCAGATGCATTCCCATATGATAAAATGAAGACAAGCATATATATCCTCACTGCTTCAGCCATATCTTGGATGTCTGAGCCCGGGGAGCTGCTACACTGAAGGTACTCTTCATTATCAGGTGCACTCTATCTTTTCTGGCTACAACTGCAAAAGGGATGCTACGACATCGATGTTACGTTTAGCAAAGAATTGTGTGAAAGAAACGTTATACATTTTACGGTAATTAGCTGTACTAAGTTCCCAGTGAAAGTGAGGCCTGAATAATATTGCTTTTACACGCGTCTATCTTCCCTTTTATTGAACAGAAGGGACTGAAAATGGCGTGTCCATAACGTTAGAAGTATGAGACAAAGGCGAGGCTGAGCAGGAAATCCAGTGGAAGCTGGTTTGCTGCACCGAATCCATTTGTTACTTGACCCCAGTAACGTCGGTTTAGAGCACGGTCGTATAGCTCAAATCCCGAAGAAGACAAGCGCCTATAGGGCTGCGAGACCGTCTACTGCTGGATTAGTGAGGTCGAGAGCTGCAGGCGTAAATCACAGAGGATCGCGCCGATGACAAACGTCCAAGCCGGGCACGCTGCGCCACTTGAAATGCACAAGTGCGCTCGCCAGCCATTTTTCACGAAGCAGTGCGCGCGTCTCGGAAGAGAGATCGCGAAATCACGCACATGTGGCTTAACAGAGTTCGATCGCCTCGAGAATCGAGTTTTTATGTACGTAGTAGCCGTAGCAGGTCACATAGTATATGTTCGATTTCGCACTGCATTACTTTGGATCAGTAATATATATATATATATATTTATTTATTTATTTACTTTATGGCGGTCATCGCAGACCCCAGCACATATGACGCATCAAAACACATGCGACATGAAAACTTCAGAAAGCAACATTTGACCCGACCAAGAACTTTTAAAATGTTTTAACCATAGCGAAAGACGTAGTACAATAATAGCTTAGCATATACCGGTTAGCTTGCTACTTCAGGTGAGATAATGGAGAATGAAAGAAATTATCTAACACAAAACGCGCACGCCAGGGTTGCCAGCAGTAGGATAATTACTTGTGGGGTATTTTGGGAGTTTTTTGGCCAGAGTATACAGGATATTAGGGCAGTGACATAGAGTAATTTCAATGTTTCGATCGTCACTGATTCGTGAAAGATGCAGAAGACCCACGCGACATATCCGACGGTTAGCGTTCCTGGAAAGTTCCAAATTGGAATTCTTTTCATTCCAATGTCACCAACACAATAGACGAAAGATAATACGTCAAACATCTTTGTGCTTTCTTTTTTATTTTTTGGAGATCGTTTTTTTTTTTGTCGTTTCCCACCTGTTCGTTGCGTAGAGATGATTCTCAACTTTGCGACGGTGGTCGACTTCACTAATTAAGGCGAAAGCTTTTGATGCCTCATCATACACAAAGAAATGATTGTCGGTGTCAACGCGATTGTTGCGAAAAATCTTTACTGTATAACAACGATCGTGACCTTACGAAGTCATTGTACTATGACACATTGCCAAATTTTTCATATCACGAAGTAATTGTGACGTCTGTGTGACACCACAATGGGACGTCAAGTGATGGCGTGATCAGATATCATCATCGCACCGTCATTGTAGGCCAATCCCGGGTGCACCCCATAGACCTCCCGTACGCCGTTCCAATAATTGAAAATGCTAGCCTATGGAAACTTTTCCGTGAGAATCTTACGGAAACATGCGAAATTATTAGGGAGTTTCCGAATAGCGTACCGCGAAGCTTTGCATTTTGGTCGCAGTCACTGCGCATGCGTCGTAATGCGAACCGCCGCTCGCGTTTGCGCGGTTCACCCACGGAAAATTCGAAATAGCGTGCGGCCCGCAAGACCCGCAAAGCCCGTTTGCGGTGAGCGAGCGTGCTGTAAGCGTGCGTTAGCGTTTGCGTGGGCAAATGCTCTTCGAAATCTTCTATGGCACCCATACGCAAACGCTATACGCCCGGTACGCCCACTAACTTTGCGGTATGCTATTCGAAGACTCCCTATTGAAATCGGAGATACGGAACGTTTCAGTGGTGTACGTCTCAAGATTGTAGAGTGTACATTATCTGTATACGTTATGATTGTCACACGGCGCTATTCCCAGGTGTATAGGGTAAAACATATATGGTATAAAGAAACGTTGTGTAGGGAAAAGTTTGGCAATATTGACCATGGCGTGGAGTGTTTTTATATACTAAGACTGGTTTACAACACTCACACACAAAGAAACGTGAAATGTTATATACATCATTAAAAATATTGGCGAAGCCTCGGTGTACGTATCCTGCGTGAATATCTTGAGATTTCTCAAGCAGCCACAGAACCATTAAACTCTGAGTTTGCGAAAATTCCTTAAATGAAATGTTCAAATCACATGTTCACAATTTACGTGTGGCTCGATCTACACCAGAAATAGGGGTACACCTACGTTATAGGCCTATACAAAGGCATATGTGCGTAAAGCGACAGGTATATGCAGTGTAGCGAGCTTTAGTGTGCAGTTCCTGTGTGAACTTCCTTCCACGTAAATTATATTTCAGTACTACGAGCGATACTGCAATCGTTTTTTTTTTTCACAGTGCATAATATCCGCAACCATTGCCGCTTGCACGTACGGTCGAGCGTGAGCCTAATGTGTGCGTTAAGGTGCCTCCCAGAAGTTCATCGGTGGCTTTTAAAAACTACGAACCTTAATTTGTAGCGTGCTCCAACAAACCAGATGCGTTTCCGTGGAACACCCAAGGGAGAATACCATAGGAAGCCAAAAGGCAGGTAGGTTATCCAGGAAAGTGAATGGGGGGTTTTTGCCAATTCAATGTACAAGATAATAATAATATAATAATAATAATAATAATAATAATAATAATAATAATAATAATAATAATAATAATAGCGGAATATGTATGGAATGGTAGCGCCGCTAGTTTCTGCGTCGGCCATCGCGTCCACTTCAGAAAGCAAGCATAGAGTAGCGTAGGCTTACTATGTTACTCTATGAAGCAAGCATCTATGCGGAGCTGATGCATCGCGGGTAGCTTCGACGGCGATGGTGGCGTTGGCGACGGCAGGATGCGGGCCTAAGGAGCTTGGCTCCTAAAAATTACATGTACATAGGATTCGAGGGCCTAGGAGCGATAGATAAGCTGTGTAAGTGAAGCTACTTATGTGGACCATCACGTATGGACCATTATGTGAACCATCATGTGGATCAGTCGTAAGGACAATCAGCCACTGTCCTGGACGGAGTGTTGGAGAGCGATCCACTCTATAACTCAAGCCGAGGACAAGGGCAGAATAAATATTCGGTGATTTTAATTTTATTTTTGATGCTGGATGTATCGTGGGCTGCCTGTATTACAAAAAAAAATCAACGTGAGTGCTTTGCAGATAGCTTTGCCTGCCTTTCTGAATTTAGTAATGACAGTGTAGCACTGTCGATATAATGTAGCGTTTTAACGTCGCAAGACACTATATACGCTTAATATAGTAATTTTAAAGACAACTCTGTTGCGCTGCCAATTTTAAAAGGAAACTCGTGCTTTGCCTATAGCAAGGAAGGACAGTTGCAATGTACAATTCACCATAAAGAAAGCCAGGTGGCGCGCACTACGTGTGAATGATGCTTTGTTTGTACGAAATAACTTTAACTCTGAAAATGCTTTTTTGACCTCTTTGCCAGAAAACTGCACCAAAAATCTTTCGGTGTTTTCACCACGAATTTCTTGAAAGTCCTTGGTTGAGTTTCACTTCCTGACCCGCTGATGCGAAGTGAAACTTAAGAAACGTATAACATACGTAGAACCATTACGCTAAGCTGGCAGACTGACTGACGACTCCTGCTCGCCTTCAGTGCTATTTATATATGAGAACTTTTTGTTTTGCACTCTTGTACCGTCATAGCGACGTGCTAGTAGAATGGCAGTAACAAAAAAGTGCCAACACCGGTGTGATTGCTGCGAGTAAATGCACCCTCATTAGGGCCAGGTGCTATGCGAGCGACGAAATTAAAATTCGAACTTGGAAAGGAGGGGTGCTTGATTTCGGTCTAATGCTCACTACGGTGTCCTTTTCCTCCGCCACCTTTTTGTCCGTTCTTAGACCCTACTGGCTTACTTCTTTTTCAACATTGTACGGGCGTACACTTGATAGGCGACGTCCACCTTTACTTCCGCATACTCTCCTTTCTTTTCTCTCTCTCTTTCTTCTTGCCTTTTCACTCCTGACGACTTTCGAATGAGGCTTTTCTTGTTGTTGCTCCAACCGGTGAGTAACTTTTAACGCCCGAACCCGGCGCAAGAAGTATAAGCTATGCACGAAACACAAACGAAAACGCAACACAACGAACGAGAAAAAAAAAATCGGTCGCGAGAGAAAGAAGGTGTATGAGTGGCTGTTTGTGCGTGTGTGCCCCATTAAACCCTCGTTTCCTGCCAGTGCTAATGAGCGGTGGTGGCGGATTGCCACCCCCCCGAACCTTCACGCCGCGAGTTCGAAGCGTATGCCTCACCGAAACCCTCCACACACAAACGCGCGGCATACACGAGTACACACCTCTCGCCTTTCACACTCAGCGCCCTCTTCTGGGCAGCCTGACTCCAGGCCCTGCAGCATAGCCGCACCGGGGCCTCGAACGCAAGCGCAAACTTTCACGCGGTAGCAACGCAAGAGTGACACGAAAAGAATGGAACGCACGTGCGTGGCTACAGGGCCAAGAAGAGGGGGTGGTTCGCTGATGCCATGCTTAGCCATGCTCGCGTGGTACGCGCAACTTGCCGCTCGTGCTTGCGTACGTACGCTTGCGCGTGTATGTGCACACGTGTGCGTGCGTGTGTATGTGGCACGTGTACTGTACTGACGCTGAGGCTCTGCAGGCGATTCGGTTCGGGAGCGGCATTGCGCGCGCCGGATGAGATAATCGATAGGGGAGCACGGGCCTCGGTTTTTCTTCTTTCCTGCGCCTGCAGGACGCGACAATGGCCCTGACGAGAGTTTAACCAGCGCCCGCGGGCCATCTCGGGCGTTTTTGCGGCTGCTACCCCGCGGGAGGGAAACGAGAAAACAGGCACATGGTCTCCCGGGTGGCGAACGTTTTGGTGGTTTGGTTAGGTGGGCGGTTTTTTTTTTTGTTTTTTTGCGGACCTTGTTCCTTGACTGCGCTTCAATCGTTTGGTTAGTTGTGTCTCTGCACCGCTCTCTCCTCTTCTGGGGAACTGTTGGCAAGTGATCTGAGTATTTGAAAGGGGGGACGAATGCTGGATTATACTCGTTCATTTAGCTTTGTTGAAGGCATGACCATCATAACATGGGCACACTTAAAACTCAAAATGTTGAAGTCAGTAACGAACAGCTCTGACCTAGAAAGTAAAGAAGTGTTTTCGTCGATATCGTTGACTCAGGTTTTGCGCAAAGCTTGTATCGTCTAAGTTAAGTGACACTACTAAAAGATGGCTTCATCGGCGCACGCACGCACACACACACACACACACACACACACACACACACACACACACACACACACACACACACACACACACACACACACACACACACCACGTGGAATGGGCGTCATCTATGTGCGTGGAAATAATCCTTCTCGCCTCATAGTTAGCCACCATTTTGTGAGTTCTCTCGAAGTCCCTGTTCGAGTATGTGTACTTGAAGCACATGAGCCCGAATAAGATGAACGCCCTCCATTAAGAGCTGCATGCATGAGCTTTGAAGAATGGATACTTAAAACATCAAACATGGTTTACTAGCACACCCTTTCTGCATATTGCCACCGACATATGTGTTTTACACGCATCCTGACTCTGTGGTAGCCAGTTCAAACCCCAATGTGTTCGATGAAAATTTTCTGAACTTTCCTGCACAATCTTTAAAGTGCTGGTTAATTAAAACAAGAACTGATCTCTTTTTTTCGCCAAAAACGTTGTCTTGAGGGGCATTGGGAAGGGAGTGGGGTAACTTCCCAGTTACACCACAAGAAATAACTTGTAGTTATGCCTGCAGTTGAAACAAACAGTTTTACCGGAACTAATGAATGCTTCTCAAATTTTTCAGGACATCGATGAAGTAGAGCGCTGCGCTTCTTGAGAAATGTCTTTACCATGTTGCAGCTGTGAACACGCTCCGAGCAGCTGTCGATGGTGTGGCTGCACATTCTGAAATCGGCTGGACAGCACCCATCAGGAAAAGACAATGCACTTTTGACTGTCTCTTCTAGAACGTAGGGAAGCCATATCGTCTGTATTCAACGAACAAACTCGTTTAATTAATGTGTAACCACAATGCTGAAGAGTTTGGCATGAATCGCTCGAGAATCTTGGTTGGCTGCATAGAATTTTTCATATTTCTGAAACTCTGAAAGTATTTTAGCGGAACAATATAACCAACAGCGTTCAGTACACAGAGAAGCGAGCAAATTTGACAGAGCAAAAGGAGCGTACATGATAAGGTTGGAGAGGAATAAATATATGAGTAAAACAAAACAACGCACAATTTTTCAAACGTCCTTGGAGCTCCCGTGTCTGCACTATATTCATCAATGTTAACAAGTTAGGATTAGGAACGGCTTACTGCTCTCCCATAGTTGAGTACCAAGTACTCAAAATCGTTAAAAATTTTTTGTAAACACACATCAAGCGCGCGAATTTTCTCGTCGGAAGCTCGGAGCCAACCAGTTTTACACGTTTCACGTTTTCACGCTCATCACAGTACAGAATGGTTGCTTGCGAATGACTGAACGCCGAAGTTTAATACGAGCAATCTTGATACTACGATTAACATGGTGCTTACATATAATAACCCCAGCATCACACTCTGCTTTACACTCGATGGTATACGTATATAGTGTAGTGCGATGGCGTATGGGGGTACTGATTCAATGCCCTCGAGTTCGAATCCTGTGCGCTTGTTGTGAACTACTGCAGCTTACTTCTGACTTTATTTCCATATTACATCACCGGAACCCTCCGCTAAAGCGTCTCTCATATTCATATGGTGGTTTCGTGACGTGAAACCGCCACAATTCTCATTAACACTTGCCCCCCGACATTTAGACCCTAAAAACTACTGAGGACTCGCTAGTTCGTCCTTAGACAGTTACTGCCAAAAGGATGAACGAATCGTTCATCTTTTGGAAAGTAATGGTTATGGTAATGCAGTTACTCCCCCCTCTCACCCAAAGGACGAATGTCACACCCCTTGTCATGCTTTGCAGCTTAAAATGTATATGGCAAGATACGGACGATAGGCTCAACGATTTATTGGTTGACTGACATAACGCCAACATGCTGAGGTATGTACCAGGAGAGAAAATTGATTGATACTTATAAGGTTTCACGTCCCAAAACCACTATATGATTATGAGAGACGCCGTAGTGGAGGGATCCGGAAATTTAGACCACCTGGTGTACCAGGAGAGAAAGGACATAGGCCACTGCAGAAAAAAAAATCAAATTTACTTTCAACGCATAGAGAATTTGCGTAAGTACTTTGAGTATACGTCATAATAGGAAAGACGCAGCCTGAAAATGAAAGTGAACTTAGCGCTCAGCTTTAGGTGTCATGGCAAGTTAACTGTGGCGGCGGCTATCATGAGCAGGAAATGCTTATTGTTTACCGTTCAAATCCTGGTAGCATTTCACCGTAGGCAAAATATTTGTGGTTCATTTGCTTAGACTTGAACTCACGTTAAAGAAATCCATGTGGGCGAAATTTTCGGAACGCTCCACTACAGCGTTTCTGATCACCAGAAGCACCTTTGTTCTTCATACATGTTCATAATCATGTGAGTTCTTCTACACCATCCGTTGTAGGAACTCGGCGAAACCTTGATCTGCGCCTCAGGTGTGGTCATTTCGGAGTGTCTTCGGGCCCGGGCCTAGTAAAGGTCGCGTTAACTGCTGTGTCACGATATCGGGATTTTGGAACGTACAATTGCAACAGATAATAAAAAAGCACAGGGAGCGGTAAACGTATATAACAAGCACACCACTACGAAGACGTTGCCACTAGAACACAGTATCATCTTTTTAAAGCGACATACGGCATAGAAAAAAACATCTATAAGTTTAAAAAACATAAAGCGACTAAAATGACAAAAAGAATGCGACTCGAGGAAGTGCGCGACGTGAAAATCGTGTCAGTGAGGCCAAAAAAATAAATAAAAACGTATTAAAGACGTACAATGGTTGAAAGTAAAGGCGCAGAAACATGGAAGGGCTGAGCACGTCGCACAAAGACACAGTAAAAGGTGAAGAAGAACCCGAAGGGTGGCACCCTTCTGTAAACACAATTTTTCTGTCCTCTATCGAGCTTTTCATCTTTTCATTACTTCTTTTTTTTTCAGTGACTTGGTTGTCGGAGACAGCGAAGAATCACGGATGGCGGAAGCGTGGAATCTATAACGCGATAAAAAGCGAGTAAGCATACAGGCGAATGAGCCGCAAAAAAAAAAAAATGCCGTCAATCAAGCTTCTTGCTGTTCCAGTGGAAATAAAGTAGGAAGAGGTTTCGAGCCAAAAGGGGGCGGAAAGGGACAGAAAGGTAGAAAAAGGCAGCCCGCGTCCGTTTACCCTACGAAAAGAAGGGTAGACGTGCCAGGAAGGGAGAAGACGAAGAGATCGGAAGAGGAAGAAGAAAAAGTAGTCGAAAATACCAGAGAGAAGCTCTAGTGCGCGAGTCCGGATAAAATGAGGAACTGGTCCCTCTCCCGTCTTCCACCAAAACAGCGCCAAGTTCCTTTATCGCGGGAGGCCCGAGTAAAAATGGGGATAAATCGGAGAGAAAAGTTTCGAGATTGAACGCCCGGTTCCTGGGATTGATAGAACGAGGAGGACTTAGAAAAAAAGGGGGAGGGGGACGAAAGATACACCAAGCAAATGCACGAACCTTGGCCTACAGAGAAAGAAAGAGTCGTAAAGATGGAGAAAAAAGAAATGCAGGGGTTTCAGTGTGTTTGGGTATGCGACGAAGTGTTTTTGTGCCTGTGTTTGAGGGGTAAAGGCGAGGCGGACGTAGGAAAACACACACGTACAAGTTCGTATAGTCTTGTGCACACGCCGAAGCGGCAACACGGCGTTGTGAAGAGAGGGCGGAAAAAGTGAAAACGAAGTGAAACAAATTAAAATGGCGGAATACTTCCGAAAGAAGACTGCTCAGACAGCGACGAGCACTATGGAATGAATACATGGACAGAAAATGCAGAAAAAAAGTAAAGGTTAAAGGAAAACATTCCGGAGCAGAGGAAAGAGGTGCTATTCGTCAGGCTAAGAAAGGGGCGTTTCTCTCGCTTTCATGTAGCAGACTGTTTTTTTCTTGCCGACTCGGCGCAGCGAACACATACAACCCGAAGAAGAAGAAGAGGCAAATAACGCGAGAGTCGCAGCTATCGAATCGGCTGCAGACGAAAAGAGGAAGAAGAGGAAGCAGGGGAGAAACGGCAGAAGAGCTAGGCGAAGCGTCACATTCTTGCGAAGAAGGCGGCGTGCTGCCTCCTCGAGCATGTGTGGACGGGACGAGGAACGGGATCAGTCTTGCGAGGAAGAAGGCTTAGGGAAACTTTACGGAGTGGGATATCACTTAAGGAAGCTCGGTCATGGCGACCGTCGCGATAGGTCGCTGACAAGCAGTGACGCTTGACAGAGAGGCCAGATGAGATCCTGATGATTTCTTGTATTTTGTTTTGTTTCTGTATTTTTTGAGAGACAAGGAACCAGGAGGAAAACTGGGTTACAGGGTGGAAGATAAAATGTGAAAAAGTAAACACAGAAATTGGCTGCAACGGGACACATATGAGGAATTCAGGATGCGAAGTCTGTGTAGATGATGGGGAATTCCGATTCACATCCATATAGTTGAGAGAGAAACAATAGAAATCCTACTTTAAAGAGGTGAGTGATATCGCTGACGCGCCGCCTGCATCGAAACTCTTCATATCTGTAGCTTTGCCGGTAGTATTGAAATGCTTAGAAAAATGCATTCTTTCAAGACAGAAGTCAAGGATTTTGAGATGTTTCATTCGGGTTCATTCAAAATAAACCTTACTTTTTTATTTCTCTCTGTAGTGGAATTTCTTGCTTTCAGTTTGCCTCATCTTGCATGGAGTATGCCAGCCAGCATCCGTAGGCCACTCAGCTGTCGAAAGCTTCAGGCGTTCTTATGGGCTAAGTGATGCTTCAAATGAGGAACCTAATATAACTTTATTATAACACATGAAACGTGTACGAGCCTCACCCCTCAGCAACGCGAGAGGCAAGTGTGAGTGCTCGAAAATCTGCTCACATAAACGGAAGAGATGGTCATGTACACTCCCGAAGCCAATAACTAAGGGCAGGCAAGCGTGTGCCTTCAGCACCGTAAACATCCAAATGGTAGAACGTGCCGCAACCACATTAAAAGCAACAGATACAGATACTGTAGAAGAGGTGACAATAGTAATTGCAGCCACCTATGCTATAGCTCCATAGATTGCGTCAGGATCTTAGGAAGCCTGCCAATAGCATGGAAAGGTTACATGATATGACTGAGAACATGGACAGCCTCTTTACGTATGATTATATCCTCGAACTCGCCTATCCCTCACCCGGAATTCGCATATCCTATAGGTGCCGACACCCTCGCCTGTGTAGGAGGCAATGAAGCAGCCTATAGTGTAGCTTGAGAACGTGTACTCTCGAGATATAGCTTCGCTATACGTAGCCGACGTTGGATTTAGAGACTTCGCTCCTATACCGTAAATATACACTTATGCATATCGGCTGACCACAGAGTTGGATAAAGAATTTATTGCTCTTCACACGCCCACCTCTCGAAGGAACACGTGATGTCTTTCAAGTCGTTAACAACCGCTTTCCCACAAGGCACTAACTATACTATAATCGCTCAAAACTTAACAACCATCAACACAAATACTCCCATAAACTGAACACACTGCATCAATACAAGGGAATGTGACAGAACGCACACATCGAGTAGGTGACTCACCAGGACGACCATACACTAAACGAGTTTCTACACAGGAGGTCTTTCTGCTGTCTTCATTCTTGACCAAAACTACAAGGCTGTCATAGTTGCTATATTGCCTAAGTTCAGTGATTGTATCATCTTCGCATTACCATGCCGTAATCAAACTACATTCTCATATCGCGTATGCATGACGTTTGGGAAACATTCTTAAGTACGTTCAACGATGGCTGTTACGTATTCTTCGCTGAAATGTTGATACATGTTCAGGATTTGATGGTGTTATATTATACAGAAGAAGTTAGCTGTAATTTCCCCCTCTCAATTACATCCCAATGTTAAAAACGGTCACACAACCGAACAAATGACCAACGCTCTGTAAATTGCGATGTTATCGTGCACAAACAAAACCGTGTGCCATTTATACCAGGACATCACCGTTTTCTCGCGCCTCTATTCGACCTTGGCGTGCCAGAAATATGTCAGCAGTAGGAACGTTGGCAAAGCGCGCGCATAAAACAAAACAATAGGGAAGGGATCAAAGCAAAACGGCTATAAAAAAGGGAAAAGGTTGTCGTGGTTGGGACCCCGGGAGCCGTGTTCGGCGCCGTCGAAACTTCTTCCGCGGCGCCCTGTTTTGGGGAAATGCAGCTGCAAATTCTGTTCGCGGGGCGCACAGGGCGCTGCCGCGGGAGCGAGCAGTGTTTTGCCAGCGACCAGATCGAAGCAGCCGCCCGCCTTTTTCTTCCCCCTGGGGAGGATAGGGCCGCAGCGAGCGACGTGGATGGGCGGTGCTCAGCGCGCGGTGCTGCAGCAGGGCCTCTCTGTCGCGCTCAACCTCCTTCTCGCCACATATTGATCAACGGCGCCGTTCCGTGTGTACATTCTCGGGCACCGTGCCATATCTCGCGGCACCCTTGAAATAATCGAAGCATGGCAAAAAGAGAGCGGCTCACGCCCCGGGAGAGCAGAAGAGAGCCCGGTGCACTGGTGCCCGGGGCTTCACTGTCCCGCGTGTCTGGAAGGGTGATGGCGGGGGTGGAGGGGTGCTGCGACGTCGGAGAAGGAGAAGAATCCGGGTCAGGGAGAATCTCGGTTAAAGGCCATCTCCATCTCGTAACCCTCACCCGCTTCCATCTCCTTCGCGTGTCCCCGCCGCGCGCCGACCGAACACGACGGAAGAGCTCCGCGCTATCTGGCTACAGGGGGATTCATCATCGGCACGCTAGAGGGAGCGGAGGGATCGGGTTGTGTAGGGTTGGGGGAGGGCGTAAGTGTACACACCCTTTCCCCTCTTCCTCTCTCGGCTCATGACGCAAAAGCGTGGAAGCGTGTGCGTGTATGTGTGTGTGTGTAAACAGCCGAGTGGTAGTTGCGCCATAACGCGGCTTTCAAAATTGCGGAAGTCCGGGACACTGGTCGTGTCGAGTGCCGTAGACAAACGAATCTGCATTTTTTTTCGTGGCACCGGAGAGTATAAAC
This sequence comes from Rhipicephalus annulatus, assembly GCA_013436015.1. Taxonomy (NCBI): domain Eukaryota; kingdom Metazoa; phylum Arthropoda; class Arachnida; order Ixodida; family Ixodidae; genus Rhipicephalus; species Rhipicephalus annulatus. Next base: position 204,918 of record WOVY01003130.1, read on the forward strand.
AATAAGAACAGGCATAAGTGTTTTTGATCGTTAGTTTGAGGTACAGTATGTGGTGACCGAGCCAGCGCTGCTACATCAGTCATAAGAGTTGACGCCAAGAATGTGTTCGTCGTCGTGTTTGCATGTAGTCCCTCTCCGTGGAGATTCAGACGGGAGTCCATTTTCGCTTCGCAGTGGCGCTGTGCTTGCTGATATTTATATCAAGTGCTTACCATAAATGTCGACACACAAAAACTGCGAATTTTCAGTTAGGCTCGCCAGCGATAACAGCAAGCGTTACGAAGCGTCACCCAAGAGTGCCGTTATCATTTCTACAGAATGACAGTATTCAGGTTTACACAGAACACGCTTTGTGAGTATAGTGTTAGTAAGATGAGCTCTAAAGTAACGAGTGGCTGGTTTGTACCCCTTTAGTTTCTATTTTAAATAAAACGACGTTAATTATGCCTCCAGATTCGTTTTATGATGAAAACCCCTAAAAGTTAGAGTGCGAAATGTTGTTACGGAGATGAAGTTAAGGAAGACGAAAGGCAGAAGAAGCCAACAGGCGCGTGAGTGTGTTAGTGCGCATCTCGACTCTTGCGTGTGTTTTTCCCAGTAAGTACTTCTTGTATATACGCCACCAACACCGCAGCATATTGGTGGAGGCGCTGGGTACAATGTCTTTTGCGTTTACAATATATTTCATTATACCTCACTTTGAAAGATTAGACAAACATTCAAACTGTAGATCTTGACTGCAGCTGTGCAATGACCACTGTTTAGGCGCGAGAGAATTATGCCAAAACTTCATATTGGGACGAAAGAAAGAAAAAAGAAAGAAAGAAAGAAGGAAGGAAAGAAAGAAAGAAAGAAAGAAGGAAAGAAAGAAAGAACGAAAGAGAAAATAGCCCTAATCTGCGTTCAATAAAATGTTTTCATAACAAGGGCGACTGGTGGTCAATGATGATGGTGAACGTGGATTTGCGAAGGTAGCCAGCGAATGTCAAATACACTTACGAACAAAAATTTAATTCGTGACCAGCTACTCGCATTACACCAGCCACCAGGAGCTCCCAATTGTTACGGTGAACGAGTTTGGTAACTAATCATGATGTAAGAGGTGACGCCGTAGAACACAGAGGTGTGTTCGTCGACGGCAGAGTATCGATGACGGTATCCTGTACTGACAGATAAAGTCATTGCGGTTACAGCGTCATGCGAAACACATTTAAACGTATGGACCCTATGTGAAAAGTGAGAGAATAGATCAACAATGAGTTCCTAAAAGGGCAGCTCTTCCTCAGAACCATCGCTTTGTCTTATTTACTCTGAAGGTTCAAAAACGTCTTAAAAGTGCAAGATGGGCTTCACGAGCAGTGGTCGTTAAAATGGGACAATTTTGTTCGAGTAATACAGCTCATTACAGCGCAGGGAGAGAAAAAGAAAGAAAGAAAACGTACCCTACTCATTTACCGAGGAATAGAAACCAAAATCAGTCGCTGAGCAAAGTGGCCAATTTGGGGGGTGCATCCTTACCAGATGAAGTTGGAAAGGTGCATGCGAAGAAACCAAAACACAGTTTCGAACCAAGCCTGGAACTTGATCAACAGCTGGCTATGGCACACAGCTTGGACACAAAGCGAGTGACGAAGAAAGAAGCCATACCATAGCGGGGAGTGTTAACTATGCCTTTAAAGACTACAAGAAAGCCCCGAGATTGCCTGTGAAGAAGATAGCCACATATATGAAAGATAACGATTTGGAAGTGTGTACGTACAGGCCGATAAAGAAGGCGGATTCGTGGTACTTCCACAAGATTTATTTGGGTCAAAAGCAACCACGGCTATCCAGAAACACTTCAAGCTCGTCAAATTCGACCCCAAACAGCATAAGAAGAAAGCGTTCGACTTAATCAAGAACATGAACCTCGACAACCTAAAAAAGTTAGTAGGCAAGTCCGAAAAAGGCCTGTTTCACCTGCAAGACACACGAGCCTGAGCATTCTTTCAGAGTAATAGTTTCGGAGAGAACGTCATGGCTGCAACATGTAGGAAGATTTCGTGATGATAATTTGAAAAAAAAAGAAAAGAAAAGGCTTTTCAAGAACCGTTTCTCATAAGAAGCTCCTACGATTTGGTCTGGGAACTGCGGGAAGGCTGCAATGTGGTGGTATTTTCAGTAGACGTCGTTGATCTGTATTACTACGTTCCTCGTGATGGCCTTATTTTTGCTGTGAAGAAATGTTTTGAAGAACAGGAGGTGCATTTTCAGAATATTATAGGCATGAACTCTGACAATTTTATAACGCTTTTAGCGTTTCATCTCAATTCGACTACCATCAAGTTCGATGGACAATTCTTAATCCAACGCACTGGCATATGTATAGGTTCATCATTGGCCCCACTTCTTTGTGACATGTTTTAGGGGCGAAGCTCTTTATAACGGCACCCGTTCGTCCCCCGTAGTATGTAACAAGTATAACATTTTGACCTCCAAGGTGGTGCCGGTGAGAGACTTCTGTGCGTTGTTGAACAATAAAAAAATAGTGCTCAATGTACATGTCAATGGCTGCTAATGGGGAATGAGAGACAGGAGCATTCGGCTTTTAGTTAACGCGCAGGCTGCGATCACCATTAGCAGCCATTGGCATGTACATTGAGCACTATCTGACAAGAAAGGGTTGCTACGTTATACTCGCTGGGTGTAACCTCCTTAGCTTTAGAAAGGTTTAGCGAGCATTGAGCCGCAGTGCCATGAATACAATGAACTTGTATATACCATGAATGAACTCGAGGTGGTTAAAAATGGGAAGTAGATACGAAGCGCAAGCCGTAAGAAAGTAAAAGCCGAATTCTCCGCCTCTCATTTCCCATTAGCAGCCATTGGCATGTACATTGAGCACTATCTGACTGAAAAAGTTTGCTACGTCATACTCGCTGGGCGCAACCTCCTTTGTTTTCGAAAGGTTTAGCGAGCGTTCGGCCGCAGTGCCATGAATACAGTGAACTAGTATATACCATGAACTCGAGGTGGTTAAAGGTGGGAAGTGGACCCGAAGCGCAAGCCGTAAGAAAGTGTGCGTGTGCCACCTCTCGTTTAGTCCTTGGAATGTCCGCTGGATGGCGGTGCTTCTATATGGGGAATATATGATGAAAAGATCCGAGATGGTGGTACTTGGAGTGTTGAATAGATGGACGAACGGACACATAGACAGATGCATGGATGGACGCATGAATGGACGCAGGGGCGGCTGCATGTACGAACGCAGGGACGGACGCACGAACAGACGCACGCACGGACGGGCTGATGGACGCATGGACGGTCACACTGACGGACGAATGGACGCACGGAAACAAGAACGAATGGACGGACGAATTCTTCGCCCCACTCTCCATAATTCAATCCGTGGATATGCTGCCATTTTTTTTATCTGTTATTGACAAAAGCATTTCTGCTAGTCTTGCATGTGTATCTGTACTTAGAGTGTATCGCTATGTTGACGAGCCCCGCCGCGGTGGTCTAGTGGCTAAGGTACTCGGCTGCTGACCCGCAGGGCGCGGGTTCGAATCCCGGCTGCGGCGGCTGCATTTCCGATGGAGGCGGAAATGTTGTAGGCCCGTGTGCTCAGATTTGGGTGCACGTTAAAGAACCCCAGGTGGTCTAAATTTCCGGAGCCCTCCACTACGGCGTCTCTCATAATCATATAGTGGTTTGGGACGTTAAACCCCACATATCAATCAATCGCTATGTTGACGACTATCTTGTACTTGTAGAAAAAGCTGGAAAAATGTGCTTTAATGACAACGTTGAAGCCGTACTCAACGTATTCAAAGATCACTGCTGGGGGCTGAAGTTCACATTTGAATTGCCTAAAGACTATGGTATCCAGTTCTTAGACATTCGCCTTTCTTTTTCTGATAATGCCCATACTTGCTGGTGCTATCAGCCCAGGAGTGCTAAGAGTGTCCTGCCCTTTGATAGTGGGCATTCAAAATTAGTAAAAAGAGGAATCGCCACCACGTGTATTCAGCCCACTCTTTAGAAATCATGTGAGCACAAGGGGGAAGTCAGCCTTAAAAACCAGATTAAAAGACTAAAAGATGCTGGGTATCTCAACAGCATCATCACGCCCGTTTGCGAAACCCTTTGCAGAAAGTTAAAATAAACAAAACAGGACCAAGAGAAACACAGAATGACCAAATACCTTTGCATGTTATACCGTACGTACATAGGAAAATAGCCAGCAGATATGGAATTGTTGTTTTCCGCCCCTTGCAAGCTTTCAAAAGTGTGCGTACTAAACACCAACCAAAATAGTCAATCTTGCACCATCCGTCACGAGACTAGGTTTGCTGAATGTCAGTCTAATGTAGTGTATGAGATACCGTTGACATGTGGAAAAGTAAACATAGGACAAACGAGGCAATGCTTCAATGATCGAGCGAGACAGCATTCTTTATATGTTAAGAATGGCTATGACAGTCTCATGGCCGTACATTGTAAAGAATGTAGGTGCAGTCCTATGTTTCATAAAACACTGTTTTTGGAAAAAAAGCAACAACAAATGAAAAAGAGATTTTAGAAGCATTTTTTTATCGGGAAGGCCAAGGATCAATGCATCAGTACACCCTCACTTATTCTTTCCGAAAGAGAGTATTCTTTTATCAGTTGAGATTACATTATCATGGTCACACACGTATTCTTTTCTCAGTTGAGATTACATTATCATGGTCACACATGTATCGTGGCGCATGACCACTTTTTTTGTACTCTCTATAGTAGTAGTAGTAGTAGTAGTAGTAGTAGTAGTAGTAGTAGTAGTAGTAGTAGAAAACTTTATTATGAACGTAATCCAGACAGCCTAGAACTCCAGTGCCCCGAGGAATATACAGGGCGAAGAGCGAAGTCTGTCCGTCAGGGTGGTGCCCCTATTCCATGTCCCCAGTGGCGCGAGCCATTCGTTCAGCTCTGTGGATCAGTCGCAGCTGATCCACAAGGGCTGGGCTAGACAGCAGCGCCTCCCATGCCTCCCATGTGCCATTGGAGTCGTGTTCTTCGTCGTTTCTCTGCACACTTACACGTGATGTGAAAGAGTGTTGGGGTGGCTCCATACGACGGACATATATCTCTGTATGCCGTGGGGTAGATCAGGTGAAAAGTGTGCAGATTTATGTAAGTGTATAAAAGCGGTCGTAGCAACTTCAATGAAGTTAAGCTGACTGTCAGCGCTCTTTCTTGCCCTTTTTGTCTCTTCCTAGAGTTGTCGCGCTGTTACTAGAACATAGCCACGATGAACCAACTCGGCCAAATTAAGCTCTTGTTGTTCAGTTTTGTCTAATATGTTGGCCATCATTGGCTGCAACGTCCACGTATAGTTTTCATTCGATTTTAATCCACCATTGTCTATCATATCTTGTTGCAAGAAAGACGTCACTTTTTTCTCATTAATCTTGTCTTATAGATACGCAGGAGTATCGACTGCCTATATATATATATACAAGGAGATGGCACGACTATAGCTGGCAGTGGTACTGTACATACACTGAGACTGCCGAAACTTTCACTGCAATCCAAGCCTCGTCTCCGCTTCTGTTTGTCGCACACGGCGACCGCAGCGCCTCACAGTGGCAGGCGCGGGCGGGATGAAGAAGAGGGGGTGGCCGCTCGCTGGCAGCAAAGCGCGCCTCCCATACGCGGCCATATATCTCATCTCGGGAATGAGTCGGCGCGGTCCATCCATCCTGCTCAGCGCTCTGCCGGAGTCCCCGGGCGCCTCGGATGGCTCCGCGCGAGACGCTTTCGTTCCCCGCTGAATTCCCGAAACCCTTTGGAGGGACCCATTCGTCTTCATTTTAATAAACTCGGCACGTCAGCTGGGATCCGTGGGCGTTCGTTTAAAAAGTTAATTTCTGCGCATGCGCCTTACTTACCCGAACACCCCACGCCGCGCCCGCGACGAAGACACGGCCGCAAGGCGGCGTTGACGGCGCTCTATTTACACGTCGCGAGTCTTTTTTCCCCCGTGGCGTGGTGTAGCGTGTTGTGCGTTCGTTGTGGGTGTATGGCGTTCTATTAGAGCGGAGCTAGAGGCGAATGGACGATTCGTCTCCGGCGCTACTTGTTTCAGGGACGACTGGAAGCAGGCGCGAGTTGAGCGATTAAAGTTGCACGAAGCGGAAAGGAGTGCGGGTACACTTCGTATATTCCAGAAGCAGAGATGGGCGGGTCCCACCTGAGGCTGTAGGTTGTTATTCCGCTCCTCACGGAACCAGAATAGCGTCAAAGTTGTGTCCGCGTCAGGCGTAGGTTACGAGCTGAACCGTTAATCACTCCGCTAAGTGGACCATTCGTTCTGCGTGCAGAAGATCGCGGAAGCATGGCGCGGTTTCTCCACTGATCCTAGCTGGTGGTGGTTTCTGCACCATCGTATGCGATTTGTCTTTACCGGGTAACATAAGGGGCCTTAGCGACAATGTTGGGGCTTGAATAACGTACTAGAATTCCATGCCTTCTTCGTGAAACGCGTAGGGGATGTGTAATGAACGTATGCACAGCCCAAGAAAGACCACGGAAGAAGAACGTTTCAAACGACAGAAGCACTTGTATATGTAGCATAGCCATGGCGTGCGCATAGCAGCGACGGACCAGCAAGATAACAACGTAATCAGCAGAACGAACGAAGGTTTATTCATAAGTGTTGAACGTATTTATAGGCATCTTAGTGGTAGACCGATAACGATGAACACGTAGTAGCAGTAATCTGATGAGGTGCAGGCTGCCAGCTGAAGCGTCTGCGCGCGCACCCACACAACAACATGTGAAGACACAACAGTATACTATCAACGTAACTTTTACATAGCTGTACTTGTGAAAATGACAATATGACTATGAGATATTTCCAGATCAATTTGGTCACCAGGGGTTTTTTAAAGGGCACCTAACCTTACGTGCACAGATACATTTTTCTGAATTTCACCCCATGGAGCTGCAAGTGCTCTGGCTGTAGGAATAGAACACGGTTCCTCGAGCTCAATTCATAGCCGCTAATGTATAGCATGGCAGGTCAGCGCTTCTGCTCTGTGAAATTAAATTAAAAAAAAAAGCTGCGACAGTTTGTAGGCGTTGTTTTGTAGTACTTGGACGCTCCTCCGGTCATGCCTTTATTCTGCTTGTTTTGTCGCCTACTGTCATCAAAGATTCTTCTTCTCTCTCAATCAATCAATCAATCTCATTTTTTACATCCCCTTTTCTTCTCCCAAACACAAGGTAGCAAACTGGAGGCTTCCTCTAGTTAACGTCCCTGTGGTTCGTTTACCTGTCTCTCTTTCTCTTCACGGATCGTCTTCTCTGCGAACTAGATTCTTGACGAGGTATACAGAACCAACTAGCCTATACCATTATCCTAATGATAGTGGTGTAATTCACTAGGCGCACTGAAATGCATTAAGCATGTTAGATCTGTGGCCTGCCATGTGAATGCTTTCTACCGGTGGTAGTATAAATATTAAGCCTGGATAACGCTTTAATTTGCACGGCTATACCCTCGTTCGCCGAAGGAAACTAGCCCGCAAGCGAGTTCTCACAATGTTTCCGATGGCAGACTGCATCATGTGGGCCATTCATCACGGCCGCAGACTGCAGCCTATTTGACAATAAACAACGCTGTTGCATTGCACGGCTTGAAGTGTCGTTTACGAAATCTAGTACGTGGTTTAACATTAAGTTCCTTATACGTATACAACGGAAATCAGCTAGCATCGTACACCCGAACCCCTGGCTCGGTTACGAAACGAAGTACAGCACTATGCTCGGCGATTGAAACGCAATACTCTGATCGCGCCTGTACTGAGAGTGTAAGGGCGATAGCATTTGTGACGTATGGCGACCGCGTTACGTAGGGTCACACAGCTCCACGGGTGCCAACGAGATGCACAAACTGAGGGCACCGGGCGCACTCACCACGCGTCACAAGTGCTCCCGCCCTCATCGTCGCTCCCTCAGGCAGCAGCCGCACGCTCCGAACATCGCGTTTCGATCGCCGAGCCCTGTGCGCGACGTGGATGCTCAGCTTCGTAACAAGAGCCGCGAATACTATGCAACGTGTTTGCGGGCCGAGGTGTGTCTACTCCCGTGAACGTTCTGTGCGCATTGCTCACTAAGTGTACCCCCTTAATTACAATCACAATAATGTGAATCAGGCTTGCCGCTATGCAAACATCTCCAGTTATCACTAAAACCTGCCCCCGCCGCACTGCTCTCTCTCTCTCTCTCTCTCTCTCTTCCTTTTTTCTCTCTCGCTCTCCTATGCACGGAAGACGTCTCCCAACTGTTCACGTGTCTTTCGAAGCAACTTGATGATGGCACCACTCCGGTATATGTATACTACGGCTTATAATTCATATACTAATAATTCGGGACTAACAAAATGCTGAAGGTATGGGTGTATATTTAGCAAACTCAAAAAGCTACTCCCAGAATACCGTACTTCTTTAAGAACACAGGTTCCCACCCCTACGGGCACTGAGCCATGCTCCCAATTAGGCTGCAGAAGTTGCGCCTTTTCTTTTCCTGAACCTCTCTCTCTCTCTCTGTCTATACAGGCTAATAAGCGTTACAGTGCATGGGGTTAGCTCAACTTAACGGGGTGCTTGACAGCCACGATGCGCACTATAATAGAGACGCAGTGAATCGCACCTCCCATCGTTCCTGTGCATACGCATTATATAGTACTTTTTCGAGGTCTTCGGCTTGTGAGCAGTGCTCCTCCTCTCGTTTTATCTCTGCCTCCTTACCCTAATAATAATAATTGCGGCGGTTTAACATTCCAAAACCACGATATAATTATGAGGTACGAGCAAGTTTCAAGTATGCAGTCGATTGCCATAATCCCTAAACCAGCGATCATCATGCACGTGCATTGCTCCTTCTGTGTTCCATTCCGTCTTTATCTCTGTAGCGCTGCTTCAATCGCGCAATCGCTAGACCACCGCGGCGTCCGAAATGTGAACGAATAACCCCTCTACGCAGACTTCATGGGGTCGTGACGTTGAAGGAGACGCAAGTCGGGCTACTAAAGACAAGATTGTTCGTTGGGCGAACTTGTGCCCGGGAGCCAAAAAGTCACGCGCTGTACACAGATAACGGTAATCACAGTCATCGGCAGGCTGTAATCTGGTCAGCGCTATAGAGGGCGTCAGAATTTATACACGTGTCATTGAAAATTCAAGCCTTGTCGTTGGTGGTCACGTTAGTTTCAGGATAAACTGTAATGATCACGTTTCCTTGTTTCGGCTTATTAGTAAAACGTAAAATAATTAAAAATGCCTGACATTTCAGCGTGGTGAGCGCAAGACTGTGGGCATATATACAGGTGTAACGGAACGGTTGCATGAACATGAAAAAATAAGCGCCCGTATCAATGTACATAACATTCTTCGAAGCCTCGTGTACAGAAAATATAGTTTAAAGTGATCAAGTGTGTATTCCTCAATTTCAGTTTCACTATATTTCCAAAGAAATGGAGGAAAGCCTTGAAAAAAAAAAGTGTCAATTCCCACTTGACGAAAATTCGGACACCCAAGACATACACCAGAGGGACATATAATACGCACATGTACAGGAGGAGTCAGAAGTTCCCAGGCCACGCTGTCATAAATGCATGTTACAGTTGTCTGGGAACTTTTGACCCCTCCCCCATGAATAAATAGTGTATTCACTATCGCAGGAAGTACACAGACATTTATTGTATAAGTTAAACAAACACACAGAGGTTTAAGGGGCTAAAACTAAAGGAATATTTGGAAACCAAGCTAAGTTGACGACAAGAGCTCACCACAAACGATTTGCCAGCACATCCCTACAATTACGCAGTGTAAACGGTTATGTTGGTTCGCTCGGGTGCAGACTGTGAGAAGTCTAAAAAACGACAATATTGAGTTTGCTTTCACTTGCACAGTAGTCCTGGTTTAGTCTCTGGACGTGGTCATCAACAGGATTTTTTTTTTCGGGAGTGGAAACCAGTGTTGCATAGCGGCTTGCGGAGGGTGAGAGCACTGGTGTAGCTAGGGCAAGGGCAAGTGCCGGTGAGGCTTGAGGGGGGCAATTGCCCCTTTCGCACCCTCCGGCCGACCTCCATGTCTCTAGATACCTGCATGCATGCAGCTTTTCGCTGATACAGGGCAGATCGGCTTCGACACGTTGTCCTAAAGCATGGCTGGACCACAAGCTAATAGAGAAGGTATAAGTTTCAAATTACAATCCTTTTCAATTAATTTCCTAAAACAACCTTGCGAAATGGCACGCACCGTACGTCGTTTGTAACGACATATATTAGGAAGCTGGGCACTCACATGGTTTTTTTTTTTTGTTTCCGTGAATGTGCGTCGCTAATGATATAGAAAAGCGAAATACCAAAAGCTCGAGTTAAGCGTAATGAGATTAAAATTGCCTCGAGCGGCGTTTCCGACCGCCCAAGGCCCTGTATAATTTCAGATAGTGCCAGAAACGGTGGTTAGGGGAGTGGCGGTCGATACAAAAAGAACTTGTTCTTGTTAAGCGTTAAGAACGAAAAAAAAAATTAAACGCCAGAATGTGCAGAATCCTCTCGAAACAGAGTAAGTGTGAGGATTAACGACCTGTGTCCAGCTCCTTTTTTTCTTTTCTTTTCTTTTCTTTTCACAAATCTGGCTTGTTTCACAGTCTGCTCCAAGGGCCCGAGTTAACCACACTCACTTCTCTGCGTAGCGTGCGCAACCAAGAGAAAGTGAGATAAAATGCAAAATAAAAAATGGAGAAACACGGATATGTAAAAGAAAACTGCAGAAAAGAGAGGAAAAGGAAAGAACAAATTCTCAGAAAAACGAGAATCGCCAGCCAGGCAAGCTGCAGCGCGATGCGAGAAAGTCTTCCAGTTTTTGCATACGCCCGCGCGTGTAACTCGATTATGAAGTTGCAGAGTTCAACTTTTTTTCCGCGTGCATGCTCAGATCTTTGCCTCGCCGCAGGTGGCAAGAGCCGAGGCTACAGCGCGCTGCGTCGCCAACGAAAACACCTGCTAATGAAGTGCGCCCGGCTAATGGAGCGAAAAATTAATATGAATGTCCACGGCCATTCCTTGGACGTGGCAGGCACGCGGGGCTTGCTGCCGTTCGCTGCGCTGGCCGCGCGCTGGCGGTTTGCGCTGCGGCGTCAGCAGCAGCAGCAAGGCTGCAGAAACGGACAAGAAGAAAAACGGTAATAAGTTGGAAAAGAGGACGCCGCTGGCCAGTGTGTGTAGTGGGTGGCGGCGGTAATCGAGCCTGAAGGGAGCTTGAAGAGCAAGCACGACTTAGCCATGCGGGAATTAAGTCGGCCTGATGCGCCGCGCAGCATGGTTAACCTTTTTGCCCTCGTAAGGTATGCGCCAAAGTACACGTGCCATTTACATAATGCTCATCAGGTTAGACGAACGTGCAAGAGAAAAGTAATACGTGGGACGTATGTAATCCCGAGTCATAGCGTTGTTGACAGTGTACAGATACCTGTTGATAACATACATGGGAAGGTTGGGATAAGCTTATCTTCTAAAAAAAACCAGTACTTGCAGATTTTTTTTTATTGGCTATCCAGAACAACAAAACGCACAAGAGAGCGAGAGAGAGAGAGAGTGAGAGAGAGAGAGAGCGAAAAAAGGCTACCACATGGCGGTCGTCAGTCGCAAATACTCTCTTTGCACGGATTAATTTCGAACTTTAGAGGGGTACTGACACATGACAACGCGGCCGAGATAACCTGCGGGATCCAATCCCATGAACATGCGTATATCATCTGCAAAATATCACCAGCAGTGATAGCTTGGAAGGCATTTTAAGTGAATTTTTGAGATGGCGTGAGCGATCGACTCTATCGCGCTATTGACACCCTCAAAGGGGACTCTTGGCGACCCCTTACTTCCCTCATATGACTAAGATGCAGCAAGTTATGCCGACGTCATAGTCGCCATTTTTGTTTGGCGACTTTTTCTCCAGCAGACTCGGTTGCTGCTCGCGAGTACGTGGCCGCGGCGCACGAGTTGAAATGTTCGTGTTTCATGACACTGCGGCTGATCGCGATGCTCTTATAGGAGCTGTAAGTCGAAGGCCACGGGCTGCCTCGAGCGTACTTGTTCTCGCCGTCGCCCCGGCTGCGGGAGACACGAGGGACCTTCCTCGTCAGTGCTGCCGCCTCTGGAAGGCCGCCCTCAAAAGCTATAGGAGTTTAGCTAGAAGCTGGACGCCCAATTCTGGGCCGTCCGGCAGGCTGAGGATGCCACCCGAGTTCAGGCAGGGATCTGCGGAGCTGCCACCTGAAGCCACCAAGATCAAACTGCTGGCCCACTGTGTGAAATAAAGTTCTTTGTTTCTCTCTCATGACACTGCTGTTGTAACTGGTGGAAGTTGTAACTGGTGGAAGTTGTAACTGGTGGAAGTTGTAACTGGTGGCTTGTTTTTGAAACCAAGACTGATACTGGTTAGCAATAACGAGCCTTTAATTAAGTCTATCGCGCGCTGCGAAAAAGATGTGTCGTGCTATGACATGCAATGTTGATTGCCTCTTCAGAAAGAAAAAAAATGCTGTTTTTAGCATCGTTGCGTCGTCCTATTTGTGGTCTAAAATTTCTCTCCAGTCACGGACTCCGCGCTGGTGACGCCACCGCGTTTCTATATGCGTCACTAAAGCTGCGCATCCTCCATTGCCAATGATCAACGCGACGATGACAATGTATGACCCCGGTGCAAAAACTTCTTGTGATGATCTCATGAAAGCTGGAAGCCCATTTATGTAACACTATGTCGTTCTATGCTTGGCCGTAGAGATTTTCAGCAAACCGTCACCGATAGAGCACCGGGTGATTTTCACCTTTGCACAATCCGTTTAATCATCCGAGTACAAATACCGGGGCATTATACAGTGCGCTTAGTAACTGATCAGTCATTATTGATCTCAAAAGAGACAGAAAAACAGAGATGCACTTCAACGCTTCAGGCTTTCATGTTCATTGAACAAGCTCTTTCTTTTAAGGTCTACAGTCGTATGCATACGCTCATAATAACGTGATATGTTACACGGTTCTTGTATTGCCCCATATAAATATTACTTATCCTGCTTTAAATGATTCGATATATACAAATGATTTTAGACAACGGTCCCACAGCATACATGGTTTGACTTCGGGACCTCCGTGTATGTGACATCTGAATAGATCATGAACTTACATTATTAATTTGGAACTGGAGAGCTCAAACTTGACGCACGCGGAACAAGTATATAGTATTCGAGGATGCTATCAGAGGTGTACAGTGGTGGCTTCAATGTAGAGAACTTGGGGGGAGGGGCAAAAGAAGAGAGAGAGATAAAAAAAAGAAATTGTGGGGTGGGTTTTATTTTCTGGCCACCTTCCAGAAAGTCTCGTAACTTCATCTCCGATAGGGGCCCAAACCAAAGGCGCAGTTCTCGAGGCACCCTCCTCTCCCCCGTTCTCTCCAGGCCTCGCCCAGCCCTGCAGTGATGTGCGACTATCCGGCTGTGGCACTGGTGCCACGCGCCATTAAATCATTCTTAATGGCCCTGATTACTTTTTAACGACCTAGGCGCTTTCTTCTCGCGCGCACGCGTGGTTCTGTCAGAGGAAGGTTCCGGACCATCGCTTATATATAGACAGATGTATATGTATATGCACAGTGGCAGCGTGGCGCCTCCTATGGCAAGGACGGAAGTCCCGCAGCTTCCGCATATACAGAAGACATAGCATATTGCCGTGCGCTCGTTTTCAGATTTCGTGTCACGTAGTGGTGCGCCTTGGTTAGCCGACCTCGACAGGACGCGTTCGAAGGCACGACGATTCTTCCCGCGCAAGCGACAGATGATCATTCGAATCTTTTAATCCCCGTGAACACCCCTCTACCAAGAACGAAAAAGAACGACAACATTTAGTTCACCATGTGGCAAAGTTTTATAATGTAACGATGAGGAGTTATTCGAGGCAACCGTATGTGAGTACATGCAGGCCACGAAGCACTTAATAATAATGATTTGGGCTTTCCTCTGCAAAACCACCGTGCAAATATAGAGACACCATGGCAGAGTGTTCCCAAAATTTCGGCTACCAGCGGTCCTTTAACGCGCACTTAAATCCAAGCACACGAGCTTCTAGCATTTCTTCCTCCGTTGAAATCATTCAGCCGAGGCTGGGGTTTGATTCCATGACCTTCTAGTTAGAATTGTAGCCCCATAACCACACGCAAGATAAGCCAGGCAGTACTGTATACCAGCAAAAATCAAAACCTGTGATATATGCTTCACCTGACGACCAGCATATAGGCATGAGGCAGCCGATATAGATGAGGTTGATCACTGCGTGGATTCCCTGGGCGTGAGGATGGAGGAGGATTAGCAACCTTCTTACAAAGTCGTCGCCCACGTGTTAAAATCGGGTGTGATTATGAGGAACGCAATATGCATAGTACGCGATTTTAATGCGCCCCTAAATATAAATACAGGTCCATCACGGCGGATCACTAGTTATTGCGGTGTTCGGCTGCTGGGCATGCAGCGGGTCGTCACGAGTTTGATCCTGCAGCCGCTGCAGTATACCCGGTCGCATTTCGGTGAAGGTGAGATTGTACAGGCCCTTGTATACTGTGCTATGTCGGGGCACGTTAAGAAGCACTAGGTAGTCCAAATCAACGGAGTCTTCCACAACGGTGTACCTAATAGTCACATCGTGGTTTAAGGACGTAAAATCTCCGCTATTATTATTATTATTATTATTATTATTATTATTATTATTATTATTATTATTATAAATCTAAACACAAATTCGTTCACGTATTTCTTTAGGATTCACATCCCCGACCTACTTCCTTAGCATCGTTACATCTCAGCTGCTAAACAATTGCAACGTGTGCGTTTATCGTACAAAGGTAATACGGCCGAAGTTTTCGTCACTCGATAAATCATTTGAGGCAGCAGAAGCGCTAACATCTATCGACGCATTCAGTTCCTATAGACCCATTCTGATACGATTAAATATTTCTGAATGCACTCTCATATTGAGATGCCACACTTCTTATAATGTGGTATACAGCTGGCCGTCGCAAACTGCAAACTAGGCAATAAAGATCATCTCAGGAAAATTGTCGGAGAAATTGTGTGGCGATATCGTTATTCCGAAGGCGTATACTGTCGTCGCCGTCATGGTTAATCAGCTTGTTTAGCATGGTTGAAAAAAAAGAACTTCTCATTCTTTTCATTGATATTCCTAACCTCAAAAAGAAAGCAAAGAAGCGTCCACGACACAATGATTGGCTGCCGCATTAGCAACACATTCTCGTTTCCGGAAACGATGAAAAGAAAAAACTACAAACAGAGGCTGTAGGCATAAAGAAAAAGAACCCACCAGATTGTGGAAATATTTTTAAATGCGTTTGCTTCCTTCCGTTAGAGAATCGCGTTTCTTTCCGGTGGGAATCGAGATTGACCTAACGGTTCGTTTGATTTTGTCATATCTCCTGCGTGTTCGTATGTGTAAGGGTATGCATGGCAGGGAGTACAAGAAAAAAGGACGTTCTTGCACAAGCGACAAAAAAAAAGCAAAAACAGAAAAAAAAGGCGAAGCTTCCGTGCAAGGCTTGAAACGACGGAACCGGATGATTCTTTAGACTAACCTGGTTGCTATACTAAGTTGATTCCACGCGTTATCGATTTCATGCAGGTTGTTTCTATAGGTTAATTCTAGGTCGTTTTTGGCTTTAGCTGTAGGTGATGCCAGGTTGTTTGTATACGTTGATGCTTAGCGCATAGAGGTTCGAGTGATTTCCCAGACACTCAAAGACACGCATGCAGATGCCCAAACTTGATTGATTGATTGATTTGTGGGGTTTAACGTCCCAAAACCACCATTTGATTATGAGAGACGCCGTAGTGGAGGGCAGGGCTCCAGAAATTTTGACCACCTGGGGTTCTTTAACGTGCACCCAAATCTGAGTACACGGGCCTACAACATTTCCGCCTCCATCGGAAATGCAGCCGCCGCAGCCGGGAATCGAACCCGCGACCTGCGGTTCAGCAGCCGAGTACCTTAGCCACTAGACCACCGCGGCGGGGCGATACCCAAACTTCAGAGCTCCATGCTGAAACCAAGCATTCGCACCTGTCACAGATTTACACTCACAGTCACGTATATAAGGTCCGTTCGATTCACCTGCACCGGTCGGAACCGGTTCACGGCTTTGCACGCGAAGTTCAGAAATTGTGCAGCGTGAGTTCAGCGGTGCAGGCACAGCACGACACCCGAAACGAATGACGATGTGCCGACAAGGTGCAGGCCTTATTTCTTTTCGCTTAATTTACACCGTTCAGCAAACTCTGACTGATGGCAAATCGAACATGCGGACAGTTTATGAGGCGCAAACATCTTGGCAAAACACACCGCATTTGTAGAGACGGGTACGGCGCCTAAGCCACCTACGTCTAAGTGCTACGTCGCCTGCTCAGCTGCACGCGCGCCTGCACCAAGGCGGCACCGTCAGCGAAGGAGGTGCAGGAAAGTCATGAACCGGTGCTGCACCTATTCTGCACCTTTTGAAACGAATGGCAGGGTTCAGCGGTCGTCAATGCTGCACCGCTGAAACGAATGGCAAGGTGCAGTACCTCGTGAACTGGTTCACGTGGTGCAGGCGAATCGAACGGACCTATAGATGTCCAAACTTCACAGCTTCGTGGTAAAACAAAGAGTTCGCACCTGTGACAGATTTACGGTCATGTCGCCGTTGGCGTATAGGCCTGCCATCCCTTTGGGGTCTTCTCGCACCCGTCCGAGCCTTTCCTGTTCCCTTTATCTCGTTTTACGCATTCGGAATCTTCGGTTCACCGCCATTGATCGCTTCGCAGTAATTTACAACTGCTGCCCTTTTCATCTAAGTGAACCAGTGCTGAGAAGTGGGATCTACCCAATTTCTTAGAGACATACCCATTCACGATGGTGGTAGTTTTCAGCTCAACGGATAAGGGACAATGGGCTAAATAACGTCGCTGCTAAAACATTTGGCTTAATGAAGTTATTTTCCGGCTACGGGTCCAAAACAGCTAGCTCTAACGTAGCCTACCTTCCCATATTCTGCCAAAAATAAACAAAAAAAGGTGCAACACATCATGAGCGATGTCCGACAAAATGAAGGAGCCCAGTGCACGTACGAAGCTGTCAGCATGGTCAAAAATATGCGTCGTACGTGCAAATACGGATTAACAGTGTGGAGGGCCCGGTTAAAACAATAATCGTCCCACCCCCTGTATTTCCCGCTCTGTCATCTGGTCATGCTTCAGACTTGACGCTTTTTAGATTTAGCTGCAAAGAACACAAGCCATGTTTATTCTAAGCCTCTCCAATTTGATCTGTGCAATATTGAACCGTTTAATATATTGTGCAATACCGAACCGAAACGAAAACAGAACAGTGTCCGCACAAGAAATTTGTTTAACCGAAGAATGTGTCATAAGAGCCGTGCTGCCTCGTACCACCATGGTGCCATTCAGCGCAATAAACGATACTTCAAACAAGAACCAATCTCTATGCGCCTTCGCACTGCGTGTTGGACCGTAGCTGCTAAAATCCTCGTCAGGCTGTTCCACGTGTCCATCAGCGGGATCAGGTCCTTCCCTCTGAATGATGCATGGTCTTGGGCGGGCAAGTACAGGTTTTCACCACAGACTGCAGAACTTCGAGCTTACTTGAAGATTATACGCGTTATGCAGGAATTAAGCTTTTAGAAGCATGTACATCGACTATCGAAATCGATAATCAGTTTCTACCAGGAGAATGCAGCAGGAGGGTTAAATGTTTTCGAGCAAGACAACAAGGTCGGCCATATTTTCTGATCCTTGGGGGGGGGGGGCAGAGCCGAGGAGCCCGGTTAATTTGAACCCTTTAAAGCCTGGATAATTCGTCCCTGAGTATGTGCCATTTATGCAAATTTTCTGTAAAGTATGCGGCCCTTTGTGGTCAACTTCGTGAACCCAGAGCATGCCCCGTCAATTCTCGCCTAAATATATATATAGAGACACACTGCGTTCATTCCTGCTTCACTCTCTAAAGGGCTCCCTGCTCCCGCGCATGCGCTGTTCAGAGTGGACTAGTAAAGCGGAAGCTGAGAGGCACGTTCTTTTCACGCCGCGGCTTCGGGTCAGAGACTCGCGCACGCCCTCTCCGGGCTGAAACACCAGGGCACGTGCAAGTGTGTGTGTATACATACATGACGAGCGAGCGCGACCGAAATCGCAGATAGCGCTGCGAAGACGCGTGTACGGAAGGTGGAAAAAAAAGGAAGGGAGTGAAGCAACACGACGTACACGGAAGAAGCACCAAAGCCAGAAGGAAGAATCTCAACACCGGGACGAAAGAGAGAGCGCGAGTGCTTGGCGAGCGAGTTTGTTGATTGGGGCGACGAGAAAGACCGATAATTTATGTCCATTAAAAGCGATCCTCGCGCTGCGAAGGCATCGGCACCGCCCCTCCTTTCCATGATTTGGAGCCAATCGAAACAGGGTCACGGTGCGCTGGCTTCCTCGACTTCCCGAACGCGTTTGTCGCTTTAATTCGGCACCGTGCGCAGAGTGCGTGTTCACCTCCTCGTTTCCTCCTCCCCCCCATTCTAATGCAGGTCTCTAGTACACCTCTCGCCCACAACGTGTCTTTTGTGTGCTTTGGCCCGCGCGCCCCCTTTTTCTCTTTTACGCGTGCTCGGAGACTCCCTACCGACCTTTGTTCTTCCTGTGATGCCCCGCGAGCGCACCAAAAGACGGCGGAGCGAGATAGATCCACGGACAGCCAGCGACAGCGGGAGCCTTCCCGTTTGTGCGTCAGTGCGTGTTTGTGCCAGTGCCATTTTCTTTTCCCTTTCAGGTTTCGGGAAGCGCCGCTACGAAAGAATGGCGGCGACCGAGCGCGCGGGAAAGTGCGGCCGGGGAGAACTCGCAGACAAAAAAGACACCAAGACTGAGCCACCCGACGTCGCGTGCCCCAGTTTGTCTCTACTACGGCCGCGACTGCCGCTCCTCCCCCACCACCCACGCTTTCCCGATTCAGTTTATTTTTCTTTCTCCCTCCCTGTCATCCCATCTTCCTTCCTGTTTCCCTGACATTGCCATGCACTTTCTCCTTTTCATCCTACGTTACCTTTTCCTTTTTTTACCGTTAATCTCCTTCCACATCAGTCTCCCTCTCCGCCCACCCAACTTTTCCTTTTACTCCTCTTTCGAAGTCAGTTGGTGCGCGTATTGGGAAGTCTCCTCTCCCGTCCACTCCTTTCTTCGTGAATTATATCGTTGTGTAATAGGCTCCTCCCTTTTTTCTCCAATCTTCTTTTTTTCCCTCCACTATGCCTCTCCTTTTGTCTTCAGTTCTCGTCCTCCAAAGGGACGTATTTGTCTTTGTCTTCGTTCTATAGGTGGCGCTACTCATTGCAAATCAATATGGCCGCTGCTGCTGCTTTGATCGTTAGTATTGACTTTTACGCACTATCACTCTTCCTTCGCAAGTGGTCCATTCGCTTCCGCCTTTCTTGCTTTTTACTTGTCCCCTTTCAACGGGTGGCTTTGTTTTCGGAGCGCACAGTTCTCGCTCCCTTGTAAGGGTGCCCCGGAGAGAAGGTTTTTTTTTAGAGACAGTCGCGATCAAAGAAAATAAGGTCGGCGTCTTCGGTGTCTTGAACGGTGTCCGGAGCTGGCATATTATGCCGGATACTTGCCATATGCATGCCTCTGCAAAGCCGTGTACATCGGGGAATGCGGGAATAACACGGGGGTCGTTTTCATAATGGCACTTATTTGGGAAGAAGAAATCGCGAGATATCCATGGCCCCTATGCAGATGTGAAGGTCAGGGATATTTAGGATAACGCCTTTTCGTATTAGCGCTGCAGGAAATGATTCGCACAAAATCTGGTTCGATGTTTTTTTTATTGTCTTATGAAACGCAATAACACACCAGCATCCCGCTTCCACAGCATCAACATGAGTAGTGAAAACATTCACCATGACGTCACTATAAGACGTCAATGATAGACAAAAATTTTCACGTAATATTGAAATTATCACGATCTCACAGTGACGTCACATGCTGACATCATCACACGAAATTGTCGCTGGTTCAATGATGGGCTAATTATGGGGGCAATGGGAAACTAGGTGAATTACAATCGTGTTAAGGTATGAGCTACATCGCGGGAGGGCGTGGACAAGCGCACCGTGAGGTTTACACAGTGGCGCCAATCGTGACATGTTTTCGAGTTATCGGGGGGCGGGATTGGCTGTTCCTGCGAGTGCGCATCGCTTCCACTTACTGCGGTGATATCAACCTCCAGAATGATAGCTTGGAGGGTAAAAGCATATCATAATATTATCCGGGGTTTCACGCCCCAAAATCACGATATGATTATGAAAGACGCCGTAGTGGAGGGCTCCAGAAATTTCGTCCATCTGGTGTTATTCAATGTGCACTAACATCGCACAACCGAGTTCACTGTAGAAACATGGGAGAGACATTTGTCCGGCAGTGGGCGTAGTCATGCTTCTGATGATGATGATGATGATGATGATGATGATGATGAGATCGCACAGTGTACAGTCCTTTACCCTTTTACCTCCATAGAAATGCGACCAACGCAGCCGAGATCGAACCAACGACCTTCGGATCAGCAGCCGAGCACCCTATAGCCACCGTTCCACCGAGGCTTTAACAGAAGGTGAAAACTAGCAAGTGCACGAGGGAGATGCGCATTCGCAGAAACAACCAAACTAATAATGATATGTCAAAACCATCTTATGATTTTGACAGACGTCGTAGTGGGAGGGTTCCAGACATTTTCACCACCTCGGGTTCTTTAACGTGCAATGCAATCTAAGTACACAGGCCTAAGACATTTCCGGCTCCATCAAAAATGCAGCCTCCGCGGCCGAAATCCGATCCCACTACCTTCGGGCCAGCAGTCGAGTGCCACAACTATACCATCGTGGCGGGGAGACAACTAAACTCGCGTCCAAAAACTCGTAAGTTTGCCGCTGTCAAAGCCCCTGTACAAGCTTGCAGTGCGCTCGGTCCCGTGCTGGCGTGGTGTAGTTCACACTGAGCGTAACAGTTCCTCCGATTCTGGAAGCAGTACAAAGGTCGGACTGGGGCATTGCATCGAATGGTAAAAAAAATTGCCCGCAGCTTCCCTCGGGGGAACACTGAGGAGGATGCGGAGCATATAATTGGTTAACGGGGTGTTAAAGTGCGACTTACTTGGGTCGATGGCTAAATTGGTTAACGTGGTTGTGAAATGGGGTGTTAAATTGCGACTTACTTGGGTCGATGGCTAAATTGGTTAACGTGGTTGTAGGAGGGGGTGTTAAATGAGTGAACACGTACACACGTATGCGAAAGGACGGCGCTGGTCGAAGGGACGTCGATCATTGTATTTGTGGATTTATTGGAATTCATTTCACCGCGACCTTGGACGTCGACGCGCCGTACAAACCAACTGAGCGAGCGACAGCTGACGGCGCATGCGCGCGCGTCAGCTGTCGAATGTTCGAGAAGCGGTGCGGACGGCGCGGACGGCGCACTACAAGGCGCGAGTATAAGATGCTTCCGCATCTAAAAAAATCGCAGCATATACACAAAATGAACGAAGACGAGTGGGCCAAGCTACGGCGCATTTAACCCCCGCACATTTCCCACTCTGTCATACAAAGACATGACAACATAGTATATAAAAAGTTGTTTATTATTCACAATGTGCATATGGTGTTGATTTGTCCATATGGATAGTCATATGGATATCCATATGGAATACCTATATGGATACCCATACTTGGTTATATGGTAATCATATATGGAAATCCATATGGATGTGGATATGCATAACGTGTCACGCCGACAGACAGGCCCCTATAGCCAAGGCACACGGCTCGACGCTAATGAGCTTCGCCCTTAATAAAATGACTCTTGCTTTCCACACATCTTAGGTGGGTGCCTAATTGACCCTGTAAGTTAATTGATACGCTCGAGTGCAGAGTGCCACTCAGTTCTTTTTCAAAGACTTCCAGTCGACACATATTACCGGTTTTCCGAATATTCGGAAGCATTGGAAAAAAAAGAAAAGTACGAAGTCCAGGTTTCTATATGAACTTAAAGACTTCAATTGAACACATAGGATACGGAAGCATAAGGTTAAGATAGGGGCAATTAATTGTAGGGCCTGTTACGACCGGCCCTAGGGAACCAAGCAACAGGAGTTTGGGGGAGAACCGGTTCTTGACCGACTGTGTCGTCCACCCCCACCTCCCCATTCAGGCTCCCCCTCTCGCCGGGAGCACTCCGGAATCTGCCGTGCGTTCGTGACCATGTTTGGCAACATTTTAGGGCGCCGTGACCATATATGGACCTCGTGTTAGGTTGTGCCACTCCATGTGTTGTGAGGTGTGTTTCCCCCTCTCTCGTGGCCGAGGTGCCGGAGCCACCGTATTGGCTGACGATGCGGACAGTGCGCCCAGTGTCGGCAACGCGGCGCTATAAAATGCCGAAGACGTTTTGTATCTCTTCACTCTTCTCTCCTTGGATCAGTTGACCACTTCTCCACATGTAAATAAATCTCTGTCGTTTGTTCGGGCGCTTCTTTCTCGCTGAATTGTTGGACGATGGATCCTGCGACGGGGCCAGCTACCGAAAACGAGACCGGCAGGACCCGGAGTCCCAACAACTGGATGGCAGCGGCGGGATGTCGATAACCCCGAAAGCGACCGCTGTACGGAGTGAGCCCGAAGTTCAACAACGGGACGACAGGAGAAGGATGACACGAGCTCATCGACTTCCAAAGGGAATCGAACGGCACTTCTGAGAGGCACGACGCCGGAGACATGACTGCGAACTGGGTGAGTGCCGGCTTTCTCTGTTAAATTTTACCAGGTATTTACTCTATGTGTTAAGTAAAAGCTGGTAGAGAGGGGCTGTCTTGGTCATTGGGTTAACAGGTAACTTGCGTCAGGCAGAAATTGTGTGATAGCTTGGTTAAGCTCCTTCTGTCAGTGGCGTCAAGGTTAACAGTGGCAGGGCAGGATTCCGTATAAGAGCTTTTTGAAGCTTTATTTGTAGACTAAGTTAACGGAAAACTTGAGGCAAGGCAGGAACCTAGAGCTGTCGTTGCCGTCAAGGTTAATTAGTTGCAGGACAGGAATCTTTGTGGAACAGAGACAGCGGTACTGGAGGCAGCCATGAATCTGAAATCCCTGCGAAAGTCCATGTTGTTGCTACTTGCAAGGGAGTTGAATTTGGAGGTGTCGGACTCTCAAAGAAAGCCAGAGCTGATAGAGGCGATTCTCGCATTGGGGGCGGAGGATGACGAGCTGTCAGAATGTGTCGAGGAGATTCAGGAGAGGCAAGCGGCAGAGGCCGAAAGAAAGGCAGCCGCGGCAGAGGCCGAAAGAAAGGCGGCTGCGGCCGAGGCCGAAAGAAAGGCGGCCGAGGTCGAAAGGAAAGCGGCAGAAGCCGAGGCAGATAAGATGCGAAAGCACGAGCTTGAAATGAAGCGCCTCGAGCTAGAGATTAGCCATAATAGTAGAGCAGGAGGCAGCGAGGCATCCGGTACCGCAGAGCGGGTCAGGTTCAAAATGACGGACCTAATGAGATCGTACAAGCTAGGGGAGGACATTGGGCTGTTTCTCGTCAACTTTGAGAGAACTTGTGAAAGGCAAGGTTTCAGCCAGGATACATGGCCTCAACGCTTGTTGTCCCTACTTCCGGGGGAGGCCTCAGAAGTAATCGCGCGCCTCACGAAATAGGAGGCTGACGAGTACAGTGAGGTAAAGTCGAGCCTTCTCAAGAAATACAGGTTGTCAGCGGAAGGTTTCAGACAAAAATTTCGCAATGCTGTAAAAGAGAAAAATGATTCATACCCGGAGTTTGCTTACAAGTTAATGGCCAACATGGGGGAGTGGCTCAAAGAGGCAAAGGCGTATGGGAATCATGACAAGGTGCTCGAGTGTATCGGTCTGGAACAATTCTATCAAAGGTTACCAGAAAAGGTGAGGTTCTGGGTGCAGGATAGACTGGACGTGAACACCGTAACGAAAGCCGCAGAGCTCGCTGAAGAATTCGTTACGCGCCGCGCCCTCGGGGCAAACAGCGAGCCTAAAAGGGAAAAATTCCTACTACCGAATAAGGCGCCGTTTAGAAAACAACCGACAAGTCTCGCACAAAAGGGTGAGGAAAACAAGGCATCTAACCATGGGGCGTCGGCAGAGGCACGCAAAAGGAAATTTGAGGCGAAAAAGCCGGCTGCTTGTTTCAATTGCCACGAAACAGGGCACTTCGCGAAACATTGCCCGAAAGAAAAGGTGGCCTTTTTATCTATAAATGAAGCCGACGAGAACATGAAGTTGTTAGAGCCCTATATGTACGACCTTACCATGAACGGCAAGCAGTGTCGGGTTCTTAGAGACTCCGCAGCCACTATGGACGTAGTTCATCCGTCTTTTGTTCAGTCCGAACAGTATTCAGGAGACTGTGCCTGGATTAGGCAAGCCGTAGAAGCAAACAGTCAGTGCCTCCCCGTAGCTAAAGTTGTCCTTAAAGGCGCATTTGGTACGTTGGAAATGGAAGCCGCGGTATCGCCATATCTACCCCCTCAGTATCCTTACTTATTTTCAAATAAGTCAGATCAAATGCTGAAGGAGAAAGGTCTGACGTTGGGAGAAGGCATAGTGCAGGCACTGACTAGATCGAAGGCACGTGCGCTGGCTGCGAGAGCAACATTCACTGAGGCAAACAAGCCTCAAATCGACAACGGGCCTGGTTGCGAGTTGGACACCATGGTAACAAATCGACTTGTGCGAGAACAGGCTGCAGAAGCCGTAGTCGCGGAGGCAACCATTCTTAAAGGTGATGATGAACCTCCTCCCGAATTGGAAGGGGTCAATTTCGCCTCGTTGACCGAGCAAATAGAAAATGCCGTTGCTCCCAAGCCGATTCCTGGAAGTACAGAGGATAGCACAGAGGGTGACACATTCCAGGTACTAGGAAATACAAAAGAGTTGTGTGTCATGCCAACTTCGGATAATTTCAGTCGGCTGCTGCAGGTGAGCCCCGCTTCATTAATAACCGAACAAAAGGGGGACCCGACGCTTAAGCAATTCTAGGACAGTTCGAAAGAGGGAATCGCCAAACGAAATGTGAGATTCCAAGAGAGGAGCGGCATACTCTATCGAAAATATCTAGATAGGCGAGGAGTAGAGTTTGACCAGGTAGTCGTACCTCAGGCGTATCGTCAGGATTTGCTTAGTTTGGTGCATGGAGGATCATGGTCAGGCCACTTAGGCGTAAAGAAGACGAAAAATCGTCTTTTACAGGAATACTACTGGCCTGGATGCTTTAAAGATGTAGAGAGGTTTGTAAAATCGTGCGATGTGTGTCAGCGAGTGGGTAAGCCGGGAGATAAGGCGGAATTTCCAATGAAGCTGGTACCCGTAATCACGGAGCCCTTTCGTCGGTTGGTAATTGACACA
Source organism: Rhipicephalus annulatus (assembly GCA_013436015.1). NCBI lineage: Eukaryota > Metazoa > Arthropoda > Arachnida > Ixodida > Ixodidae > Rhipicephalus > Rhipicephalus annulatus. The sequence continues at coordinate 230,453 of WOVY01003130.1, forward strand.
GTAGGTCCTTTGCCCAAGACAACTTCAGGCTACCGTCACATCCTGACCTTAATCTGCCCAGCTACTAAATTTCCAGAGGCGGTCCCGCTAAAAGAGCTAAGTTCCGTGGAAGTAGTGAACGCACTTCTGTCCGTGTTTGCCCGGGTAGGCTTTCCTGCCGAGATACAATCAGACCAGGGCACCATTTTCACGAGTGCCTTAACGACAACCTTTCTAGAGCGGTGTGGCGTGAAATGATTGCATAGTTCAGTTTACCATCCGCAGTCGAACTCGATAGAAAAGCTTCACTCCGTGATGAAGCGAGTGTTAAGAGCCTTATGTCTTGAACGAAAAACTGACTAGGAAATGTGCTTACCTGCAACGATGTTTGCACTAAGAACTGCACCACATGAGACAACAGGGTTTACGCCAGCGGAACTTGTTTACGGCCGCAGACTGCGGTCTCCTCTTCGTATGCTGAGAGAGTCGTGGGAAGGTCAGGGTGATGATCCTGTAGTAGTGGAATATGTCCTCACCTTATTGGATCGTCTAACAAAAGCCCAAGAACTGACCGAGAGTGCGATGACCAAAGCACAGCAGAAGGCTAAGCTTTACTACGATCGGACAGCTAAAGCGCGACACTTTGCTGTAGGAGACAGGGTCATGTTGTTGAGGCCCTCCCAAAAGAATAAGCTTGAAGTGCCATGGGTCGGCCCGGCCGAGATTACTCGAAAATTGTCTGACACCAACTATGTGGTAAAATTACCAGGAAGTCGTAAGGTACACCAGGTGTATCATAGCAACTTACTCAAACCCTATAAAGAGAGGGAAGCCATCGTGAACATGACTTTAAATATTCCGGAAGAAGTTCCGGCAGAAATTCCTGAATTAGCTCCCGAATCGGACGAAGTCCCGATCGAGAAAAGAGTTGAGGATTTAGTATCAAAGTCACAGCTGACAATGAAGCAGAAGCAGGAATTGCGTGGTCTTTTGACCGAGTTTCAAGACAGATTTGTAAGCGAGCCAGGCCGGACATCCGTCCTCACTCATGACATAGAGCTTACCTTATCGGAACCGGTAAGATCTAAGACGTATCGGGTGTCACCTCGCCGGCTTGAGCTAATAAAAGCAGAGGTTAACAGGATGCTGGAATTGGGCGTGATTGAGCCATGTGAAAGTGATTACACTTCCCCGTTAATTCTTGTGGAGGTACCCGGCAAAGATCCGCGTCCTTGCGTAGACTATCGTAAGTTAAACCTCATCACCAAGGATCAGACATACCCAATTCCCCACATTGAGGAACGCGTCGAGAGGGTAAGCAGCGCGGAATTTATCTCCACGCTAGACCTAGCGAGAGGTTACTGGCAGGTGCCACTCACCGAGAGGGCGAGCCGGTATGCTGCCTTTATTTCACCATTGGGGACATTCCGTCCTAAAGTGTTGAGTTTCGGCCTAAAGAACGCGCCTTACTGTTTTTCAAACTTAATGGATAAGGTTTTGCAGGGTCAAGAGGACTTCGCATTGCCTTACTTGGACGACGTCGCCGTGTTTTCCTCGTCCTGGCCAGAACACTTGGCGCATTTGAGAGCAGTACTGACACGCCTACGCGAAGCAGGTTTAACGGTAAAGGCGCCCAAGTGTCAGCTATCACAGGCAGAGGTACTCTATCTCGGGCATGTTATCGGTCGAGGGCATCGCCGTCCCTCTGAAATGAAAGTGGCAGCTATCCGAGACTTTCCCCAGCCCCGAACGAAAACCGATATTCGGGCTTTTCTAGGAATAGCTGGTTACTATCGTAAGTACATCCCTAGATATTCCGACATTGCCAGCACTCTTACTGACGCGTTGCGCAAGACCGAGCCCCAAATGGTCGACTGGGATGAGGAGAAAGAAAAGGCTTTCCGCGTTTTGAAAGCGGCCTTGCCGAGCCAACCTTTGCTTAGTTCACCGGACTACTCGAGGCCTTTCATAGTCCAATGCGACGCTAGTGATAGAGGCATGGGGGCAGTTCTTAGTCAAAGGGGATGAGGGGGATGAAGAGCATCCCATCCTCTATGTTAGCCGGAAACTCACCCTTCGCGAGCAGGTTTACAGCGCTAGCGAAAAGGAATGTGCGTGCTTGGTTTGGGCAGTCCAGAAACTGGCTTGTTATATTGCCGGAAGCAAGTTCATTGTCGAAGTGGACCGTTGTCCTCTCACCTGGCTACAGACCATGTCCTCTAAGAACGGCCGCCTGCTGCGTTGGAGCCTCGTTTTGCAACAATATACGTTTGAAATACGCTACAAAAAGGGTGTACTCCATGGCAACGCTGATGGCTTAAGTCGATGCCCCTGACGCGAGAGGATGTCTCGAGATTTCTGGCATTTTTTTTCCTGACCTAGACAAGAGCTAGTGATTGTTTCTTTTTTTACTCTTTTAGAGGTACTTGTTTGAAAACATTGAAGACACGGCTATCCAGGGTTTCGGGTTCGGTGTGCTTCCAGTGTTGTTGTTTTGTGTCACCTTAACGTGTGAGTAACATCTTGAATAAATTGTGTATTTCCTTTAATATCAGTTAAAGGGGAAAATTGCCTGGTGGAGTTTGGCGGAATTGTCCGGCGCTCACCGGCTGAGTAGTTGTGTTTTCATGTGCGTATGTGATGTCTGTTGAGCCCACAATGAAGCAGGTGGTGCCCTCTATTTCATCAAAGACGGTCGTCACCAAACCGACTGCCGGCGCTGATCTCTCCGGACAGTGGCTGCAAACCTCAGCCCACCGAGATCTTTACCCCCCCGCGCGAGAGACTGTTACGACCGGCCCTAGGGAACCAAGCAACAGGAGTTTGGGGGAGAACCGGTTCTTGACCGACTGTGTCGTCCACCCCCACGTCCCCATTCAGGCTCCCCATCTCGCCGGGAGAACTCCGGAATCTGCCGTGCGTTCGTGACCATGTTTGGCAGCATTTTAGGGCGCCGTGACCATATATAGACCTCGTGTTAGGTTGTGCCACTCCATGTGTTGTGAGGTGTGTTTCCCCCTCTCTCGTGGCCGAGGTGCCGGAGCCACCGTATTGGCTGACGATGCGGACAGTGCGCCCAGTGTCGGCAACGCGGCGCTATAAAATGCCGAAGACGCTTTGTATCTCTTCACTCTTCTCTCTTTTGATCAGTTGACCACTTCTCCACATGTAAATAAATCTCTGTCGTTTGTTCGGGCGCTTCTTTCTCGCTGAATTGTTGGACGATGGATCCTGCGACGGGGCCAGCTACCGAAAACGAGACCGGCAGGACCCGAAGTCCCAACAGGCCCATTAGCCGGAATTAATCGAATAAGATGACTGAATGGGGGCGCCTTTCTTGTGAGCGGAGGGAATGCTTGCGGCATCTGGCGGAGCACATCTCAAGCACGCATTTCTTTCTGCGTGGCCTCTGAGATCAGCTTCCACAGCACGACAAAACTGCGAGTTACACTACCAGGCACTTAAGACCCTCATCAGGGTGGCCTTTCTTTCTTTTTTCTTACAAAATATGGCACATACCCACAATGGGTGAATGGCCAAGATTTTCCGAGTTCTTTTTCTCCTTTTTCCGTGACGGCGCATATGATAATAATCCTAATTTCCCCACGATAGTAAACATTTCATTTTAGGATTGATATTTGGGATTTACCGTCCCAACACCCCCATATGATTATGAGAGACGCCGTTGTAGTGGAGGGCTCCGGAAATTTCAATCACTGGGGTTCTTTAACATGCACCCTAATCTGATAACATGGGCTTACAACATTTCCGGCTCCATCGAAAATACAGCCGCCGCAGCCGGGATTGGATCCCGCGTCCTGCAGGTCAGCAGCCGAGTACCTTAGCCACTAGACCACCGCGGCGGGGCTTTCACTTTAGGACGTTTTTGGGCTGTTATTCATGCGTGGCCTATATATTTAGAACTAGAACGTGTTGTGATGACTTTTCGTGTTATATGCAGTGACTGGAACAGGAATCCTATGTTTCAAAATATGGGGGCACTGATAGCGGTTAAAGGAAACATTTTGAAAATTATCACGTTTTCCAAATATGTGCGCACATCTGAAGCGCACGCGTGAATGGCGAAATTGACAAACACAAAACGACTTAAAATGTGCACTGACACTCATTTTGTGCATACATATTGAAGTGAGAATCAACTGCCCAAAAGATAAATTTACACGAAGCAGCACGAAAGAGCGCCGAATCGGAACCGGTGTGCTGCATAAAGCTTTGCCGCTGATAATGAGATCAATTTCATCTGTTAGCACGTAATCACTACACCTGTACTTGTAAATGTTGATGGTGATGATGCTTTGAAAAAAGTGAAAAACAACTGCGGGGATGGGTCAATAACCGGGAAAGTATTATGGTTGGTCAGCTATCGATCCACTTCACGTTCAATCTTCCCCCCTCATTGAATCCTCGTAATCACAATCATCAAAACAGGTGAGCTCATTTGACACGCAATTAGTTCTCGATATACATATCAATGTTCGATCTGTTGACACTACAAAGAGCTTATGATAAGCTTAAAAAACATAACAAATACGATGGCTGTCAACACGTTCCCACGGACACAAACAGTAAAGTTCAGGTCTTGACAGCACCTGCATCGGTGTCCATTGTAATGCACTTCACGCTGACTATTAACTTGAAATAAATAAAATTATTTCAATTTGACATTATTGACAGCAGAATGTTCAACCTAGGAACTTCGAAGAAAATATTGCTCTTTTCTTGCTTATGCATTCATTTATGGCCAGGGTTTATATGCTATAAATAAATAAATAAATAAATAAATAAATAAAAATAAATAAATCAATAAATAAATAATATTCTCTCGTCATCAGCCCTGCGGCTTTGCTGCCTCTTTTAAGCAGTTTTACTCAGACAAACAGGTCCGTAAGGGGCAAACGCCATATCGTGCAAATGCAAAGAGAGTGATAGATACGATGATGGGCTAAGCAAGCAACATAGTAAGATAACATTTTCGTAGGCCCTGCATTTATGCATTTCTGCACCAAGACATGTGCACTACCCAGGAAATCGTTTTGACATTGCAAACACACACTAAAAAGAAAGTAACTTTTTCTGACCAGTTTGATATACTGTAAGTGTGAACTAGCTTACAAGGAATGGAAACGACTACTAAAGAAAACACTGAGAAGGCGTAGGATTGAAAAAAAATAAGTACATCATAGTCTGAGGATAACATAACGCACCAAGTTTGAAAAAAAATTTATTTGGCCAATGTCAACGAAATAGGAAAATCACACTTTGAAATGCACGACGTCACGTGCAGAGATTTCTGCGCTAGTTCGAGAATGAGATTTCGACCTTGATTTCCCGCTCCATTATCAAAGCTCTGATAGTGAAATGAACGGCAGTAGTGTTTTGCGGGTATGATTATTCGATCTTAACCAATTCGTTGTTTCCCCCAACCTTGATTTACCAACAAATAACACAGAACGATATTTATGATTGCGTAGTATACCCCCGATAAAATTGAAACTATGCGCTACACCATTACGTCAATGACCATTTAGATAGTGGCGGAATTCGTCCACTGATAAAATGGAGTCGTTTCCATTTGCCCATACATATACAGATCAGGCACGGCATCCCTCAAAACCATCGTGAAAAGTGGTGTCCACTGCATCCCCTGCTGTAGAAGCCATTAACAATAGTGCTCGTAATAAACGACGTCGTCTCTGAAGTGAGGGAGTGACACGCAGGGAACAAACTCGTCGTTGTCGCTGCCGTTCGCATGCAACAAGCCGGGAAATCAAATGTATACAGCATAGCGCCACTGCACTAAGAAAGAAGCCAGAAAAAAAAAAAACGAGACAGAGCGATGGGAGGAAAGAAAAGAAATAGAGTCGCCAAAGAAAAGAAAAAGAAGAAACATACATCACTTTGTGGTAAGAACGGCGGAAAAGCTTCGCAAAGGAAGTCGACATAATGCCACGCAATCTCAACGCGACGCGTGGTGGAAGCGGGGAGGGCGAGCACGTCGGCTTTGTGATCTCCTTAGTGGCCGCAAAGCACGATTCTTTCATTCGTCCCGTGGGGGGTTCAGGGGTGTGCGTGTATGCATGCGTTTTTATGTATGTACGTGTGCTTGGGGCGTTGGCACTTTTGATCCACTTGGAAAGCTTGGGAACGCTAAGTGTACATTACAGATAAGAAAAAAAGAAAGAAAGAAAGAAAGAAAGAAAGAAAAGAAAGAAAGAAAGAAAGAAAGAGAGTGCGCCGCAGGGGATACGGGACGATGAGAAATCAGGAAACAAGAAAAAGATCAGTGCTTGTCTTCACTAGCCAACTGGCAGCAAACAATACGCGGCGTTGGAGTCAATAGAGCGTGCAAGCGTTTGTTCGTGCCTGGGCTTCTGTGGTTGTCGCGTCGACGCCCATCTCCGCAGTCTCTATAGTAGTGCTCCTCCTCCCGCTACACTTCGCGCTGTTTTTGCCCGAAAAAGAGGAGCATTGTTGTTGGGCTTGGCAGCGGAACCACGTTTTCACGCCCGGCCTGGTGCCGCTGTGAGCCGCATAACGAGTATACACAGAGCAAGCATAAACGATGTATGTATAGGAGGCCGATACCACAAAGCGCATGTTCTTTAATTCTGGAGGAGAGGGAAGGTGGCTTCCAGTGAAAACACTAAACTTGTCGCAGCAGCGTACTTCTGATGTGATGCTGCTATCTTTAGATATATGTGGTACTATTGCAGAGACATCACTGAATTCCCTGCATCTGCACCTGTGTGCGAAGATTTGTATGCCACAAGGACAAGTACTTGGTAAGTCTAAAGTGAAAGCTTAAAGGTATACTGACACGGTTTCGAGACATCGCAAAAGGGACACTTTTTGTTCGCTTGGTGTACGCAGGGTTAACACACTCCTCCCGAGGGAGTGTGTTAACTCGTACAAAATACTTTTATTGTAAATATTTTGTTGTGGAACGTCAGCAAGCCAGCCCCACTGCAATGGAGATTATCCAGACAAGTTTCACTTAGTCACAGAAAGCACAGGTGGTATCGTTGGAGACAATGCATTGATCATTTTTTACGTGTACCAGGAGCAGACGGTAGATCTTCCGTTAGTACGTCACGCATTCCTGTCTCCCCGTGACGTCACACTTTCACGACACGTCACAGAGAAGCCACACCCTCGATATCGACACCGAAAAAAAATTTTAGGGGCGAAGCTCCTTAAGGCGCAAGCTTGTCTTATATTTATTTATTTTCTACAATACTTCCAGTCTGATCTTCAGATTTTAAGCAGGAGTGGGTACAAGTTAATAAAAAAAGATTACAGTAAACATATAAGCATTGCAGCGATAATAACAACAAAATAAGAAGAATACAACGAAATCATACAAGCAAAGGAGCAAAATTTTTAAGTAACTAGTAAAAACATGAATACGTGAACATATGGAAGAAAAAGAGCTTCAGGGTTCATGTAAAACTATGTCAGAGCTATGTCTTATGGACTGAAGGGCCTGTACATAGGATGATAGTGACGGGCATTCCACCATGCACAGCTGAGGGGAGGGAATTCCATTTGGTTGGAGTTCTCGGGAAAAAAGAATACTGGAAAATGTAGGTGTGGCTAGAGAACTCGGTTACTTGTTTTATTATGAAGGGACCAAGTAGGCCGCTGGTAGGAGTCCTTTAGATATGTATCCTTTTTGATACCTAGCTGCCCACGATGAAGAAGGTAAAATAGTTTCATTCGTTCGTGGTATCGGCGATTCGCTAATTTTTCGAGCTCAGCCGCTTCTAGAAGAGATGTGACTGATGCCGCCAAGCTGTATTGATTAAAGATGAACCTAAATGATTTCCTCTGTATTTTTTCCCATATTGAAATATTTATTTTTGTGTAAGGATTCCAAACAGCGGCACAGTATTTGAGGAGTGGCCGAATAAATGCGTTATAGGCTAATATTTTACCTTCTGTAGAGGACTTACTCAAACGCCTCCTTAAGTATCCGAGTTTATTTTTCGTCGCCTTTCTATGTAGTGTGGTCAATGTGGTCACTTCATTTGAGATCGCGAGAGGTAATGACTACCAGATACTTGTGAGACTACCAGAGGTTCGCAATCAAAACAGTAAGAAAACGCTATAGGGCGCTTGTTGCGACTAATTGTAATTGCGACGGTTTTCTTTTCGTTTATGGCCATCTGCCAGTCTTTGCACCATGTTTGAATTAGATCCAAAGATTTGTGTAATGTTATCTGGTCTTAGGGTGTGGTATATTTCTGGTATACAACACAATCATCAGCAAAGAGCCTTATTTTAATGGATATGTCCTGTACGATGTCATCTATGTATACGAGAAAAAATAAAGGACCAAGAACGGAGCCTTGCGGGATTCCCGAGATGACTGGAATGGCACGTGCAGTTTCGTTGTCAATGGCCACGACTTGTCGTCCACATGAGAGATACGCTTCTATCCAAGCTAAAAATGTGGTGTTCATGAGTATTGGTTCTAACTTCAATAACAGTTTTTGATGAGAGACGTGGTCGAATGCCTTTTCGAAGTCGAGAATCATAATGTCGACCTGATTACGTCTGTCTAGGGCCGCTGCTAAGTCGGGGACAGTTTCGATAAGCTGGGTGACTGTAGAGTAACCACGGCGAAAGCCATGTTGGAAGGAACCAATTAGGCCTCTGTTTTCAAGGAAACTGGATATATGTTTAAAAATTATGTGCTCTAGTACATTCGCGTGCACATGTGCATATTAAGGAGATTGGTTTATATATGATGATGAAGTTCATGGCACGTTTTTTTCTCAGGAATTGGCGTGATTTGCGCGTACTTCCAGTCACATGTAAGATCCGCATTAGACAGGAATTTCTCGAACAACAGACATAAGTATTTAGAACACCATTCAGCATATCGCTTTAAAAATGCATTTGGCATACCGTCTATGCCCAGCGATTTCTCGTCATCCATTTTTAGCAGTAATGCTAGTATGCCTTTTTCAGATATAGACACATTATCAATAGGTTGACTATGATCAAATTTGCTGAATTCCAGTGCGTGGACATCACCAACGACAAACACAGAACCAAAATAACATTAAGCGCTTCGGAAATTACTTCGTTATCTGTCACAAGGACACCATCGACTGATAGAGTAGGCAGATTTTTCTTCTTTGGAGAATTATGCCGCCAAAATTTTTCTCCCAAAGTTTTAAAAAAGTCTGTAAGACGAACATGTTCGTAAAAATCTTTGGCCTTTTTAATGGTGTTCTTTAGTGGTTCGCTTAACTCCGATATTGTATCTGAACCACTTGAGCATGGATACCGCCTGTACTGCCTTCTCGCTTTGTTTATCTTACGTTGGTGGCGTGCAATCTCTTTCGTCGTCCATGGATTGTGTGTACGCTGCAAGTGCCATTTGAGTGGGATAAACATTTGCACACAAGTCAAAACCAGGTTTTTAAAGAATTACCACATATGTTCAACAGTAGGGGCATCTGATTCGTAAAATGAGTTAAACAAAGAGAAATAACTATCTATAACATCCAAAATATCAACATTACTAGCACGAGAAAACACCGGAACAATATACTCTTTCTTCGCCAGCCTTGATCGGAATTTCCCTTCGAGAGTCAAGCAACGGAGCATGTGGTGTGAGACACCTTTGAATATGTCCACTCTCGGGGCACGATCAAGAACACGGAAGGAAGGAAGCAACAAAAGGGAGAAGGCAGGGAGGTTAACCAGAAAGGCATCTAGTTGGCTACCCTACACTGGGGGATTGGGGAAGGGGATAAGAAAGATGAGAAAGAGGGAAGGGAAGGAAAAAAAGAGACTGGCAGTAATTTTACAGCAGCGAGTAGAAGTTCACCGCAAGTCAGAATCAAGAACACTGTCACTAATAATAAAGAGATTTAAAATTGATTTTCTGTCATAGCCACCCCTAGTACGCGAAATGTTCACTAGATGGCGTTCGCATCACTCGCATCGTTCAAAATGCTTTTACAGACAGACAGACAGACAGACAGACAGACAAGACAGACAGACAGACAGACAGACAGACAGACAGACAGACAGACAGACAGACAGACAGACAGACAGACAGACAGACAGACAGACAGACATGGACAAACGGTTGGGCGCTTCACCCCACTCATGATCATTCACTCCATGGATATTCTTCGATCTTTTTAAGGTAGCGGTATTGCAAAAATATATGTGTGATGCATTCCCAGGCGCCATATATAGCACTCCTTTTAAGGTTCTCGAAACTCGTATTAATATTTAGAGCTACCGTTTTAATATATTTCAAATTCGTGTCAATACTTCTTCAAGTGATTAGTTGGCGTTCCCCTCCGCGATGCACTGAGGGACTTTCGACATACAAAAAAAATATCGCTTCCTCCGAGCGTGTAATAATGACTGCAAACGATGACGTCATAGATCATTATGTGATGACCCTCTCACATAGATTTCCGATGGAGGCGGGAATGTTGTAGGTCCGTGTCCTGAGATTTGGGTGCACGCTAAAGAACCCCAATGGTCAAAATTTTCGGAGCCCTCCACTACGGCGTCTCTCATAATCATATGGAGGTTTTGGGACCTTAAGACCCACATATCAATCAAAACCTCACCGCATACCATCATCGCTTGGTCAAGAATGGGCCGATCGCATAGCAGTGACCATCTAAGGCTGCTGTTAGAATTCGCAAGATCGTAAATGGTCTTGAGAGTGTGTCAAAGAATAAATCAGCGCTACTTTAGGGGCAAATAGCTTTCGAGAAGAAGGGAGGTGGGGATAGGAGAACCAAGGTTCAACCATATTGACGTTGACGGAGAAGACGGCGTCTTTTATATATAGGTAGGCATTCAGCCATATGACGCGAAGGTGATGTGGTCCATAAACGCAGCCCGAGTGCAATTTATTTATTACTGTGTAGAACCCCGTTATGAAGGTAGATATTTAAATATAGAAAGAGGAAAGGAAACTGTAGGTGATCTGAATGTTCTATTTAGGTGTCTTTAATGACACTAGATTTTTTTTCATTTGGTCACCCTCTGGTTCATTTGGCGAGATTTTATAAGTTTGCGGTTATAGGTTTTATAGGTTAGCGCGTAGGCAGGATAGCCGCTGGTCATTAAGGATAACTACTGGGTTACCATAGAAGGCAAGCGGGTTAGGGGGAGACAGAAAGTTAGCTGGGCAGATGAGATCAGGAAGTTTGCGGGTATAAAATGGCAGCAGTAAGCACAGGACCAAGTTGACTGGTGGATCATGGGACAGGCCTTTGTCCTGCAGTGGACATAATCATGCTGACGATGATGATATAGGTTTACTTATGGCCGCTGACTTGCATAACTTTTGTATACACACACATTCCCCAAGTACTGACTTGTTTACCGCCCTCCACTTCGATGTAGCAACTGACTATAGTTACAGAAGACTGTTCTGTAGGGAGTACGTGTCACCTTGATGGCATCATAGTAACACCTCTTTCTTGAGATTTAGCAGAATTATTTGAAACCCAACGGTGTGCATTTACGCTTCATAGGCTTACGTTTATTTTATTTTATTTTCCAATCGTTCAAACTGGCGGGGTAAATGTTGTGGAGCTTCTTGCAGGTGCCCTTCGCTGTGTTTTCTTCGATCTCAGCTAGATTATTTTATTGATCGCTCACGAAACTGAGATGTTTATTATACGTATATAATCTGCGGAACTATTTCTCTAAATATAATTTTTTGCTTCAGAAAAACACATATTACCAGCTCCAGTCCCATCCTCTATTTTTAGTCGTCGTTCCTCTGCGCACTGCTTAATAATCTATTTTAGATAACATTGACTCTGCACAGTTGCAAACAGTTGTCCACCTCACTTCACAGCAGGCTTTCCTGTCTATATTATGTTGTACTGATACTGTTGCAAGACAGAGCACTCAGATATACAGAAGGCGGGCGTCAAATAATAAGGAGGAAGTCACGGATGCTATCACACGACTTCTTGGATCGCATGATCAATCTGTTGTGGTTCCCAATTTAGCAGGGGCCCGTTCGATTCCCCGTCTTCCTAATTTAACGTTGGCCGGAAAAGCTCGCTCAGCCGATACCCTTTCTTGCCTAGCCTCCCCGGACGAACTGTGCAACGCGAAGAGGGGCGCGGGGGCCACGCCTAATTAAAAACCGGGGTCCTACAGTCCGGGAGTTCATCAATCTTTCGGACGGCTAGGCGTACTACACTGCTCACTCGAAACCGTAGCCGAAATGAATCCGAGCCTGTGCAGCCGTTGTGGCATGGTTACCCGCCCATCAAGGAAGCAGTGACCTCCCGCGAATTGTGCTAGTTGAGTTGGAAATCTCGTTATATTCGTAAGCTTACGCTTGTCTCTTTACAGTTGTTTTTTTTTTTGCACCAACACCTGATTGCTACAGAGCGGCGGTAAGGCAACGATGAACAGCTGCGCACGGGCATGAAACCAAACCGACCTCTCCTGTGAGAAGTTTCCAGTGTGGAGTATATAAGAGGTAAGCGTGACTAGAGTGACAGCTAGCAATCAGGCCGAATCTATCGGACTGCCCTCCTTAATGTTCCACCATCTCTGTACTGTTGTTAGTCGAACACTTTTGGCACATACAGTATTCGTCTCAATCTGGCGAATGAAATGTTTGCAACGTGGGAATATTCTTTGTGCGCGTGAACATTGATGAACCCGTTCCTGTTTATTATACAGGTGAGAAAGCACTACGGAAAGTGCTTTTGCTCTAGCGACCCGTTTGTGGTGGTGCTGCCGTGCCCACGGCTTTTCTGTTCAGAGATATGTTGCTTGATGTATGACGCTGCTTCGTTGTGCTGGAAGATACTCTTGCTAGGAGGGGATATTGAGACCAACCCTGGTCCAGACCTGGCTAAAATAGCGAAACAACTTAACGAAATCGCTAATGATATTAAAGAAATCAAAGAAAAGCGGCTTGGAGATATTGAAAGGAAACTTGATGCCTTAACAGTGCTTGAAACCAAGGTCTCCTCATGCCAAGAACAGATTGCTTCCATGTCTACTACAATTCAAACCCTTGAGAACAAGCTAGATGACCTCGAGAATCGTAGCAGAAGGTCTAACCTTATCATTTACGGATTACCTGAAGCAGAGGACGAAAGTAGCTACACGTTGGAACATACTGTAAACCAAGAGATAGTCAAAGGCATTCTTTATTTGGATCCTGTGGGTATAGAGCGCATTCATAGGCTGGGAAGGCCATCGCCCAGAAAAGTAAGGCCAGTAATTTTCAAGCTGCTGGACGCAAGGGACAAAGTTGCCATTTTGAAAAAAGGAATCAAATTAAAAGGCACAAATTATTCGATAGGCGAGGATTTTTCAAAAAGAGTGAGAGAGTTGAGGAGAAAGCTCTGGCAAAGTTCTAAGGAAAACCGCGAAAATGGAGAGAAAACTTCGCTTAGTTTTGATAGATTATACATAAACAAAAAGGCCTATGTCTGGGATGACGAGAAAAACGACAAAGTTCCTGCCCAAAAAAAAACGAAATCGCAGAGTCAAGCCGCCCAATTACGCGAAGCCAAGAGCAATTACAGAGCTAATTGAAAGGCATGTCAGCGTCTCAACTGTACGCTCCGCCGATTCATCCACTGCGAGGATCACATCGTCTTGCTCAAACACAAAAAATGTGGTAAGTGAAAAACAACTAAGGCTACTGAATATAAATGCACGCAGTATCATTAATAAGATAGATTCACTGGAAATTCAATTATTGCAACATGATCCGCACATAGCCGTAATAACTGAAACTTGTTTGAGAAGTGAAATAGGTGATGAAGAAGTTTTTCCGCCCCATTACAACGTATTTCGCAAAGACAGGGTCACCAGAGGAGGGGGCGTAGCCGTTCTAGTGAAGCCGCCATTAGAGGCTAGGATTCTAGCAGATATGGGCAGTCTTGAATGTTTATGCCTACAGATTACGTGCTGGGGCCATAGCTTTCTTTTGTACGCGTGCTACAGGCCTCCAGACTCAGCTCCAGATTATCTAATCACGTACGTTGCAAGCACATATGTCCCTGTATCTTAATAAAAAATATTTTTAATAGGTGATTTCAATTTGCCCACCATCGACTGGGACCAGTTGCAAACTTGTTCGCAGCCTAACAAAAATGAGAATGCTATTTTTAACATCATGCTCACACACGACCTAATTCAACTAGTTAAACAACCTACTCGTGTACAAGGACAGTCGAGCTCTATTTTAGACTTGGTGGTTGTGAATCGCGACTTTTCTGAGCACTCTGTAATAAAAGAACAAGGGTTATCGGATCATAGCCTTGTCAGCGTATCTATTCCGGTCCTGAAATTCGTTTGTTATAAAAAACCGCCCGTTCAAACTTTTAAAGATTATTCTAGAGCAAACGACGCTTGCGTGATTGAACATATGGAAGCGGCCTTAGTTGACTTCAGCAATGATGTCAATGACGCATGCGCTCTTTGGGATCGCTTTTTGGAAGTATGCCGCTACTGTATCACCAACTTTGTACCGAACAAACGTAAAAAAACTAACAAACGCACACCTTGGATGACACGCAGTATCATTCATCTAAAGCGGAAAATTAAAAAAATTGAAAAAGAGGCATGCCCAGCGAGATGTGATCCAAAAGCTACAAAGAAGCCTGGCAAGTGAAGTGCAACAATCCAAAGACTATTACTTTAAAACGTTAATGCCAAACTTTATTAAAAGCGACCCAACAAAGTTCTGGAGTTATCTATCCGATAACAAAAAGCCAGTGACGTCAATTTCTGTCAAAGGGCGCACGGTTACAAATTGCAGTGACATCGCAAATCACTTCAACAGTTATTTTCAGAGCGTGTTTGCCAATTCAGCAATATGTGTACCAGAAACGTTTTTGTTTGAACCATGTGAAGCGAATTTCATTTCTTATTCTAGTTTGGTTTCAATGCTTTTAAACTTGAAAGCAAAAAAATGCTGTGGTCCTGATGACCTTCCCAATGTGTTTCTTCGGCGTTATGCTGAATGCGTCGCCAAATTTCTTGTTGTAATCTTCCAAGCGTCCCTGTTAACTGCAACACTACCACGTGACTGGAGGATCGCTAGAGTCATCCCTATCTTTAAAAAAGGGGATCGATTAATTCCGGATAACTACCGTCCTATATCTTTAACTTCAACATGCTGCAAATTAATTGAACATATCATAGCCAACCGTATTCTTGAATTCCTTGAAAGACACTCGATTCTAACAAGCTTCCAACATGGTTTTAGGAAAGGCTATTCGACTGTGACTCAACTGGTCACCGTCACACACGAGTTTGCAAAAGCCCTTGATAATAATGTTCAGGTAGACACAATTTTTCTTGATCTTAGCAAAGCATTTGACAAAGTTCCTCATGACAAATTAATTCAAAAATTAAAAAATATAAATCATCCCGAAAGTTTGGTAGCGTGGGTGTCTAGGTATCTGATGAATAGAGAGCAGTATGTCTTGATTGATGGTCATGCCTCGAGCTGTCTTCCTGTCACATCCGGAGTGCCTCAAGGTAGTGTTCTGGGGTCGTTGATTTTTCTGTTATACATCAATGATATCGTCACTGTAGTTACACCCACCACTCATGTCCGGCTGTTTGCAGATGACTGTATTTTATTCCGTGAAATCTCCAGCATGCAAGATCAAATAGAACTTAACACAAACCTGGACAATATATACAGTTGGTGCAGGGATTGGGGCATGGTTGTCAACGCAGAGAAAACTGTTTTCCTCCGCATAACGCGCAAAAAATCTCCATTCCAATTTCAGTACACACTGGGATCATGCGCGGTGAACCAAGTCAACAGCTTCAAATACTTAGGCGTAACGTTCACTAGTAATCTTTCCTGGAACTTGCACATAGAAAACATCTGCTCCTCCGCCTTTCGAAAACTGTGTTTCTTCAGACACAAACTTCGTAATTCGCCTCCAAGTGTCAAACTTATTTGCTACCATTCATACGTTAGACCAAAACTTGAGTATGCTGCTGTAGTATGGGACCCGTATACCAAAAATAACATCGATAAATTGGAAAAGATTCAGAGGAAAGCTGTCAGGTTCATTTTTTCAAAATTTCGTCGCACGGATTCTCCCTCTGAATTAATGATTGCCAATAACATTCCCAAGCTTCAGTTAAGAAGACAAAAATTTCGTCTCGATTTCCTCTGCTCACTTACTAAACATTAATTGGCTATCGACCCCTCCCTGTATATATCCGCCCTGACCACAAAACACACGCGGCACCATAACCCTAGATCGCTAACGCCATACCAAGCGCATACCGATACTTACAAATTTTCATTTTTCCCGCGCACCATGGCTGAATGGAATTCCATTGCTGAGCCATACTTATTAGATACTGTATAGCCCCATTTTTTGTTAGTGTTGTTAATTGTGTGTTGGATTGACAATGCAATGTCCGCCCTTTCATTTTTTGTCCCTTTTGCTATTTTTGTATTATTGTGCTACTCAAGTGCTCGTCCTGCCAGGACCACAACTGTGGTCTGCAGTATGTATTAAATAATAATAATAATAATAATGAAGTCAAGATTTTGTAATCTAAAAAAAAGAACGTAACGATGCTGAAAACAACAACAACAACAACAACAGCAGCAACAACAACAACAAGAAAAAGGAGTGAACACTATATAGGAAGAGTATAGGGATGTGTATAATCAGTACCTATGACAC
The DNA here is from genome assembly GCA_013436015.1 of Rhipicephalus annulatus. NCBI lineage: Eukaryota > Metazoa > Arthropoda > Arachnida > Ixodida > Ixodidae > Rhipicephalus > Rhipicephalus annulatus. The sequence continues at coordinate 247,150 of WOVY01003130.1, forward strand.
GAACCAAGTGCTTCTTCTCAATACATAGCTTTTATGGCGTTGACGGGCTTCATGGGAGCTGTTCATTCGCAGATTACAAGGAAAACCGCTGCGTGGCAGCTGTCTCTGGTCATTGAACTTCTACCTCAAAGCTTTTTCGCATGAATGGGCAGTGTGTGCACGCCACTGGCTTCCTAAGCTTAATAAGTATGAGTTAATAGCAGTGAACTTATCAGCACATATCTGTTTCGCAGCATGCAATTTCTTCTCTCTGTAAGAGCATGGTCAGAATACGATTACGGGAAACGAGAGTTGCAACACATCTTATAAAATTCAGAGCAATGTAGGAAATCCCTCTCATTGAAGTATCTGTCACAACAACAAGCTGTACATTTTACGCTAGCTACTTATATTTGCAGACAAGAATACCTCTCTGTTAGTTTCCCGACACCCTAATATAGCCGTGGCTCGTTAACGCGAGTCATGACTCCGCTACACATACACAGTAACGAATTAATCAATGCCCAGTGGCCGCTCAATATCGGTAGGAATTAAAAAGATTTCTGGCAGTAACTATTGAACAGTGAAAGTAACCAACAGGTAGCCCAAATCGACCGATGTTCGTGAATTTCGTCGATGAAAGATCCATGATCTCCATGATCAAGCTTTCATTTTTGTTTAAAAGGTGACTGCGTGTATCTGCTGTGATCACTAACCAGCCAAAACAAAGATTGAGGCTGCGTCCGTACAGACGACTGGATTATGACCGTTCACTTATGTTCGCGCCGCCAACACCACTCAATATAAGCATCGGCTTGCATGCCAACATCCTGCGCCATTGGAGCTGAACATATGAACTACGTCGGTAGTGTGCAGCCACGCGACCAAGTAACCCAGGAGTGACCGAGCGACCTAAAATGGTGCGATTATTTGCGGCCAAAGGCTTTGCGACAAACTTGGCTTCGCACTTTCAGCGAACCGTATACATATGTGTCAATGAGCCCCGGTAAAAGGTGGTGTAGAAACTACAAACGTGCAAACAGGCAATATGTTGAATAACTTGCTATAAGCATGACGATAGTTATAGCGCGAGAACAAAACGACGACACAGAGACAAGAAGGACACGAAAGACTTCTTGTCTCTGTGTCGTCGTTTTGTTCTCGCGCTATAACTATCGTCATGCCATACCAACTAGCCCAAGCTACCACACTTCTTGCTATAAGCGTCAGAGTCAACGCTTATAGCAAGTTATAGCTTATAGCAAGATTTCAACGCCCAAAGGAACACAATTTTCGGACATATAGTTGTGAAACATCACTAGTACTACGGACCAGTTGTCCAAAACTGATCGACCCGGAAGCACGTCCCTGGCAAACAACAAAAATCGATACGAGTAAGACGTAACCCGTGGAAACGCGAACTGGGAATCTGCGATGAAGAGGGGGTACACTTGACACGAGAGACGAAACAAGCGAGCAGGGACCGATCTAATGAGTTCCGCTGTACCCTCCTCTGATGTGCCCTGAACGAACGTGCCTGCATTTAGAAGCACTTATGCTGGAAGACAAAAGAAAAAAAAAAGGCGATGACGACGATAACTACACGAACGAGAAAAAAAAGAGGGAGAGAGTGAAAGCATGCTTCTTCCTATTTCCGACGAGTGCAAATGTTCTTTTAATTGGACAGCGCCCCTTGGTGACGACAATTGCGCGGATGTGAGTGGAGCAGATAATGGGTGGCGCTTTGCTTTAAGATCACAAATGATGCCGCAGAAAAAGGCCGTTTCGCGCGAATGACTGTTTCGTCCAAATGGACCTCGGCGCCTCGTCTCTTGCGCGAAGCACGCTTTTTATTACTTTTTTTTCTGTATTTTTTTCGGTGCTCGTCACGATGCATATGCCATACAGCGCAAGTTCGAGCCTATTTGTAGCAAAGTTCACTGAAGGAGTCACAAAGCGCTAGTCGCGTCGTCCTAAACGTGTTTAAAGCTGTCGAAAGACAGACGGCCAAGAAGGGACAACAACACACTTATTTATACCAGCCAGCAAGCCCTCCTCTTGAGAACATTGTCACGGGGATGAGAGAATGAATAAAAAATATATTGTCACGGGGGTCGTGTAACAATATTAACAAAATATACAGGGAGAGTCAAAGACAGCTGCAGCCAAGATGGAGGAACAACAGCAACAACACGAGCGCGATCGCATTCATCGTCTTCGTCGTCTACTTGATGCTCTCTCCTTGCCGATGTCGTGTAACAATATAAGTGGTCGTCTAAGTGTCGCGCCGTATCTTTACATTACAGTGTCCCCTGGACACTTGGGGACGGCTTTAAGCTCTCCCACAGTTGAGTACCGAGTACTCTAATTAGTTAACCACTTTTACTAAACACACAAGCTTCTCATTGTACAAGCTCTGGAGATTTGTAAAGGTTTGTTTGTGCACCCAAACACGCAGACGTCCAACTGGAACTCCAGTATCTGGTTGATCACTTCGTGGAAGTCTATAACAGGTATTCATGCTCATACGTATGTATACTGTACGTACCAAGGCATATTGTGTTTGTGACTCAATGCTTACCACATCGAGGGTTGACAGTCACCAGTATCCCGGCCAATCAGCATTAACGTCATGGTGATGAGTGTGGGTGGTGGACTTTCATCGACCTATAGAAAAAATGAGAAACATCTTGATCAATTGATTGATATGTGGTGTTTAACGTCCCAAAACCACTCTATGATTATGAGAGACGCCGTAGTGGAGGGCTCCGGAAATTTCGACCACCTGGGGTTCTTTAACGTGCACCCAAATCTGAGCACACGGGCCTACAACATTTCCGCCTCCATCGGAAATGCAGCCGCCGCAGCCGGGATTCGAACCCGCGCCCTGCGGGTCAGCAGCCGAGTGCCTTAGCCACTAGACCACCGCGGCGGGGCAACATCTTGATCAACTCAGGCACACAATTTATGAAGTAAACAGAGATGGAAACATAAATCAGCACACAAGGCCAGAACGACACCATTGTATTTTTTGATGGATAACAACACGCGCGATGAACGTGTTCCGATTAGTTTAGGTGCCCTTTTAAGATTGCAAGGCGACAAATAGACAACGAGCGTGCTCGAGTTAACCATATCTTACCGTGCACATCAATGGTTAATGTAGAACACTTAGCCTAGTTTTATTTGAGAACAATATGTTTTATGTCTTCATTCCCTACGGACTGCTTTTGTTAACTATAGACTAGAGGTTCGTCACTTAGAACAGAACATTTTGGCACCGTAGCACCATTCTTCAGCGTTGTGCAAGTCTCAGTGACGTCATCAACTGACCTATATGCAGTTACTTATTATTGAGGGAAGTATGGACATATACAACATGCAAGTGAAGTGCGCACATTTATTATATATGAACTTTTCTTCACGCCATAATGGATTAAGGGCGCATCTACGTGACTGTTTTTCCGAAACAATAACGTTCCTTCTCCCTCTCTCTCTCTGTTTGCGCTTTCTCATTTCTTATTAACAATATTCCTTTTTTCGTTGCAGGATACGCCAACCAAGTTCAGCCTCGTTAACCTCGTTGTCAACCAGACTATAGCAAAACATATATACGGCGACCAAATGTGTACGGAGACTAGTATTAAAAAATAAATAATGTAACCTTGGAACAACTGTTCTTGATTTCAAGCATCTATGTCATATGTTTATAAGATTGTAAATAGTCGTACAAGGTACACTTATTACACGAACTTTGTTATGGTTGCACGAAATGTTGTCTTTGTATTGTTGTTTACTGTTTTGACTACAACAGCCTCTGTTCGTTAAATCGAAATGTGTCACAGTGCCATGCTTATTCTCTATTAGCTACTGTCTGTGTGAAGTGTTCAGGTTCGTTTCAAGCTGCTAATTGAAGCTTTCATTTCATAATCATCCTCTCTGTTCAGTCACAAAATCAATTCAATTCAACAATGGTGACTCCAGATTACGCTATAAGTTACACAGCGACCAGTGATACCTATTCATTACGCGTTATTAAACTCATCTGACCTCAACAATCTCATCTAGCTGTCATGGTTATGGGCGACCTAGGATAATTTTACGATTCCATTTTGGATAACACAAATTTCCGCTAAACTGATGCGGTATAGTTCGCGTGACATGACCATAACAAGAAATCTGCCGTTTCGTTACACTTTATTGAAACAACATTTGTGATACATCTTTTTTATTACGAAAATATTTGCTTCCTTTAGCAGCTCGTGTAATTCTCAAAACTTTATACGCTTGACAGTCCGTGACTAAACCAATGTACCTTCGTTCTTTCATATTTCCTCAAGCTCTACTACACAGATCCACACAATAATACTGCGGGATAAAACAGGGCGTTTTAGCCTTTCTGTATTTAAGGGCAGAGGAGGAAAAAACATGTTTTTTGTGTTTTGAAAATGACCGCCCTTCTCACTTTTTTTTCTGTTAGCCCCAGAATAAAAAAAAAACATCTTTAGTTTCGCATGCTTCTTGCTATTGCAGCCTGCACATCACAAAATAGTTCGTTTGTTTCATCATTTTTTTTTACTCTATGCCACCTGCCAATAGATCAGACCTATAAATTCCAAGTGGGCATATTGTGTGCAATCTAGGCATGGCGATAGAGCACAATCTTGTATGAATACTTTCTGAAACTCAAGACGATGTTGCCTGCCAACATTTGCGCTATGAGACAAACCACTCTCGGCAAGAGAAAGTGAGAGAAAACAAGTGCTAGTACAGCGGGACGCCTTTTCAAACACTTATTATTTTAACAGCATGCTTCGCATTCGCAGCGTATCATGGATCTTCCTTTGCTATTTTATTGACATTGTACTAATAATTCTCAGATATATAGGTAAAGAGGTCACCAATAATTTCTGATTCCTCAGTTGAATGAAAGTTTGTGATGCGAAATATTGTGAAAAAAAAACTGGCATAAAGCAATAAAAAATTATCTTTAAGAGTTGAACGCGACAGCGATGTGCTGTTCCTATAGTGTGTACTTCAAACACTTAGTGCATGAAATATTTTGGAACTTGCTATGCATCCACTACGGAGCCTCAAAAGAATACGCACAGGTACGTGTGTGACTTTTATAGTGGGTGACGGGCTTTAAACCATAGAGACATTTTAATAATCACATGTTCTGACGCCCAATGACAATGCACGCTTGTACCAGACCTTATTGCTGCCATATTTCATGTTGTATTGTGAAGCTTTTATACAGGACTCGTGTATTTTTAAAGCATGAGGATACACTGCGTTTCCAAGCAGGGAAACTTTTCACTGTATCCAACTTCAATTTGTTTATTTCAGACATATACACAATTACAAGCAGACACACAAGCAGAGACGTGATATGCGCGAAAATATTTTTGCGCATCAGTGTGCCATTTCCTTGAAGTGCTGAAGAGGCAAGAGTATGTACCAGAACATTGAACCATTGTTACGACTGCCAAAGTAATGATCAATAGTCAGCTCAGAGCTGACGGTTCTTCATTCTATATTTTGTGGAATCCTTGTATTTTGTATATTATGCGAAATGTGGAAAGTCTAGATATACAAAGAACTAAAAAAATACGCCTGTCTGTGTGGTAGAACACCCACTTGCCATGCAAACAACCCAGGTTCAATTCTCACTCGGACCCGGAGTTTTTCATTATTAATTTTATTTGCATCTTTCTCGATTTTTCTGTCCCACACAAAATGCTGATTTTTCACTCGCAATTTTGGCACAACGAGCTTTTTAATGCTATCGAGCTGGAATTACCAATGACGTTAATCACAATGTAAGCAAATGTTACGCCTGGAACAGGTAACAGTGAAGAGAAAAGAGTATATGTACAGATACACAGGATCGGGTCGGAAGCGACATACATACAAGGGCAAATCCGAAATTTCCCTGTACAGGTTCATCAGCGCATGGAAGATAGCAAGTGCATTTCGTGTTTCTATACTTGATAATTACTTTTTTTTTACATCACTTGCGGAAACAAGCGCGAGAAGCCCCTTTTTCGTAATAATGATGACCGAGTGCTGGGCGTGGCTCCAATGCGCTGCTTCTCTATACTTAAAAAAAATATATATACGACCCAAATGCAAAATATCGCCTCGAAGACGGTGCCCCCTGCATAGCAATAGATCATGCGCCGCCCAGCGCTCGACGGTCATTTATAACGTATTCCTATCGCGCACACACGGAGATTTGAATATGCTGAAAGGGCCGAAGCCACTCGAGTCTCGCTCGCGCCCTAACTATACTAACGCCTAACGCGACTAAATTAAATTTACCTCAGACTTCCAATAAGCTTTGCAAGGTTGTGCCGGCTACATATATCATGCCTGCCAAGATATTCTAGCCGACAGCAGTGCTTCATCAGTTAGACAAAACGAAGTGCTTGAAACGTATTTTGAAACAAGTAAGTGGACTCTGACACCTGTAGAGAAGCGATGCGCATTTGCATATTTTTTATGTATTTTCTGGCACCACTTCTATATATTTTTACAGCCTTTCTTTCTTATGAATACGGTTATGCACGCGTGCAATGAGAAACGACAGGGAAACAAACAAACAAACAAAAAAGATGGTGAAAGAGAATTCATCTGGAAGCTGGAAACACGAGCGGGACTTCCCGAGGTTCCCCCGTATACGCGTCACTGGTAATATCGCCGCGTTAGGTATATCGGCGAAATTTATCTCGGCTCCGGCGCAGGCAATGCGTCACCTGCTGGCGCTTCAGCCTTCGCGGCAGTCTCCGAAAAATTCGGTCGGCCTCCGCGTATAGCAATACGTCAGGTCACGTTTGGCTCCGCGAGATTCAATATTGAAAGAGACAAAAGGCTGCTAGTGCTACTACTGCTGCTGCTGCATGCCGTGGCTGCTGCTTGGAGTTCCAGAGAATCAGAAGCGCGGAGCCGGCCTAAGCAGAGAAAGCATGCGTGTGTGGGGGGGTATATAGTATATACGGTATTGATATTCGGCACCATCGATCGGCGCACGGCCATTAATCTGCGACTTTCATAAGACGGGCGGCCGATATAGCGCGCGCCGGCACGATTCGAGCACGAGTACTACGAAGTAAAGAAAAGAAGAAGTCCAATAAGTAAAACAAAGTCTGTAAAGGAGACTGTGCGTATGCGCCGCTGAAGCCTATGGCGCACTAACACAGGCCGCGCGGTTATATATATACAACCAACCCGAAGAACCAAAGCTGGCGCATGCTCGCCGCATACACCATGGGAGCCCCCTAGCCGCTATGCTGCAGCCTTCCTCGTTCGCGGGGCTTGGGGGTTGCCAGTCCCACACGCCCTCTACGCAACCCTGCCCTCCTCTGAGCGGCCCAGAGTTCCGTAGCCTCTACACTACACTGCTGCTGCTGCTGCCGCAGCCTACGAGGACCCGCGCTCTCCATTCGATTGAAACGTTGCGCCGCAGCCATTATTCAAAGTCAGGGTCCGATAATCAATCTCCTTTTGTTGCTTCCTCCGGTCTCCTCGTCTCGACTACGGTAGAGGGGCGTCGGGGGCGAGACGCGCTCGCCGGCTTTGGATTCGGCATCGACTCGTGCACTGCCCCTCTCTCTGGCTCCATGCGGCTGCCGAGCAGCCCTTTAACCGAGCCACGTTGGCCACCAGCAGACAACTTCGGGGAGGGGGGAGACGACGTCCTCCGGTCAAATGCATTTCTCTCTGCATTCATTACGCTAAGACGGGCCTCTTCCGTGCCGCTTTCTTTGAGAGGCACCGATACGTTATGGCGTTGTACCGGAGTGTATTAGGCGCCTCGCCCATAGCAATCGCGGAGTGGAGCTGATGAAATGCCTACAAGGCGCAACGGCGTGCTGCTTTCGCGCCAAGGTTTGGAAAGTGTCCGCTTGCTACTTCATCCTTTTAAGAGGGCTCTTTCACGCTGGGGTTGCAGTTCACGCCTTTTGTTGTAAATTTGGGAGAATGTTTCAACTCATAGATATGTGAGAGCAGCGCACATTAACATGCGCATAGGCTGGGAAGCGTACGCATTCAAGGCCATAAATTATCGTGACATTGATTATGTACTTGCTCATTGTCAAGTACTAAAGTCATCGTGTGTTCTTGCATAAGGTAGAGACATGTGTGATTTAAGGCGTAGTCTGTTAGTGAGGCAGTCACAGGGTGCAAGGCAATATGAAGACTTGCTTCGTTTGCTTCTTTATTTCATCATCCGCTGCTGCGGCGTTGTTGTTCTTATTCTTTTTTTATAAATCACTATATATAGATAGTTCGCTCAATCTCACCGGTTGTTTCAATATAAACACGCCTATACTCTTAATCATGTACCGCTGAATGTGCTGGATATGGAAAGGAGGACATCAGACCTGCTTCATCATGTTTCTCTGCTATAAAGATCACTTTACCGCGAACTTATAGGTAAGAGTGTAGCTCATGCCTCTTAAATTTAGCGTATATGTGCGTGGAATGTAGTCGCAGGTACACCCAATATTAGTTAAAAATGCCACACCTGTGCCAAAGAAGCGTTCATGTAGATATAAAGGTTGGAATATGTGAGGACCGCAGGATGCACTATTTCTATGTCTCGTAGAGGGTGTGCGTGTAGTCACAGGTGGACTCGAAGCAAAATAGATCACGTAAGAAATTCGGTGATAATTATAATGCTAACGTGGAAGGAATTCAATATTTCAGCAATTCTAACGGTTTACTTCGCGGTAATAGAATTCTCAGATGGTTTGGAAGTTGTTTAGACTAGATGCCATATCCAGTCCCCAAGTATTTCGAGATTATTAGCTAAGGATGCATCCGCGCTTCACTTAAATGAACTCTAAAGTTATACAATGAATGAGGTTAGGCTGGTGAATTATAACAATAATAATGTCTTACTGTCCTCCATTTCACCTCCACTAATTTTTATTTAAAAAATTCCAAAATTACCAGTTTAAAGTTCGCGCCGAGATCTCCGCGCGTGCTTTGTGAATTTCGAAGTTTTTTTTCGGTAACTTGGTGACATTCATTGACTCAATCAGGTTACGAAAGCTTGGTAGTCTAATTCCTTGGTCACGTAATAGTACAATGTGTAATTAATTTTAAATTATTTGGAAAGATGTAGGCCTTAGCGGACGCTGTCACAATATATGACGTTATGATGATTGGGGTGGAAATTTCAGTGTCGCGTCGCCCCCCAATTTTTCTTTTCGCGCATTCTCCCGCAACGAAGCTAGTCATTTTTTGTATGATATAACAGTAATTTATTATTACGAGCAAAATCGTCTTTCAGCGTAGCGTTCCTTTCAGACTGGCTGCGACCGCCTCGTCGTGCAACTAAGCATACACACCCCAAGAAGTAAAGGAGGAAAAAGAGGTTTCTCTTTTAGAGGAGTATTTAACTTGCCACACCCATTGCACCACTTTAAGAGTAACTGCAAAGGAGTAACCGCGAGAGCCTGGTCACTCCTCAAATGAGCAACAGTTACCGAAAGAAAAAGCAGGTTTTGGATGGCTTAACCAGCCTTTCGAAGTGCGTGCTGGCATTTGATTAGGTGTACAATCGATGTGCAGGCATCACATTCAGAAATAAATTTCGAAATATTTGCAGCAAACACACTGCATTCGAACTCACGACCTCTCAGTAAGCATGTCCGTACACTAACCGCTACACTACACAACGCTATATGGCACCGGCTGAAAGGAAACAGGCTTGCGAGGGCACTGATGGGTCGCTTGCACAAGGCGCGAACATTACTGCAGTTACCCCACAAAACGGGCGCGTTACTCCAAAAGGAGGAAAGTGCACCTCCTTGCCGTGCCGTGTGCAATCTTTTGCGCGCGTTCCGTCTTTAAGAGGAGCAAAGAGCCCTTTTCTGGCGTAACTGCGCAGTTCCTCCACAAAATTTTTAAAGTGCATACATCAGCAGAAAGTCGCTCGCCTAGGCGACGGCCGCGGCTCCCTTGTACTTCGGAGTCTCGGCGCCGACGCTAGCCGCCTTTCATTGTGCGCCGCAGTGTACACAGCCGCAGAGAGCTTGCGACATCGCCGAAAATACACGGGGAGCCCGACTCGCCAAGATGAATGGCTACAATTTGAAATGAAGGCAATTGGCGTCAACGGTTCCTTTCTGGCGAGCCGCTCCTTCGGGAACGAAAGTCGCTCCTTCATCGAGCCCCCAGTGAGAAACGTCACCGATTGACGTCAAGATTTTCGCCTTTCGTCATTTAACATTCACGTTTATACTTCCATGCTTTTCTTTATATTACGGTTCCTTTATTATACGAGTTATTAAAAGACTTTCTTAGTAAGGAGTGCTCCGTGTACACTGTGCGTCAATCTCGCAGGAATATTGGAGCCGAATCGTGTCCTTGAAGATGGCATTTAACAATGTAAAGGAAGGAGAGGTTGGTTTGGTGAGCCAAAGCCAGACAAGAGGAGCAGCGCACGTGCCGCACGTGCCGCTCATCTAGTCCGGCCGTGGGTGAGCATGCCTCATGCTGCTGCATGCTCCTCGCTGGGCTAAGGGCAAGTAAAAGAGGTCGCGGGTTCGATTCTGGCCGCGGTGGTCTAATTTCGATGGAGCTGAAAACGCTTGAAGCCCGTGTATACTGTGTGATGTCAGTGTGCACTAAAGAACACCAGATGGTCAAAATTTCTAATTACCTCTGCTATACGGCTTCTCTCATATAATCAAACATTGGTTTTGGGAAGTAAAACTGAAGATGATATTATAAAGGGACTGTGAAAGAGACAGGGATGGATGCAAATGAATATGACCCTGCAGTACAACGAAATAATGTACACACTTTGTCATTGCTGTTATTTCTACGTAACAAGATGTACGGATTTCGGCAACGAACGTCCTCTCGTTACACGCACTGTTTCCGTAGTATACATGCTCTACAGGCTAAAAGGCCAAGCCTACCGCACTCAAAAAGGTCCAACACGAGTTTGAAAGTGTGTTGGGCATAGTCGACGCACCTCCATAAGCTATATACCAGTGACGCCAGCACCTGGCAGGTGCCGTCTCGCTGCTAATTAAGGACATATTCGTAAACTGGTCGTGGGATACTCGAGTCCACAAAACAGACTAGGAAAGTCAATTGGCGACTCTTGGCAAGGGACCCGGCGGGCTGCAATAGCCAGAGGGACCCAGGAAGTGGTGCTCTACACCCAGTAAACCATGCAAGCGGCCTTATTTTATAAAAGTTGTTTCACTTTCTGCACATGGCAAATGTTTCCGCTCCGGAAAGAGAAGGGCGTCCAAATGGCACACCCTGTATATAGGGCGTCATTCGCTCAGCCGCATAATGAAAGCACACGTCTAAACCTTGTAGCGAGCGTATGTGGTCGACGCATACATTCTCGTGCAGTCACGCCAAGGCATTCTGGAAAGAGTGTGCATACGTCCTGATGCTCTCTCTCTCTTCTTTCTTTCTTTCTTTCCTTCTTTCTTTTCTTCTTTCTTTCTTTCTTTCTTTCTTTTTTGTTTGTTTATTTGTTTGTTTGTTCTGCTGTAATGATAACACATGCTCTGCTACACAGACGGCAGGAATGAAAATTTGAGAGATACGAGGAAAAGCGAGTCTATAAATAGCACAGGCTGGCGAATACACCAGACGTACGATATAAACAATCCATTCAGTGTTCTTAAGAATAGCTTGTATAGAAGAGATGAAGAGATAGGAGTGATAAGATGAATACGCGGCGACAAACCAGGTCGAGCATTGTTGGACATCCAGCGAGGGGCAAAATACGAAATGAAGTAAAATTTGTGAAGTACACAGCATGAGTGTGCACTCGCTTCCTATATAAATCTCCATAATTCATTAAATAAGGCTAACTCGAACAGAGAAAAATGGAAAGCTATTATTCTCACAGTTTGTTTTCCGCGTATAGCAGTGGTGCGTGACAATCTCCTCCATCGCGTCTTCTAAACCCACGGAGTTAGGCCTGGTTACCGTGATTCATGGAAGTTCAAGTTATCTAAAACTTTCATGGGCGCGCGATGCGCGCAAGGCGCTAGATTGAAGATAAACTTTGAACCGAAAAAGTGTTCAAAAGACTATAATGAAAAATAAAACGCGGCAAGAAATATCGGACAAGACCGACAGAGATGAAAGTGTCTGAGGTACACAAACAAGGCTCGATCGATAGCTCCGAGGATCAGATAGAAATAAGAAAAAAAAACGCGGCGAAGTAACCCTAAATGAAACGTCGGGTTGCCGTAAATAATATAAAAAAACGGTGCGTTGCCGTTCGTTTCAGTCCGAAAACGCCAGGACGTGACCTCAGCCGAAGAAATCCATCTCCATTTCAGTGACAGCGAATCCGAAGACCTCGTGAGCGCGCTTCCTCGGAAACTAAACCAGCTCAGAAGAGGAGCAAAGAACGGGAGAAGCGTAAAAGAAGTGAGACAAAGAAAAGAAAGAAGGAAAGGCCAACAGGCAGCGGGAAACACTGAGAAATACGCAGCAAGATAAAAAAGGAACAGTCAAGAAACGGCGAGATTCGCAGCGCATGTGCGCACACTGAGCGCATTTCTCATTTATAACGTACAGTCTTGCTGGCACCATCTTTCCCTTTTTCTTTGTTCATTCTATAACGTACGAAAGTACACGCGCAATGTCAGAGACGGGGTGCAGCGATCTCCTTTCCCGCACTCCGCAAGGCGCCCAGCTCCAATCGTCTCCACATACGCGTGCTTCTCTTGCTGGGAGCGTGCGCGGCGTTGTCTATATAATTCGACTCGGAATCAGCTTCACCCTAACGAAACGTGACTCCACCGGCCAGCGGCAATCCTGTAATCGAACTCGAAGACTCCGGCAGACCCGCCATGGCTCGTGTAGAGGAGCGATCACACTCGTTGTTGCACGTCTTCCACGCCCAAGCAGGAAGGGGAGGGTGGGGTGGGGAGACGAAAAGAGGTCGGAAATAGATAAATAAATTCAAGAACAATGCCGGATGGATAGGCCGCTGAGATGAGCCGGGAAATGGAATTAGACGTGGAAGACACGTGGGATACACAAAAAGAAAAGCGAGGAGACGGAGAGGACGAGGCGAGACTCGTATGCTCGCAGAGGTGACGCAGGTCCGCACAGCCAGTCCAGCAGGGCTCCGCAGGTTGGGCACATCCAGTAGGTGTAGGCCGCGGGGCTGCCGCAAGGGCGAGGGTGCGTGGGCAGCAGCAGCCGGAGGCAAGAGCAGAAGCGCTCGCGGAGTCATGAATAATGTACCACGTTCCGCTGCGACGTGGGGAGTGGCTCGACGCGGTAGTCTGGAAGCGAGCGAGAGTGCTCTCTCCGTCCGGAGAACCGGGGTTGTGCGTGGAAGCCACCGCGGGACGCACGTTTCCTATAAGTGGCCCGGAAAGGGATAGCCCGGCGTGCGCGGGGACCGTAATTATGAAACGCAGAACGTCCTTGCCCGTGGAGGAATGCGAGTGCGAGCGGGGCGTGTAATCCGCAGGCGCCGCGCATCGGTCATTCCGGATGCGCGCATAAGCGTCCGTGCCACTCTCGTCCCGTCGGAAGACGAGGTGTATACGGCACTTTGCATACTGAACCGCACTCGTCCAAAAGTGCTTGGCGGAGTATAATGAAACGCCGATCATCCTTGCGCGCCAGGTCTCGATAGCTCAGAACAAATATATAAATAACTGAGCGACAGCAGTCAGTTCAATCTTTGGACAAATACAGAATGAAAATTGCGTTGTCATAACTTGGAATAGCCAGTATGGTAGTGGACAAAAGGCATCGCTAAGCTAACATAAGCCAGTACAAGCCGGCACAAGCCAGTGCCAGTGCACGTGGTTATATACGGTGGTTAAATCTGATGAATAATTAACAATATAAAACATACCATGCTCCCTTAGGCAAAGTGAGTTAATTTTCTAACCTTACCTGGCTTCTATACTAGCTAAGGAAGGGAGGTGTTGTGATTCGGAATGGGTGTCCCTCGATGACTTGAGTGCTCGGTGGCAGCGCGAAGGAAGAGCCATAGTCCGGTGAAGAGACGCTTTATTGCAGTACTCAGGCGTCAGCCCGGGTCCAAGCCCAATCCTCCGCTCTCTGCAGCACCCGCATAAGTTGCGCCACATAACAACACGCCGCTCCGCATACCTCTTTCTAAATGCGTGTAAGAAGCCCATGAAAATCGACGTTGTACGTTCTTGCATTGTACAAACAAGTACGTTGTTATTAAACTATTCGTTATTCCGAATGTGTAAATTGTGTTCATTTCCCCAGATAAACTGCGGTGCATAATAGCTTTCCTATCTTCTATTGTTTCGAATTGTACGCTTTAGCAAAACGTCAGCCTGGTAGAGAAATCATCCTGTAGAGCAGGTGTATCAAACTCACCTCAGCTTGCGGGCCGCAATCACGAAATTTAATCCCGTGAGATCCGGGACAGGGAATACAGCCGATGCGGTGGGAGGGGGTTAAAACGAAACTTTAGGAAGAAAATGCCACCTCACGATGCCATTTTGAAGCAAGCATTTTCTACTCGTATTACAAGGTTCGATTCTGAATGGAATTTGATGCAAGGTTTCGAGAATGATATCGATACGGATCTTTAGTATGACAAATATCTGGACAGGGATACCGAAATATTTTTGTTTTTGCTTTACAGCATGGTGGCCTCATGAGGTGCCTCAAGAAAAAAAAAACAAGGTATAATTGAGTCCAATGACGTCTGTGTGGCGCATGAAGAAAACTGTGTAGAGAAAAATGTGGGACGAAAGCCACGTATACCCATCGGGCCGCTAGCGAGGCACACGCGCACAGTGTGTTTGAGATCACTAACATAGAGGAGCTTGAAACTGACAGACACCAGATCTTTATTATATGCGAACGCAAGCTATTGGGAGCATTTCGTAGGCTTAAAGGTATCGCTGTTCTTACAAACCTTTGAATACTTTGAATTTTTTCAGCAGAAATGTACACACTAAAAACTTAGACTCTCTTTTTATACAGGTGTAAGGGTCACATGTGTAGCACTCGCTTTTCAGAGATTGTGGGGCGCGTGCATTTCTATAGGAGAGTCATTACGCGGCACTCCTAAAGAGAGTCAATGGGCCTACCTAAGTAGAGTACCAGACATGTGACTCTCACGCATGGGAATACGGAGAAATATTTTGTCGGGTGGGAGGGAAGCACGGGTTTCGTGGTTTTGCCACTGCCCATCAAACGGGGAGTCAAAATACACTTTTTTTTTCCTTCGCAGAATTTATAGGTTGACTTGATGGCATTGTTCAATTTTACTCCACAGCATTTTCCGTTTCCTTATGCTGCGCAGGAAGCAAACCTGATATTCACGTCTAATCACCCTTTCCTTTATTCACCAACCCACCCTGATCAGATTTTTCATTATGTCATAAAACACTCGAATGCATGTAGATACAAAAATCGGAGGAAAGCTCACGCCCCATGAACTACTCCTCAGCTTTCATTCAATAAAGATATCATGAAACGATGGTAAAGGCAAACGCTCACAGCAGATCGTATGTATCACCATACGCATGTGTGCTTTCATCCTGTTCACTAAATTGAAGTGCAGCCGGCGTCTGATATATGGCACACAGTCACGCTTGTACCCACGAAGTCATGTCTTGTTCAGTGCTATACGATTAACAATGACACGCTCTTGACCGGGCCGTTTTCAGGGATAAGAACATAGACGGACAAGATGAGATACCACGCGATTACCCGGGTACGGTTCTACAAGTTATCCAAACGATTCGTGGTGGAGGAGCAAGGGACGCTGCCGACGCAGCTATACACAGCTCCCGAGGGATAGCTGAAACAATTCCCATCGTCCTATAACAGGATTGCGTTTGTCGGCATTGCAGTTTACTCCGACTTGAACGGAGATCCAAAGAGCGCCCGGTGGGCCAACGAAAGTTATGAAGGGAATCTAACGTGCAAGAACAAAGAGAAAACTTTTTTCTCGTCAAGTGAAGTGAGTCATTCTCTAATGGAGGGGGGGAACACAAAAAAAGTGCCTTTGTCTCGTCGCCAGAAAAGACGGATGGTCGGAGTCATTCTTCCCTTGAGACGCGAAACAACGGAATAGGACAGGATGCCCAAGCGAAGCCGCGTGGGGGAGCTCTGCTCGCAGAGTGAGACAGCTCAGGAAAGCAGGGGGGCGTGGTCTATTCGAGACTTTTTTGTTCGGTATTTCCCGCAGGTCAGTGGTCCCACCAATTTCCGTTACCAATCCAGCACCGAGGTACACGAACGTTGCGTATACACAAGAAGCGTGGAACCATTCTCATTGTGTCTTCACTCGGCAATATTGGACAGAGCTTTCGTTACACGGAAGATGGAGTATAGCTGTGTTATCACAAATTGCATTGTGCAGCTCCGTATAAAGCCAATAAAACATTAACATGACCTTAATGCTGCTGTAGAAATGTAAATGTCACAAAACAGTATTTACGTTGTTCGTTCTTACCTACACACTGTGTCGAAGTAATGAATAAGTGGCCATCAGTTGCAGCAAACTTAAGCACACTTCGATTTTCGTGACTAACACTGCATTTAAGGAATATTCCGGCTTAATCTTCTGTCATATATAGCGCATATATATAGATATGAGACAATTCTTCGAAGCGATTGTACAGAAAGGTTAACTGAACTGCAACGTATTCAACGTTTAAAGTTTCATGTTATGTTTTGGTAGAGAACGAACAAAAAAAGAAACAAAGCACAACAAGGTATGACAAAAACACTGCTGATACTTTGTAGGGACACTTTATTTTTGTCAGCTCAGTATGTCGATTGACACAAAGTGTGCAGCAAAAAATGAAAGCTACTCTCTTAAATGACAACATTGATTGCGCTCAGTAATCAAACACAGGAAATCCAATATCTTGAAATGCAATAATCGGTGTAACTTTTAAATTTGCGACTACGCAAGCGGTGGATTTTATACGCACCAGCTTGGCTTTTTCAAACTAAGGCGTTTTGTCCAAAAGAGATAAATTACACGAAGAAAGAGTTATATAATTAACGCGAGGTATGCAGGCATAATCTCTGCAAGCTGCCCTTTATACAAGGCATTATTTTTTAAAGATGCGTGCACTTTATATCGTATTATGCAAGTTTCGCTATCTGTTCTGGATTACCAGGCTTAAGATGCAGGCAGAACAAGCTGTTCATAACGAAATAGGCACTTAATAATTTATTGAACCATGCTGCTTTCAAGAACGACATACAACGGACCCTATATGTTATAATATCCTAGCTTGTCGTGTCGTACAATCAGGTAACTTACTTTTCGTTTTTTATTAAGATTAACACAAAAAGCTTGACTTAACATATTCATTCCACGTATATTCATGCAGATGTCTGTGGAACTTTGAGGTAATGACTTAACTTAGGCTCATTGATGTCAAATTTCGTGGAAGTTTTCGTAGTTATGGAACCGGACCGCTGTCGCAAACTTGGCAGCAGCACTCATAAGAAGACTCGTTCACGTGGTTTAAGTGACTGCCATGTCATTTCGGCGTCGTATACGCCTCGAACACGCCAATAATGCAGCTCGTGCAACTTTTGAAGGCAAGACACACAGAGAGAGTGAGAGAGACCACACAACTTTTATGGTACGATGCTGCCAGAAGACTTCGAGTTCTTGCACAGATCACGCTTTCTCTACGGTGCACGCTAAATAGCCAGACCAACCCGACCTGTCGTCGACACCACATGCCGTCTTTGATTCATCTCTGTATGCCAAACGGGCTATGCTGAAAAGAGGCCACTCTGCTTTATCGTTTGTGCTTAAGGGTGGCATTTACGAGATATTATTCACTTCGCATTGACGACAACGCTCTCTGTGAGGTCCAGTCATTTAGAGGACAAGCTGCAGCACATTCTGCGCGACTGTCCGCCATATAACGTTCAGAAATAGTGACTGGCTTCCGCTCTAGCGCACCTTGACAATAGACCAATAGCTGTTGAAACAATTTTCGCATGTCGCCGACCGATGGCATCATAGCTAAAGGCGATGAAGGAAGAAATGACGCTTTTAAAAGAAGCGGACATGGACAGGCTGTGACAGTGATGCCGTGTACCACGCAAGAGTGACGGAAATGGACCGACTGTGTCATGTGATCTTCCTCTCTTTCCTCTTCATCTTTCAATCTCCCCGATTTTATTCCCTCGTTAAAGGTACCAAACCGGTTGTCCTGAGCTGGTTAACCTCCACGTCTTTCCTTATTTGCTATTTCTTCTTTTTCACGTAGTGAATGTTGCTTACATGGTTTGTATACATGTTAAGCACACTTGTCATAGATAACAATTCGAGCGTGCTCATTTATATTGTTATCGTACGGGGTGAAAGGCGGTCACAGAATGCTTCTCGAATACCTCGAGTTGATCCGAAAATCAACAGTGCATACGTCAGTATGATAATCAGCAAAAACATGATCTTGTATAAAATGCATGAAGCCTGCAATCATGTTAAAAATATTTACGTCTTTTAAAGTTCTGCGGCTGAGACAAAAAGTATCGAACACATATGTTTGTGCACGTCAAAAAACCCCAGGTGATCAAAATTTCCGGAGCCCTCCACTACGGCGTCTCTCATAATCAAATGGTGGTTTTGGGACGTTAAACCCCACTAATGAAATCAATCATATAGGTTTGTGCATTTACGTCATTGCAGCCACACGCAATTGATTGAATCAGAGAACCGTTAGATTGAAACAAAAAAAAAATGTGGAATTTTCATTGCACTTACACTTGTGCAAGAGCAAAGGCCAACTCAAATGCCGAAGCAAACGTATACGCCTAAGTGATAGCATATCCATGGTTACATATAAGCATGCATGCAAAGACAGTTCTTCATCAAGAAATTGTTTCATTCACAGCGCCATCATGACTTAACTGACGTTTCCGTCACAGAAGTGAAGTTGGTAAAATGCACACGACAATAGCACAAAGGGTAAAAAAAGTGCTTCTTTCATATGAATGACCTGGCAGCCAAACCCATGACCTATCGGTCCGCAATGATAGGTGCCGGGAACTGTACTTACTGCGCACTGACGCACAAGCACGAGGCTTTACAAGCAAGCCTTATGCCTCTCACACCTTGTTACTCTCCCAGTGGTCTGCCTAATGAGTAGCAGTGTTCATTATATGATTGTTGACGCTATGGACCGCATTCATCATATAATGTGTGAAGGTGTGTTTTAACTACTTCAACTGCCACAAGGATTAAGTCATGAACATACACGTAAACAGTCGAGACGGAGAAGTGCCGTAGGCGTCGGCGAGATTGAATTCACGTCAAACTGTACTAAAGTCACCAAACACTAAGACGTATTGTGCAATCTCTCATACATCAATATACAATATGCAAAAAAATAAGAATCTACTACTACAAAAACATATAATTCACTTTCGCGTTATTCTAATTTTTATGAAGTAAGGGTGAATGAAGCATGCCTTTTATCCGCAGTCACAGAGAGCCCGAAAGAGTGATTTCGCACTCGTTGCTAATGCTAAAAATTAACTTTCTTTATGTAACAATACACACTCTTGTCATCATTCGGAATAGCAACGTATTTACAGTTCTCAAGTACTTACTCCTAAAACGCTACAGTTGTACAGAACCAACTTGCACACAACGTCTTTGAATTTCCGAGTGAGATGCATTAGGTGCTTCACTGCACGGCACGTCTCGCGTAAATTACGTCAACTCAGTACTTTGATATCTCCCCTCAGCATGGAGTTGCACAAAGATGACAAAATGAGGAAAACAGAAACATGCACAGACTTAAGAAAAAACCGAAGAGGAGTGATAACAAACCATGTCTTCCACTGAAAAATCGCTATGGATTCACAGGCAAGTTCAAAGTGTTTTCAGCAGATAAAAGTTCTTCGGCCTCAAATAACTATTTGTGAAAGCGCAGTATCTGAACGCACTTGGTCGCCATGAACATAGAAATACGCAAGGAGTTCGAAACATTCACCCAACGAAAGAAAAAGAAAGACCAGCAGAGTGAAAATCGAGAAAACAAAAACGTGCATAGAAGTAACCTCTGTGTTGTCGCTGGCGCACATTCATTTTAGATCAACCTCTCATCTGCTTATGTATGCGTGCCTCCGCGCTGTATAATAAGCAGTCGCCGCGAAAGAGCCGAGCGCTGCGAGACGAGAAAGACACGACAAAAGGATCGTACTGCAAAAGAAAAAAAAAGGCGGGGGGGGCAATAGATCATAAAAAAAAACGAACCATCAGACCACGCGCGAGATCTTGCCGCATGAGCAGAAAAAAAAAAGACTTTCATGCTACTTTGATGTATTTGCACGAAGTACAACTCTCCGGCAGAATGCGCGGGAGAGAATCCGTTGCTGACCTCATTTTCACAAGCTTGCCCCCGGTCGTTCTTCTCAGACCGCGGCGAAGTGTTGACGTCAGCACGTGCACACACAGCCGATGCACTTGCGAGCTCTTCTATCTCGCTGCATGCACGCTCTCTTCTTTGTGTTTGGCACCGTGTTTTCTGGCAGCGTTGCCACTGCTTTATGCTGCCTTTCCCGGTTCGGCCACCAAGTGCCTCGACTGAAGGCGCGCACGCGTCAAGAGAGTGGTGCCTCGAGATTCATCAGAAACCCTTAGCTCCCTGACGGCTCCGCCCATTGCTCTTAGAGGAGATGACGTGAAAGGCTAAGACGGGCCAGTGAGGACGCAAAGAAAGGCGATACAAATGACGCGTGGAACGTCTCGGGGAAGCGAAACTTACTCAAGGGAAGAAGAATGACAACTTTAGTTTTAAAACTCGTCGAAGAGGCGGTCTTCAGCCTTTCTTGTTTGAATTATACAGGACGCCCGCACGGGTGGACTTGTCCACCTACTGAGATATGAGTTGACGGCAAAAAACATCACAAAAAAGGGGGGGAGGGAGCGAAAGAGAGACAACGTCGCATCTCTGGCCTTCTCCCGAAAAAAAAAGAAGCATGGTCGCCCTTTTTTTACATGTTTTTTTGCTTTCGGCTGAAACCCACTCTTTTTTTTACGGTGGCGATGCTTTCAGGATTGGGAGACCACCAAGCGGCGGCGAGGCGCGCATCCCCAATCCTTCTTGATTCCTGCTACCAGCCTTGCATGGAAGACACCAGAAAGAAGGGAAAAAAGGACGGAGAAAAGGGAAGGTGCGGTTCGGAGCCACTCTCGCCGTCGACAGCTGCACGTAACGCTGGCGAGGAGACGCGGCGAAGAGCCGCGTGGCGACCAGCTATTGCCCGAACCAACGCAATCAATCATAGATCAACCTGCCAAGGACCCATATATCAGCGCTTAGCAAAACAGACAGATCGATATATGGAACGAGGCGCAACCGCCCGGCGTGACGACGCTATGTGACCGCTGCCGGCGATGACAAATGACGTGCAGGAAGAATTATGCTGTGGCGTCGTGGAGCCAGTTTTGGGAGGCACGATGCAACGCCTGGTCAGAATACAAATGACGTGTTTCTCGCAAGATGGGTGAACGGACCGAGCCGAAGCGTCTCATGCTATAAGCTCGTGCAGAACAACCGTTATATCTGTACACAAAATGGGGAAAGGGAGATGGCGATCAAAACCTTAAGCGTGAGCACCCGTTTTCTACACGGGAAGTCTTCCACATGTTTACGAGTTATCCCGGTGTAACTGGTCCGAAGCACATCGCGAGGTTGAGCTGAAAAATGAAATATAGTTGTCTTGGGCATCCTTTACAGGCCGTCGACAACCGCGCTTCCCAAAAACCGCAATCCTCCAATCGTCGCCATCCACAGCTCTCTTCCCTGATTCCTTCATTCCCAGATTTTTGTGGAAGGCATTGATGCAACCCCGTGAAATTGTGGAAAAGATAAAAACAAAATGCGTCATGCTCGTAATACTTGCCAGGCACGCGCGTGATGTACGTGCAATACCGGCGAAAATGTTGGCGCCGTGATACACGTTGTCGGAATAAACGGTGCAGCGGACGCGTATACAGGACCAGACGGGATGAATGATGGCGCGTAAGGTGCGTGCACATGGGCAGCATGACAAACAGCGGCGGGGAGGACAGTCTCATCGGGAATGGCATTTCTGAGCAGCGGGTTTTCATCATCGCACCAGCCAATGTATGAGGCGGATGTTTCTTTTGCTGACTAACGCCCGTCCATCCAAAAGGAGATGAATCTGAGCAATATCGTGCAAATTGAAGCTCGTAAATTAAGTGTTACTCACATATGCTCTGCTTCTAGTATCGCTAGAACGTATATGGTATTTTATATTTTTTGAATAATGCACTTGCGTAACGCCCACATTTATGTTTAATTCCAATGGCGGAGTGGGTGCAGCCGACCGACTCCGCGAGCGAGCACTCGACTCTGGCGTAGAGCAAATCCTCCAAATCCGCCATCGGAACACAACCCGCCCTGCTGGAGCAAGGCGGAAGCTGCCGCGTTACCCAGGATACCTTGCGCGTGGTCTCTTCCGCTGTCTGTTTACCACGTGGCTTACCAGCATCGCCGCATCGTTCGTTTGCTTGTTCAGCGCTATTCACCTGTGTGAAATGGATATGACGCCAAGCGTGCAGCAGCTATTGTCCACGATGTCTGCGATGGTGACCACACAGTATGCGGAGCAACATGGTAAGTGTCTCCTCAATTTCAACACTGTGCTGTAATTGTAAGTTGAATGCAACACACGTGTTGGGTGGAGCGATTGTCTGCACGCGCTATGTTCATGTTGCAACGTTGCTCTACTGCTGATGCGATCATGTCACTGAAACGCATCGCATGCGTCATACCGTTGTTCGTTTGCCTGTGTCCGTGGAGAACGAAAACCTTCGCCGCATTGATTGCACATACACCGCTGTAAATATACAGCAAAAAGTAAACGTGCGCGCGACGCCGCTGTTCTTGCACGGAACGGCGTCATTAGTAAGAAGCGACTTCCTATCACTTCAGAATGTAGCCACACGAATAGAAACGAACCGCGTTGGTGACAAGCGTGTTTGGTATAAAGGCAATTTGACCGATCGTCCAAAACAATTGTTTTCTGCCCCCTACTCCGCTCCCGCGGCAAGTCTCCCGATTTCAGAAGTTTAGCTGCAGAGGTAGCAGCGTGAGTGCATGTTCTGCTATCTAATGGGTTGGCAATGTTACCAAGTTCAGGCCATTGAGCACATCCAAATTAGGAATCGGTCTCAGTCCACAGAAATTACGTTGCTTTTCCTGGAGTGTCACTGCCTGTTTCAGGCCTGAAAGATCGTGCTTCATTTAGATGAACAGTCAGCTGATCAGAAACTCTGTGCATCATGATGAGAGTGTGTAATTCAATCAAGAATTTGCACAATGTGTTGAGCTATTATTGAAGAACTTGCATGCCACCATGTATGCTTACGTGAAATTGTTATTCAAAATTTTGTGTCGTGATGAGATAGCATAACAAACATAGAGTTACTGTTTTGTGAAGCTGTGTTAGGAAGCCTCTCATGGCTTAGCTTAATTGCATACATAGTTGCATGAAATTCACATGGTGCTTCAATGTACAGCAATTTGTGTCACAGAACACAAATCGTTGGTCGTTATGTCGCTTCATGTATACCAGCTGTATGAATAAAAATGCATTTCGTTTTTCCATTCACAGTGCCGGAACACAGCCAAAAGAGCGAGCAACGCAGTGAGTCCATTTATTTATTTATTTAGAGAAAACTGCAGGCCCATTTAGAGGCCCTAGCAGGAGAGGATACAAATGCATTCAAGTAATGAATTATACATGATATATACAGTTAGATCAGTGCAAAGAACACCAAGCACTGTAACGACAAAAATCAAAGTAGAAAAATCGATATCAAGGCAAACTAAAACAGGTTGGTGCTTATGTATGCCTATAAGCTCTACATTAATACCAACACAGCAGAATACCACAACTCTCTAACACCTGTGTCGGGTGACGTGCAACTGGTAACGTCTGTACAAATGTCTCAAGCACTTTTTTTTTCAGGTACAGGCTGTGAGTGGACGGTGGGAGAAACAAAGCTGTTGCTCGAGTACTACCAACAGTATTTTTCCAAAATAGGGCCACTAAAGAAATGTAAAAATAAAAAGGCAATGTTTGCCAAAATAGCGGCCGACATTACAGAGGCTGTCGGGGTCCCTAAAACAGGTGACCAGTGCTGCAGCCGCTACAAAACAGTCATGCGACGAAAAAGAAGCGCTGCAGCACATAACAACAAATCGGGAAATTCTCCTTGTGACGTTCCGTTTGAAGATGACATAGCCAAAATACGTTAGCTAGATGACAGCCTTCAGCCAGAAGAGCTCAGGGACAGCTCTGGAATAGTCTCTATTAAAAGACCGCCGAGCCAAGCGTCGACGAGTCAAGTGTCGACGAGCCAATCGTCGACGAGCCAAGCATCGGGGAGCCAGGAGCTGACAAACCAAGGTTCAACTAGCCAGGAGTTTACCAGCACAACGACGGAGCCTGAACCCAAAAAGCCGAAGCCCTCGGCTTCTAGATTACTGGAAATGAATCACTTCTTTGATGAAATGAGGAAAATTCAGGAAGAAAAAGAAAAAAAACGAACTGAACGCGAGAATGAAAGAAGGAAGCATCATGAAGAGAGGCAAGAGCAGAAGGAGCGCATTCGGCAAGAAAAAGCAAAACAGCATGAAGAAAAAAATGAAGCTTTTGAGCCGCTTTCTTGGCTCAGACAATGAATAATTTCAGTGGCCTGAAATACTATTAGCTAGTTGAAATAAAATGTGCAGTGCAAAACATGTGTTTGTGTATATAAAGGGGGCTGCGCATTGGTGCACACGCACAGCCTCCAAACTACGGTGGGGAACTAAAGGGCCAGTTCAGACAAAACAGAGAATTATGGTGTTATTTCCCACAATCACTTTGCAGGAGCTTGGTCAATACCTTTGCACGCTTAATTTCGCCAAGCTTGTGCAAAGCTCGCTCCTCAACAGTTTTATCACTGTGGTTATCAGTGCAGTTCTCCCACTGAATAGCATTGGGTGCTCCATCATCATCATTATCATCATCTGGCTCTTCATCACCGTAATCGATGCACAAGTTATGAAGGATACAGCAGCTTATAATAAACTTATTGAGCCAGTGGATAGTGTGCAACTCCAGGTACGTGAGCTGCCTGAAGCGCTTCTTGAGTGTGCTGAATGCATTTTCAATTAGCACTCGTGTGCCTGAAAACTTAAAATTGAGGCTTTTTTGTTGCTTATTTATTGCACCGTAATCCCTGTATGGTGTCAACAGGTACTCCCGCAGCGGATATGCTGCGTCCCCTAATATATGATAACGGCCCTGACATACTGAAGCTATGTTCTTTGAAAGAGGCGATAAGCTAAACACATGAGAATCATGCATTTTGCTGGAGGTTCCAGTGAACGCATCGAGGAAGCGCCTCTTGTGGTCACAGACGGCTTGCAGCGTTAGTGAAAGGTAATGGTGCCTGTTGCAGTATGTGGAGGCAACCTTGTTGGCTGGGCACTGTATCTTGACATACGATCCATCTATACAGCCAATAACAGCAGGCATTCCAGACACCTGCAAGCAAGTTGTACTCTTCTAATGAGTGATATCATCCATGCCTGAGCAAGAAATGAGCATTTGTGAGGAGTTTTAACAGGAAATACTGGTGATCAAGCCCATTAACTCACAATCACAGCATACGCTTCATGACTCATCACAATATATTTTATGGTAAAGATTCAAAATGCAAACCAAATTCAACTTTAAGAACTAGTTAAGATAACATACATTGCTGTCCACACCATATACTACACGTTTTCTTGCTATCCATCTCTCTTTTTACAATGGTAAAATGGGAGAGAAAACAAAACAAAGCCTGCATATGTTTTTTCCTAAAGGGAGTTGAAGTATGTAATTGCAATTTAACTCTTAAATTTAAAACCAAACCTCATCCATATTGTATCGTACATCTGAACAGAAATGACAAAGCATGCAGCATCATCCGCATGCAAGGAATCGACTGTGACTGCAGTAGAGACATAAGTTGAATGTTTCGAACACAACTAGATGAAGCTCGGTATTATCATCACGACCTATCACATTTTTCTTAAAGTCCCACCTCAGCGTAAAATTGAGCTCAAATAACCCACAATAAAATGTGCACTCGTGTTTGTGATATGATCAACATAGCTTGGCCGGCCAATATTATTGGTCCTCACGATAAATAAAATCAAAACAAACCTTCTCAAAACTGCTAGTGAGGTTCTCCAAGTCTGCGGGAAACTTGATCACCGATGGTCCCAGCGTCATCAGGAACTGCGCTACTTTCTGAAGAACTCTGTACACGGTGCTTTCTGACATGTCGAAACGGCTTGCCACGTCTCGCATGCAGGTTTTGTTGGCCGCGTACCTGCGCAGGGGGATTACAGGTACCCGAAAGAAAAAAAAAACAGCTTCACATCACACTGCACTGTAAGCAACAGGCTCATAGTCAAATGCGTTCTTGTGCAGGCATCGTACAAAGAAAAAAAAGGGGGGGTGAAGGTGGGGAGGTGTAACTAACCAGATAAATGTCAAGACATGCGTTTCCGCGGATTTCGCTTGACAACGTGTTAAACCTTGAGCATAATGCTTTCCTTCTTTTTTTTCTATTTCTTTACCTCGTGGTCCGAGTACTGCCGAACGACGTCCTCGATGAAACCGACGACTTTGGGCCTCTTCGCGGGAATGCGGAACAACTTGTTGAATTCCCGCTCGTAAGCGCAAGCTTTAGCGTCGCTGTCACTGTCCGACGAATCACTCGTGTCAATACTTGAGCTTTCCGACTCAGAGCTGTCGCTATCGAGTAGCAGAAGCATTGCCGCACGCTTTGCCGAGGTAGCCGAGCCGTCCATGCTGTCCGCCATTATCAACACAACTCGCGCCGAGCCAGCCGCGCCCCCAAGCAGGCAAACGTGTTAAAGGAAATGCGTCACGCTGAGTTCCGGTCCACTACACCGATTTCGGCGGAGCAGTTTTTCCTGCTCCACGGAGGGACTCCCGCTCTGAATCCACTCCGGCTCTCTCATTGGAACATTTGACTCTCGCTCTCACTCTGTCATTGGAACACACTTGCTCTGAAAGGAGCAGAAAAACTTGCTCCGACTCCGCCATTGGAATTCAACATTAGATATGTGAAATCTATAGTCTTCTACAGTTATATCAATTTTCCTGTACCAACACTGTAAAACTTATTCTTTCATGTTGTTAGAATCCCAATCACGTTTGAATCACCCAAAACTAGATTAGAAAATGTCTTTTCCTAGTCAGTAAGTCTCTTGTTTCTCTAATCTAACAAACTAAACTGATATTCATTCCTCCGACACTCCGACATGTAGCCATGGTACTCCTTTTATATATATACTGTTTCATATATCAAATGCTCGAAATAATATTGAAGTGCCAGATACAATCTCCAGGAAACGGCAAATGAGACATCGCATTAACTCAGAACTTACCTCGTAAACTGTTCTAGCACAGGACTAGGCAAACAATCATTACGGCCAACATGACGGTGACAGAAGAACCATGAGGGCAGGCAGAAAACATCTAGCGTTCCACCCTCGCCGTCATGGCTATTGTATAGCGGCTCTGACAGACACCCCTATTGGTTTAAATGTATACACAGACGGAGGGGATGACCACCTATGTAGCTCAGCAGTTTGTAGAGCATCGGACGCGCTATTCGAAGGTCGCATGTTTGATATGCCACCTAGCGAAAAGTTGTCGTTCCGTCGACTTTATTTTTTCAGGAGCGAAGCTCCTCTTATTCTAACCTTGTCCCTCGTCGGGCGTAACCAGCAGTATATACCGAACAGTATACATGATTCCATGACAGAAGTACTATTGCACATCTTGTGCTTGAGCGCGGACAGATAGGCCACCCGCTCGCGGAGTCATTGCGCACCGCGCTGGGTTTTGCGGGGGAAGATGGAGAGACTGATCTACAGGCAGCGAGAGTGTCGATGCGGCGCCTTGAATCTTGGAGGGCAGTGGTTGTAGCACAGCGGTCGAGAACAGAGGATGGCGCAGTGTAATGACAGCATAGTGGCAGTGCAGTGACAAAGCGCGGTTGTGTTAGCAAACGCAAACTGAGCGCGCCCTTGTGCTTGTGCTTTCTTTTACTGTTCCCCGCTCTTTTCTGTTTTTTCGGTTTTGTTCTCCCTTGACGATTGATTGATATGTGGGGTTTAACGTCCCAAAACAACTATATGATAATGAGAGACGCCGTAGTGGAGGGCTCCGGAAATTTCGACCCCCTGGGATTTTTTAACGTGCACCCAAATCTGAGTACGCGGGCCTGCAACCTTTCCGCCTCCATCGGAAATGCAGCCGCCCCAGCTGGGATTCGATCCCGCGACCTGTGGGTCAGCAGCCGAGTACCTTAGCCACTAGACCACCGCGGCGAGGCTTTGTTACCCCTTGCTGGGCCTTGCTGGGCACGTCCATTGGTCAGCTTTTTTATCTCTCTTTCAATCTTTTCGTCTTTTTATTTTCCATATCTGTGTGCTGGGGTGTTATTACAACTAGAAGTACACCCGCCCGTTAATGAGGGAACAGATGCAAATATCATCATCATCATCATCATCATCATCTTCTTCTTCTTCTTCTTCTTCTTCTTCTTCTTCTTCTTCTTCTTCTTCTTCTTCTTCTTCTTCTTCTTCTTCTTCTTCTTCTTCTTCTTCTTCTTCTTCTTCATCATCATCATCATCCAAACTGCCATCGAGTAAGGATATTCTAGATGGCGCAGTACCGCTACTCTCCTATTGGCTGCTGCACGGGCCGTAGCTGGGTGCGCGGGGAACGAGCGCCTCTCTCAGCCTCCTGGATCGTCGCCGTAAGTGTCGGATCGTTGGCGGGGAATGGATGAATCGGAGCGGCGAGCGCGGAGGGCCACGGCGACTCGTGTTTGCCGCCGAAAAGACAGATCGATGGACGGACAAACGGAAGCGTGTACGCACGTACAGACAGACGCTTCGCTCGACTCATCATCAATGACTCCGTGGATACGCTGTGAATCTTTTATTTCCGTTTGCATCATAATTGAAACAAATAACAACCCCGATACCTTCCTTCGCTTTCTTGTTAGTTATTTCTAATTATTTATGCGCTAAAAGGAAAAAAATGTCCAGCACCAACTATAGGCCACCAGTCAAGTTTTATTGCACTTCATAGATCAATAATGAATTAATCAATCAGAATTTTTTTTTCAACTCTAAAGACGCTAAATGAAGCTTGATGGGTACAGGCAAAAAATGACGCTATATCCACGAAGTGAATGGGGATGAAGGAGCTTGCTCCGGAGGTTAAACGTGGTAAACCATCAATCTTTCGTACACCCACTCGACCATTATACAAAAAGATGCCCTATAAGGGGCATGCCCGCGAAGTTTTAGGGGCGAAGCTCCTTATAGCGGCACCCATTCGTCCCTCGTAGTAGTCGTAGTCGTAGTCGTAGTGGGTAATCAGTCTTACGTTATCACCTGCAAGGTGCATGGTGCCGGTGGTAGATTTCTCCTGTGCGTTGTTGAACAATAAAAAATTCGTAGCGTGCGCATTAACTAAAAGCCGAATTCTCCTGTCTCTTATTCCTCATAAGCAGCCATTGGCATGTACATTGAGCATGATCTTACAAGAAAGGGTTGCTATGTTATACTCGCCGGGCGTAACCTTCTTGGGTTTACAAATGTTTAGCGAGCGTTGGGCCGCAGTGCCATGAATAGAGTGAACTAGTATATACCATGAAGTCGATCTGGTTAACGGTGGGAAGTAGGTACGAAGCGCAAGCTGTAAGAAAGTGTGCGTGTGCCACCTCTCGTTTAGTCCCTGGAATGGCCGCTGGATGGCGGTGCTTCTAGGGAATATGTGATGAAAAGATGCGAGATGGTGGTACTTGGAGTGTTGGATAGATGGACGAACGGGAACACCGACAGATGCATGAACGGACTCACGGATGGCTGCACCGACGGATGGACGCATGGACGGACACAGGGGTGGATGCATGGACGAACGCAGGGACGGATGCACAGATGGACGTGCGGACGCACGAACAGAGGCACGCACGGACGAGCGAATGGACGCACGGACGGTCACACCAATGGACGCATGGACGGACAGATGCAAGAACGAATGAACGGATGGATGCTTCGCCCCACTCTCCATCATTCACTCCGTGGATATGCTGCCATTTTTAGGACGACATACCCCAGCTAATATTATCATTATTATTAAAGCGAAAACTCGTCGCAGTGGCTCCCCCTCCCCTATTCCGCAAAATCGACAGATTCGACCGGAAGTCGCAAACGCGCCATGTCTTGAAACGGCGCCAACTATAAGCGTGCCAACTATGGGCGCGCCAACGAATCCTCGTCAAAAGCGTCGCTTGCCCAGCGTGTCCTCTCAAGAGAAAATAGAGACACGCGTATTGCGTTCCATTCTGACCCTGCCATTTGCTCCAGAGGGAGCGTGGTTGCTACGGAGGGATGGAAGAACAAGGATCAAGACCAAGGAGCAAGCTCCCAAAAGCCGTCGATCCGGCTTGACAAGTTCCGTACTTTATGGCTTGACAAAGATGGCATATACAGTGTATATGAATACAGAAAGGAATAACAGGGTCATGACCATAAACGTTTAATTATCTGTGTATAACTACCGATGCTGGTATTTAGCTGCCACTTCGCTGGCTCGGACAGAAGTGTTACCCCTTTAGCAACGCTGGCGTTCACAGGCCAGTAGGCGTTGGCATTTTAAACGGGCCGCAAGCTAGGCCTATATGTGTCAAAAGGGGACAGGAGTGACAAGGTGAGAGGTGCGTTGACGAAAGGGCACCTCATAAAACCGAGCTACATTTGATACAAAGAATATTAAAAACACGATAATCTCTCCGTCAAAGGAATCGCTATTCGACCATTCCAGTGACTATAGGCGCCACAACGGTACCTCGAAATGGCGGACGAGACGGTGATGTCGCGAGCGTTTACGTCAGCGTTGTAGAGCGTGAAGACGCGTTCGTTGGTTTATGACTAGTGAGAGACCGAGCTGCGTCGCTGGAATGACCGAGTAGGACGAAAGTAAAACAGAGGTAATCAAATGTATACCGTACATTGATGAGGGAAAATTTGCACAGTGTATATCAGACAGCTTCAACACCGTTTAACGTGAATGGACCTATGTTGACGTTGGAAACAGTGATATGCAAGAGTAATAACTGCCCTTCAAAACGGTGAAGTATTCCGTGTTCAGCATAATCATTGAGCCAAACTTGCAGTGCATCACTGTCAGACCCTATCGCCGAGAGGCCCTGTCCCAGCACTGGTAAGAATAAAGATTTTTCCTCTATTCCTTGAGATAATTACGCACGCCGACAGATTGATAATCAACCGGAAACGCTCTCCGTATTTAATTTATGTCCTTTAAGCTATAGCATATTCAAACATAGTGCAAATATATGCTCTGTTGAAATATTTGTTAGCAATGAACACATTCGAGCAGTTCTGTGTCGAAGTGTGTTCTTTCCCGCGTTTTGTATTCGTTTACTCACTCACCGTTGTAAAGCAAATGACAGTGAGAGTAGATCAAGGAGGTTTAAAAAAATTTCTGGAGTGTAAATTCTTGCCCACGAGTGAAGCTGTGCCAGACGTAAGATGGTGGCTGTAGCAGCCATCTTACCAGGGGCATGATGAGCTGTTTGCGTTCGGCGATTGGGAAGGAGTGTTTTCCTCACACGCCCAGCGAGTTTAACGTGGCAATCTTTTAGGGACAGATAGTGCTGAAAGTGCGTCCCTGTGCTACTAGTTTGTTTAGTAAACCTCAAATTCAAGGCAAATTTTATAGGAGATGAAGTCACAGATAATAGTATCTGCGCATTATTTACTCGGAAACAACTCTTTTAATTTAAAATTAACGTACATTTTAGACCAGAAAATCAAAGCCACTTGATCTTAAAGTGGGCACCACCAGAAAATAGCATGTTTCTAAGATCTTTAGAGGGCAAAACCTGGCTTTACTACTGCTGGCCAAGCGTTGCGGGATCTTCCACTCCAGAAACTTTTTTAACCCTCCTTGGAGTATATGCCGAGAAACTATTGACACAAGCATTGTACCCGAAATACTTCCGGTCATCTCATTTACCAGCTCCTAATGCCTAAACTAAAAGCACGTTCTCAAGTATTTTTTGTTTTGTTTTCAAGGGAAAGAAAAGTCTCTCATAAGTTTTTAACATGAAGTAACGTGCGTTAAGTTCAAGGGAATTTCCTACAATTTTTATGTAGCTCAAAAAAAAACTGTATTTGAATATATATTGCAAAATAAGAGAACGGAAGTGTAGGAAATGAGCGGGATATTTTCTAAAACTCTTGTTGGCCACCGATGCTATTAAGGAAGGCACATCGGTGGACGAAACCGGATGTCATCAAGGGTGTGTTAACAGTGAAAAGGTCTATTAAGGTGTGACTTTTTTTCACCATATTTTTTCGATAAAGGCCCGGCAACACTATTCTAGCGTGATAAGAAAACGCTGTCGTTCGGTAGTCGAAGCTCCTAAAACACGTGAGCGAAACATTATAAATAGCTAAAAATAAAAGTAGAGCGCAAATAAAAAACAGGACACAGGAAACAAGTAGACAGGATAGAACGTGGTGCGTTCTATCCTGCAGTCTACTTGTTTCCTGTGTCCTGTCTTTATTTGCGCTCTACTTTTATTTTTAGACATGCACCAACTAGTCCAGCAACGCATTTTATTAAATTATAAATAAGGCAGTGCATGGCCTAGAATTTACAAGTAATTCTCGACGTACGCTAGCAATCACTCCATCTTCTCTCGACTAATCCCGTCATAAACCTCTAATACTGAGGCCTCAAAACCAAGCTCCATGGCAAATTGGCCTATTTGAGCCTTGTTAGCTGCATAGTTACCTCGGCCACCGCGATATGCCATCTGGCAGCCCATTCATGATGCAATAAACTACAATAATGAAGCCATTCGACAATTACACAGAACAATGCTGGAGGACTCCTTTCGGTTTGCAATTGATAGCGTTATACTTGCACGAGATTACCTGCATGGCCCCTTCAGTGCTCCTGCACAGGTTGAGTTGCTGATAGCTCCATTTATTTTTCTGTATTGGCCACTGCTGTGTGTTTGTGCACCAACCACCGTGCCCCCGATATTACTGGATCTGGATTCTGCAAATAACGGCTGCGAATAAATTACAATGAACACAGTGCCGCACGCGAAATGTGAGCACGTGTCTTTGTCACCCGCGTGGTAGGTTGATTTTTCGCCCAATGTACCCCTTCCCTTCACATTCTTTTGTTACCATAAAAGCCCATTTACTGAGTATTGCACAAGGAGTGGGTTAACAAATGAGGGTTACAGAAAGTCATCATTACGATGAACAATATGTAATTACGGCTGCTCGAGGTAAACAGCGCAAAAAACGAAGACAGAGGAAAGATAGGACACAAGACTTTATTCCTCTTCATTTTTTTTGTCTTGTTTCTTGGCGCTGTTTACTTCAACCAGTTAGGAATTGTTGCCAACTTAGCCAGTTTTCAAAACTACTCAATATGGACTTATATAGACCGCAAAAGTGATGGACACGCAACGGCTAAAATTACACGAGGAAGGGCGTTCCATTCACTGTTGCGCGAAGGAAAAAAATCACAGTATTTTCCACGGAGTGAATGATGAGTGAGACGAAGCGTCGGAGGACCGGTAAACCGCGAATCATCCATCCGTCTGTCTGTCTGTGTGTGTATGAGGCGAAGCGTCGGAAGGTTTTATCGGTAAACCATGGATTGTCCGTCCGTCCGTCCATCTTTTTTTTGGAGCGAAGCATCATAGGGTTTTGTCCGTAAACCGTGAATCGTCCATCCGTCCGTCCGTCCATCCATCCATCCGTCCGTCCGTCCGTCCGTCTGTCTGTCTGTCTGTCTGTCTGTCTGTCTGTCTGTCTGTCTGTCTGTCTGTGGGGCGAAGCGTCCGGGGGTTTTATCGTTAAGCCATGAATCACCCATCAGTCTATCCGTCCGCCTGTCTGTCTGTCTCTCTGTCTATCCGTCCGCCTGTCTGTCTGTCTCTCTGTCTATCCGTCCACCTGTCTCTCTGTCTGTCTGTCTGTCTGTCTGTCTGTCTGTCTGTCTGTCTGTCTGTCTGTCTGTCTGTCTGTCTGTCTGTCTCTGTGTGTGTGTGTGTGTGTGTGTGTGTGTGTGTGTGTGTGTGTGTGTGTGTGTGTGTGTTTGCGTGCGTGCGTGCGTGCGTGTGCGTGCGAGAGGCGAAACGTCGCAGGTTCTTATCGGTAATGATAGTTATAGCGTGAGAGCAGAACGACGACAAAGGGACAAGAAAGAGACGAGCGCTTGTCATCGTTCTGCTCTCGCGCTATAATTATCATCATGTCATACCAACTAGCCCAAACTGCTGCTACACTTCTGAGTTACATTTATCGGTGAACCATGAATCGTCCGTCGGTCCGACTGTCTGTTGGGTGAAGCGTCGGAGGTTTTTATCGGTAAACCGTGAATTGTCCATCCGTCCATTTGTCCGTCTGTCTGTCTGCCTGCCTGTCTGTCCCCTTGGAACGGATGGACGCACAGACGGACACTACGCCCCATTCACCTTCACTTCGTCGATATGCTTTGAAAGCCACTAACGCCATCTAGTTATATTATTCCCGAGGACATATACACACAACAACATCTATTGAGCAACTCATAAACTAGAGGTGGCTACATACTACTACCACTACTACTACAAAGGAGGGAAGGACCCGCGGCGTAAGGTGCTTCGCCCCCAAAATGAGGCACCAAAAGTAGCAGGCCGAGCACATGCGCGTACAGCTGATTAAGGAAGGGTGGTGCAGTGACGTATGCGCCTTGGTGATATGATGTAAGGCGTGTGAATGAGGGAACTATGGCGAAATTGATGCAACAGATTAGCGATGCGGTATCGCGAAGAAAGATTACGAAGATCAATTTCACGTTTTATAGAGGATATGCTTACGTAGTATGGACATGAGCAATTAATTGATCTAGTGGCATGATTTTGAGCTGAACCCCTTTTGTCAGAGGGTTCAGCTTAAATTGAGGGTGACGCAGTGAGCTATGGAAAGGAAATCGACAGGTGGAACCTTAATACAAGAAGAGAGCAGGGTGGCTAATGGAACGAACCAGGATTAAGGATATCATATAGTTGAAATGAAGAAGAAATGGAGATGGGCCGGGCACGTACCACGTAGGCAGGATAAGCACAGATCATTAAGGGTAACTGACTGTATCCACAGAGGAGGCCAACGCATGAAGGGGAGGCAAAGTTAGGTGGGCCGGTGAGATTAAAAAGACACAGCATATCCACGGAGTGAATGATGATGAGTGGGGTGAAGCGTCCATCAGCCCGTCCATGCTTCCGTCCATCCGTTCGTTCTTGCTTCCGTGCGTCCGCGTGAATATCTGTTTGTCCATCCATGCGTCCATCCGTGCGTCCGTGCGTCCGTCCATCCATCTGCTATAGTCTGTCTGTCCGTCCGTCTGTGCGTTCATCCGGGCGTCCATCTTGTGAACACTGCAAGTACCGCCATCTCCCATCTCCCATCTCCCATCTCCCACCGGTGGCACATACCCGCTCTAGAGCGGGTATGTGCCACCGGTGGTTACGTAGTACTTCATACATACGGAGGAGCGACAGACCCACGCCCTAAGGAGCTTCGCCTCTAAAATTTTGGCAGATTTTACGTGGCAGCACGAAGCACAAGACCGGGCGATTGGCGTGATATGGGAGAGGCCTTTGCCTAGCAGCGAGCGTAGTCAGGCTGGTGCTGATCATGATGATGATCATGATTCGGTGCAGAATCGATAGTACGTTTTTTAAGTATACCTGGTGCGCGGGCTACAGATGGGTGATGCATATATTAGTTGAATGAATATATGATGAAGGTTGATTTGTGGGGTTTAACGTCCCAAAACCACCACATGACATGTGGGGTTTAACGTCCCAAAACCACCATATGATTAAGAGAGACGCCGTAGTGGAGGGCTCCGGAAATTTCGACCACCTGGGGTTCTTTAACGTGCACCCAAATCTGAGCACACGGGCCTACAACATTTCCGCCTCCATCGAAAATGCAGCCGCCGCAGCCGGGATTCTAACCCGCGACCTGCGGGTCAGCAGCCGAGTACTCCCAAAACCACAATATGATTATGAGAGACGCCGTAGTGGAGGGCTCCGGAAATTTCGACCACCTGGGGTTCTTTAACGTGCACCCAAATCGGAGCACACGGGCCTAAAACATTTCCGCCTCCATCGGAAATGCAGGCGCCGCTGCCGGGATTTGAACCCGCGACCTGCGGGTCAGCAGCCGAGTACTTTAGCCACTAGACCACCGCGACGGGGTGTTATGATGAAGGAAATGTACACGAGGCGTTTTATATCTAGTGGTGCGTGACATCAATGTATGTATGTATGTATGTATGTATGTATGTATGTATGTATGTATGTATGTATGTATGTATGTATGTATGTATGTATGTATGTATGTATGTATGTATGTATGTATGTATGTATGTATGTATGTATGTATGTATGTATGTATGTATGTATGTATGTATGTATGTATGTATGTATGTATGTATGTATGTATGTATGTATGTATGTATGTATGGGGTCGAAAGCAGGCAGGTGATGGGGCTTGAGAGGATTTTGGTACCCGTGCGTAACACTCATCTTATACGACCTTGTCACGTGCTGCCATACCTACTAAGAAACGAGAATGAAGTGGACGTAGCCGCAAAGAGGCGAGTGCGCGGGCTATCGAAAAACGCGAATAAGTGGATGGATGCTTTGAGAGTCTCCTTCATAACGGGGCGATGACACGCGTGCCCCCCGGTTCTCAGGAGAGACGCTCTAGGTGCCGACCAGTGCGGACGTGCGAAGATCGGCTCTTGCTTTCAAGAATGCTTTCCTGTGGTATCCACAAATTTGTCGCCGAGTTTTCAGTCACATTGTGTGCCAAAGTCTTCAAAAAATCAGCAAATACCACCTTTGTGCTGGTGAGTGGACTCTTAAACCATTTTTGGGACATTTCTACAAAGCAACACCACCGAAGGATTTAAACCTAACCAAGGAGGCGATTGCCGCCGATGCACCGTCCCGGCGCCAACGTGACTCAACGCTCTGCGCGTTCCAGGACCTGCAACTGAGAATTGAATACCAAGTAGATGGAGAGGACATCTCTCCAGAAGATTGTACGGAATACATAGGTTGGAAGGAAGCCAAAACGAGACGCTCAAAGACGCGTTTAGCGTTCCCGCTGCTGAGCTCGACCAAAGCTGGCGTTGGGGGAGACGCTCGAGCCAGTCATAGTAGGCATGACACCAAGCATACATTTGTGCGAGCTGGACGCATGCCGCCACTACCCAAGGACTTTAGCAAAATTTTGCTACGACCACGTGGAGGATTTGATATCTCGAGAATTGGCGCTGGAGCCTTGGCAGATGCGATAGTACCAGCGGCCGGCGTCAAAGAGGAGGAGGCCATGCAGGACATTATCTGTTGCAACTTGCAGCAGAACATTACGGTGGCAAGCACTCCGGACCAAGAAAGAGCTTCAAGATACCTCAAGGTCAAGCAAATTGACATCGGAGGCAAAGTTTTCGAGGTTAGCGCGTACGCCATGGCACCACACGATACTTGTAAAGGAGTGATTTGCGGGATCCCTATAAGCAATACTCAGAACATTGTGACCCGAAAGATTGTGAACGCGAACAACCCGCTCGCGCTGCAGGCCAAGAGAATCAAGAACACTGGGACAATCATCATAGCGTTCGAAGGACAAAGCGGCGAGATTCGTGAGATATGGACCTTCACTTTTGCAGTGCTCCGTTTACCGCAAAAACATCGACATTTGTTACGTCTGTGGAAAGCTGGGACATCAGTCTGACGTCTGTCTGAACCCAGCTGAAACCATCTGCAGAGACTGCGAGATGAAGAACCCAGATGAGCTGCACCAGTGCAATCCAAGATGCAG
Source organism: Rhipicephalus annulatus (assembly GCA_013436015.1). Taxonomy (NCBI): domain Eukaryota; kingdom Metazoa; phylum Arthropoda; class Arachnida; order Ixodida; family Ixodidae; genus Rhipicephalus; species Rhipicephalus annulatus. The sequence continues at coordinate 285,177 of WOVY01003130.1, forward strand.
GCTGTGCGACGGTCACCATTCCACAAGGAGTGCAAGAACAGGTTCTTAGTGCCATACGTCGTCAGACGCAGACGTTGGGAAAGATCACGAGCAGCCGCAGAAGCTCGGGACGCATCAATCACATCGAGTCCAGACATCAACGATGAGCAGCTTATTCCAGCCTACAGGACCCAGAGCATCCAGACTACCCAAGAACAGGAAAGGCGGCCCCACTCCAGGGGTAGGTCACGTTCCAGAAGAGTGTCTAGACCAAAGGCCCGCTCCCAATCACGGAGCGCTCGAGTTCTCAAGGTCACCATCAGGGTCGGGATTAGCCTGGACGGCACCCGAATGGCCAGCTGCCTGGCGTTCAGTTCGAGATCACGGCTTCCAACCCGGAGAGGATGCCTGCCATTACACCGAAAGGCAGCTGGGTTGAGTGAGTGTGAAACGGCGTGGCAGAGGTGATGACAGGTAAGCTGCCAGAGCATGATGGAATCGCACAGCTAGAGCGAAAAAAAACGCGAGGCTTACAAAATCGAATGAGAGGCTATCGGCCGAGATAAAAGAAATAAAAAATCTTCTTACTGAGCTAACCAGCACACAGTCTTCACAGCCAAGGACTCAGCCAGCTGATGTCCCTGTGGCTGAAAACGTGGGGGACTCGAGAACCACAAAAAAGAGGGCAGTCATGGCAGAACACGTGAAAGCCAACCAAACGACTATGTCAGATATGAAAGAGGTCTTTGACACGCTCAGCAAGGTAGTAGCCAATCTTAGCGAGCAGATGGGCAGGCTACAATGAAGCGTGGCGGCACTGGAAGAGCTTATGGCTTTGCTCATTACAAAGGTCGAAGCATATCTGCACAACACAGCAAGGCCTCCTCATGCACCAAACTCACCTCTTCGGACACCAATACTAGTGGTACCAAACCTGTCGACAGGTGCAGCATAAGGCTCTGGTGGCCAATGTATTAACCATGATGGCAGCGCTACGTGAAGCATTTCGTATCTGGCAATGGAACTCTAGAGGTTACCTTAAAAAAAGGCAACCCTACAGCAGTATATTAGGAGCAGCCAAGAAAAGCCTCATATTATATTGTTACGTTTGAAAGAGACTGGTAGAGGTTGAAAGGGGCCGTTTATTAGGTCGCGAGGGGCAGCTCAGAAGCAGCCGACTGGTTAGAGATGCTCCTGATCTTCTTCTTCCTTTCTGGCTCGGGGCCACAAGTGCGTTCACCGTATACGCTTATTTGTCTTCGTGCATGTGCGCAAGATTACTCTCCGCACAGACGAAGGCCGCCGGACGAGTCAGTCGAGTTGTCGTGGCGTGTACAGTTTCAGGCGGGCAACATGAACCACTTGAGTTTTGGCAGCTCGTCGACCACTCGCCGTGAGACGAGCTATTACATAGTTGACCTCTGTAAATCTGTCGACAATGACAAAAGGTCCATCTTAAGTGGCCAAAAACTTTTGGCATAACCCGCGCTTGCGCATCGGAGTCCACAACCACACCAGATCACCACGGCGAAAAATCACTGGTTGATGGTGAATGTCATAGCGTGCCTTCGCTTTGTCTTGCGATGCCAATGTGCGTAGTCGAGCTATGCGACGCGCCTCTTCGGCGAGGCAGAGAGTCTCGGCGGCAGTGACGTTGTCGTGATCACGGAAAGGTAATATTGTGTCGATTGTGTGCTGGGGCGAACGTGCATAAAGCAACAAGAAAGGTCTATAGCCTGTAATTTCATGCTTCGCGGTGTTGAACGCGTAAGTAATGAACGGGAGTACGTCATCCCAGTTCTTGTGGTCGCATGAGACATACATAGAAAAAATGTTGATAATGGTGCGGTTGGTACGCTCCATCAGCCCATTACTTTGGGGGTGGTATGGTGTCGAGTGACGCAGGCGGGATTCACATAAACGGAGTAGCTCCTCCACGACATCCGCTGTGAATCGTCGTCCACGATCACTGATAATCAGGCGAGGTGGACCCTGTCGGAGGATGACGTACTGTAACAAAAACGATGAGACTTCACTGGCAGTTGCGGAGGGGACGGCCTCCTTCTCGCAGTAGCGTGGGTGGTAGTCGACGCAAACAATTATCCATCGGTTGCCCTTAGCAGATTTTGGGAAGGGGCCCAGAAAGTCAATCCCCACTTGTTGGAAAGGTGCGCTGGGAGTAGGCATCGGCTGTAGAAGACCAGCTGGACCAGTTGATGGACGTTTGTGACGCTGAAATTGCATGCAGCTTGCCACAATATTATTGCAAGAAACTATTTCACCACAAGCAACGCTGCCTGGACTCCGGCCTGTAATAGGGGATACTGAAGGGAGGGGAATCTGCACCTTCGTATTCAGCAAAGTAACGCACGTAACCCACGACCTCGAGATAGAAGCAGGCCGGTTGGAACACGTCATAGTAGAGATCGTGCCAGGTACCAGAAACCGTCAGAGCATTTTTATTCTTAACATATATAGCAGTCCAAAGGAACAAATCAAGGGTTCAAGACGGTTCTAAAGAAAGCGGTTACTATCGCCGGGGAATCTCCATTCGTCATAGCAGGTGGTTTCAGCGCTTCTCATCATACATGGGGTCACAAGTACAACACTGGGAAAGGGAATCGACTTTGGCAAAGTGCCAGTGAAATTAATCGCACCCTAATCACGGACCCCAGCGTACCAACAAGGCTTGGTACATCTCGCTGCAGGGATTCCACCCCGGACCTTACATTTGTAAGGAACATCAAGAAATCCCAGTGGATGAACCTTGCTGAAGACCTAGGGAGTGACCACTGCATTTTTGCCACCACCTTCTCTGTGGAGCGCAAAAAAGCAGAGAGAATTCAACTTCACAGACTGGGATAAGTTCAGGAAGTTAAGGATGGAAAGGGAACAAGATGGCCACGGACCAGGCTTCGAGCAGTGGGTCGAACACAATAAAGAAGACACGAAACCCGTCTCCTCCACCATTACCACCGATTTTTCGGTTTAAAGAATGAATAGCCGGCTCGCCACTCTTCTTTAGGCAAAGCAAGCACTAATGCATCGTTGGAAGGGTCGGCGCCTGAACCGAGGACTGAATAAGAAGATTGCTGAGGTAAACAGATCAGTCGATGAACATCGTCGCGCACTATCCAGGTAGCAATGAGACAAAATCTGCAACTCTGTCGATGGTCAGATGCGCAATGGCAAGACATGGGATATGTTAAAACATATCCTCAACGAAAACATCAACCAAAACAAATCAAAAGCATGTTATTGCTCGAATTTTGCATGAAGAGATAGGGTGCTCTACAGAACAGCAAGTTGTGCAGCGGCTCGTGCATAAGTACCTTCCAATCAATAACGGATTGGCACCATTAAGTAGACAGTGCCAGGGCACGCTTAATCCAGGTCTTGAAGACGACTTTAACATCGAGGAGATCAGAAGAGCCTTGCATGATCTCAACGGCAGGTTGGCCCCTGGCCCGGGTGGTATATCAAACAAGGCCCTTTGTAAACTTCATGACGATTCAATTGACACCATGAAGGATATGATCAATGCAGCATGGAGAGAAGGCAGGGTGCCAGAGCAGTGGAAGCTGGCCAGCACGATCCTTATTCCGAAACCAGGAAAGCCCCCTAACTTGGACAACATGAGACCAATATCCTTGACATCATGTATCGGCAAGGTTGCAGAACATGCCATACTGCAAAAGGATAAACAAGTACTTGGAAGATAACGACATATATACACACAATATGGTTGGATTCAGGTCAGGGCTATTCACACAAGACGCAATGAAGCTTATTAAACACCAGGTCATCGACAACGAAACCACAGACGTGAGAGCCATTCTGTGCCTAAACCTAGAAAAAGCGTTTGACATCTACCACTCATTCATACTCGAAGCAATTTTCAAGCTTGGTCTGGGGAAAGCCTTCAATGACTACATATGGTCCTTTCTTACAGATCGGGAAGCCGTGATGAAGATTGCAGATATCGAGACCGCAGCAATCGAACTAGAAGGAAGGGGCACGCCACAAGGGGCAGTGATTTCACCAATGCTGTTCAACATTGCCATGATTGGACTGTCAAAGAAATTATCGAGCATTGAAGGATTGAAGCACAGCATCTACGCAGATGACATTACCATCTGGTGCACAGGTGGAAGTGAGGGGCAGATTGGGAACGCCCTGAAAGAGGCGATTGACACCGTAGAAGAGCACCTTAGTCCTTTTGGGCTCAAGTGCTCCTCGAGTAAATCAGAACTTTTACTGTATTGGACTACACGCCGGGGACCGAACCAGATAGGCATCCACCTCCGTACAAATCAAGGGGATGTCATCAGGAGGGTCGACTCCATCAAAGTCCTGGGCATGCTGATAGAGTCTACCGGCGCTAACAGCCAATTTATAGCCAAGTTCATTTGGAAAACAGACGGTGCGGTGCACCTCATACGCAGAGTGGCCAACAAAAGAAATGGGATCAAGGAAGACAACCTCATCAGGTTGATACATGCGTTTGTTCTAAGCCACTTTACGTACGAGGCAGCAATGCACAACTGGTCTAGAGCAGAGTCCGAGACACTGAATGCGCTCTTCAGGAAAGTTATCAAGAAGGTCCTGGACCTACCCATACAGCACCGAGCGTCTACTTGAGCTTGGCATTCACAACACGCTCGAAGAAATAGCAGAAGCCCAAGAAAGAGCACAGTTTGCAAGGTTATCTACAACAAGGTCGGGAAGAATGATCCGGCAGGAGCTGGGCCAACACCGAATGGTAATTAGATGCAATTACAATGATATTCCCGACAACATCAGGGAGAATATCACGGTATTTCCTATAGCACGAAACATGCATTCAGAACACATCGGAAGAAGAGTAGCGAGGGCCAGGACTGTACTTCGTCAAGTCTCAAACGAGGAACGGGGGGTCGTATTTGTTGACGCGGCTTCCTACGCCAATAGGAAAGCTTTTGTGGAAGTGGTGGTCGATGGGGCTGGCCGTGTCGTCAACTCAGCGACGGTCAGGACGGAAGACCCAATCATTGCGGAACAGGTGGTGTTGGGACTCCGGGTCCTGCCGGTCTCGTTTTCGGTAGCTGGCCCCGTCGCAGGATCCATCGTCCAACAATTTAGCGAGAAAGAAGCGCCCGAACAAACGACAGAGATTTATTTACATGTGGAGAAGTGATCAACTGATCCAAAGAGAGAAGAGTGAGAGTGATACAAAACGTCTTCGGCATTTTATAGCGCCGCGTTGTTGACACTGGGCGCCTTGTCCGCATCGTCAGCCAATACGGTGTCCCCGGCACCTCGGCCACGAGGGAGGGGGAAACACCTCTCACAACACATGGAGTGGCACAACCTAACACGATGTCCGTATATGGTCACGGCGCCCTAAAATGTTGCCAAACATGGTCACGAACGCACCGCAGATTCCGGAGTTCTCCCGGCGAGAGGAGGAACCTGAATGGGGAGGTGGGGGTGGACGACACCGTCGGTCAAGAACCGGTTCTCCCCCAAACTCTTCTTGCTTGGTTCCCTAGGGCTGGTCGTAACAGTCTCTCGCGCGGGGGGGGGGGTGAAGATCTCGATGGGCTGAGGTTTGCAGCCACTGTCCGGAGAGATCAGCGCCGGCAGTCGGTTTGGTGACGACCGTCTTTGATGAAGTAGAGGGCAACACCTGCTTCATTGTGGGCTCAACAGACATCACATACGCACATGAAAACACAACTACTCAGCCGGTGAGCGCCGGACAATTCCGCCAAACTCCACCAGGCAATTTTCCCCTTTAACTGATATTAAAGGAAATACACAATTTATTCAAAATGTTACTCACACTTTAAGGTGACACAAAACAACAACACTGGAAGCACACCGAACCCGAAACCCTGGATAGCCGTGTCTTCAACGTTTTCAAACAAGTACACCTAAAAGAGTAAAAAAAAAACAATCACTAGCTCTTGTCTAGGTCAGGAAAAAAAATGCCAGAGTTCTCGAGAGATCCTCTCGCGTCAGGGGCATCGAATTAAGCCATCAGCGTTGCCATGGAGTACACCCTTTTTGTAGCGTATTTCAAACGTATATTGTTGCAAAACGAGGCTCCAACGCAGCAGGCGGCCGTTCTTAGAGGACATGGTCTGTAGCCAGGTGAGAGGACAGTGGTCCACTTCCACAATGAACTTGCTTCCGGCAATATAACAAGCCAGTTTCTGGACTGCCGAAACCAAGCACGCACATTCCTTTTCGCTAGCGCTGTAAACCTGCTCGCGAAGGGTGAGTTTCCGGCTAACATAGAGGACGGGATGCTCTTGATCCCCCTCATCCCTTTGACTAAGAACTGCCCCCATGCCTCTATCACTAGCGTCGCATTGGACTATGAAAGGCCTCGAGTAGTCCGGTGAACTAAGCAAAGGTTGGCTCGACAAGGCCGCTTTCAAAACGCGGAAAGCCTTTTCTTTCTCCTCATCCCAGTCGACCATTTGGGGCTCGGTCTTGCGCAACGCGTCAGTAAGAGTGCTGGCAATGTCGGAATATCTAGGGATGTACTTACGATAGTAACCAGCTATTCCAAGAAAAGCCCGAATATCGGTTTTCGTTCGGGACTGGGGAAAGTCTCGGATAGCTGCCACTTTCATTTCAGAGGGACGGCGATGCCTTCGACCGATAACATGCCCGAGATAGAGTACCTCTGCTTGTGCTAGCTGACACTTGGGCGCCTTTACCGTTAAACCTGCTTCGCGTAGGCGTGTCAGTACTGCTCTCAAATGCGCCAAGTGTTCTGGCCAGGACGAGGAAAACACGGCGACGTCGTCCAAGTAATGCGAAGTCCTCTTGACCCCGCAAAACCTTATCCATTAAGTTTGAAAAACAGTAAGGCGCGTTCTTTAGGCTGAAACTCAACACTTTAGGGCGGAATGTCCCCAATGGTGAAATAAATGCAGCATACCGGCTCGCCCTCTCGGTGAGCGGCACCTGCCAGTAACCTCTCACTAGGTCTAGCGTTGAGATAAATTGCGCGCTGCTTACCCTCTCGACGCGTTCCTCAATGTGGGGAATTGGGTATGTCTGATCCTTGGTGATGAGGTTTAACTTACGATAGTCTACGCAAGGACGCGGATCTTTGCCGGGTACCTCCACAAGAATTAACGGGGAAGTGTAATCACTTTCACACGGCTCAATCACGCCCAATTCCAGCATCCTGTTAACCTCTGCTTTTATTAGCTCAAGCCGGCGAGGTGACACCCGATACGTCTTAGATCTTACCGGTTCCGACGAGGTAAGCTCTATGTCATGAGTGAGGACGGATGTCCGGCCTGGCTCGCTTACAAATCTGTCCTGAAACTCGGTCAAAAGACCACGCAATTCCTGCTTCTGCTTCGTTGTCAGTTGTGACTTTGATACTAAATCCTCAACTCTTTTCTCGATCGGCACTTCGTCCGATTCGGGAGCTAATTCAGGGATTTCTGCCGGAACCTCTTCCGGAACATTTAAAGCCATGTTCACGATGGCTTCCCTCTCTTTGTAGGGTTTGAGTAAGTTGATATGATACACCTGGTGTGCCTTACGACTTCCTGGTAATTTTACCACATAGCTGGTGTCAGACCATTTTCGAGTAATCTCGGCCGGGCCGACCCATTGCACTTCAAGCTTATTCTTTTGGGAGGGCCTCAACATGACCCTGTCTCCTACAGCAAAGTGTCGTGCTTTAGCTGTCCGATCGTAGTAAAGCTTAGCCTTCTGCTGTGCTTTGGTCATCGCACTCTCGGTCAGTTCTTAGGCTTTTGTTAGACGATCCAATAAGGTGAGGACATATTCCACTACTACAGGATCATCACCCTGACCTTTCCACGACTCTCTCAGCATACGAAGAGGAGACCGCTGTCTGCGGCCGTAAACAAGTTCCGCTGGCGTAAACCCTGTTGTCTCATGTGGTGCAGTTCTTAGTGCAAACATCGTTGCAGGTAAGCACCTTTCCCAGTCAGTTTTTCGTTCAAAACATAAGGCTCTTAACACTCGCTTCATCACGGAGTGAAGCTTTTCTATCGAGTTCGACTGCGGATGGTAGACTGAACTATGCAATAATTTCACGCCACACCGCTCTAGAAAGGTTGTCGTTAAGGCACTCGTGAAAATGGTGCCCTGGTCTGATTGTATCTCGACAGGAAAGCCTACCCGGGCAAACACGGACAGAAGTGCGTTCACTACTTCGACGGAACTTAGCTCTTTTAGCGGGACCGCCTCTGGAAATTTAGTAGCTGGGCAGATTATGGTCAGGATGTGACGGTAGCCTGAAGTCGTCTTGGGCAAAGGACCTACTGTGTCAATTACCAACCGACGAAAGGGCTCCGTGATTACGGGTACCAGCTTCATTGGAAATTTCGCCTTATCTCCCGGCTTACCCACTCGCTGACACACATCGCAAGATTTTACAAACCTCTCTACATCTTTTAAGCATCCAGGCCAGTAGTATTCCTGTAAAAGACGATTTTTCGTCTTCTTTACGCCTAAGTGGCCTGACCATGATTCTCCATGCACCAAACTAAGCAAATCCTGACGATACGCCTGAGGTACGACTACCTGGTCAAACTCTACTCCTCGCCTATCTAGATATTTTCAATAGAGTATGCCGCTCCTCTCTTGGAATCTCAGATTTCGCTTGGCGATTCCCTCTTTCGAACTGTCCTGGAATTGCTTAAGCGTCGGGGCCCCCTTTTGTTCGGTTATTAATAAAGCGGGGCTCACCTGCAGCAGCCGACTGAAATTATCCGAAGTTGGCATGACACGCAACTCTTTTGTATTTCCTAGTACCTGGAATGTGTCACCCTCTGTGCTATCCTCTGTACTACCAGGAATCGGCTTGGGAGCAACGGCATTTTCTATTTGCTCGGTCAACGAGGCGTAATTGACCCCTTCCAATTCGGGAGGAGGTTCATCGTCACCTTTAGGAATGGTTGCCTCCGCGACTACGGCTTCTGCAGCCTGTTCTCGCACAAGTCGATTTGTTACCGTGGTGTCCAACTCGCAACCAGGCCCGTTGTCGATTTGAGGCTTGTTTGCCTCAGTGAATGTTGCTCTCGCAGCTAGCGCACGTGCCTTCGATCTAGTCAGTGCCTGCACTATGCCTTCTCCTAACGTTAGACCTTTCTCCTTCAGCATTTGATCTGACTTATTTGAAAATAAGTAAGGATACTGCGGGGGTAAATATGGCGATACCGCGGCTTCCGTTTCCAACGTACCAAATGCGCCTTTAAGGACAACTTTAGCTACGGGAAGGCACTGACTGTTTGCTTTTACGGCTTGTCTAATCCAGGCACAGTCTCCTGAATACTGTCCGGACTGAACAAAAGACGGATGAACTACGTCCATAGTGGCTGCGGAGTCTCTAAGAACCCGACACTGCTTGCCGTTCACGGTAAGGTCGTACACATAGGGTTCTAACAACTTCATGTTCTCGTCGGCTTCATTTATAGATAAAAAGGCCACCTTTTCTTTCGGGCAGTGTTTCGCGAAGTGCCCTGTTTCGTGGCAATTGAAACAAGCAGCCGGTTTTCTCGCCTCAAATTTCCTTTTGGTTGCCTCTGCCGACGCCCCATGGTTAGATGAATTGTTTTCCTCACCCTTTTGTGCGAGACTTGTCGGTTGTTTTCTAAACGGCGCCTTATTCGGTAGTAGGAATTTTTCCCTTTTAGGCTTGCTGTTTGCCCCGAGTGCGCGGCGCGTAACGAATTCTTCAGCGAGCTCTGCGGCTTTCGTTACGGTGTTCACGTCCGGTCTATCCTGCACCCAGAACCTCACCTTTTCTGGTAACCTTTGATAGAATTGTTCCAGACCGATACACTCGAGCACCTTGTCATGGTTCCCATACGCCTTTGCCTCTTTGAGCCACTCCCCCATGTTGGCCATTAACTTGTAAGCAAACTCCGGGTATGAATCATTGTTCTCTTTTACGGCGTTGCGAAATTTTTGTCTGAAACATTCCGCTGACAACCTGTATTTCTTGAGAAGGCTCGACTTTACCTCACTGTACTCGTGAGCCTCCTCTTTCGTGAGGCGCGCGATTACTTCTGAGGCCTCCCCCGGAAGTAGGGACAACAAACGTTGAGGCCACGTATCCTGGCTGAAACCTTGCCTTTCACAAGTTCTCTCAAAGTTGACGAGAAACAGCCCAATGTCCTCCCCTAGCTTGTACGATCTCATTAGGTCCGTCATTTTGAACCTGACCCGCTCTGCGGTACCGGATGCCTCGCTGCCTCCTGTTCTACTATTATGGCTAATCTCTAGCTCGAGGCGCTTCATTTCAAGCTCGTGCTTTCGCATCTTATCTGCCTCGGCTTCTGCCGCTTTCCTTTCGGCCTCGGCCGCCTTTCTTTCGGTCTCGGCCGCGGCCGCCTTTCTTTCGGTCTCTGCCGCTTGCCTCTCCTGAATCTCCTCGACACATTCTGACAGCTCGTCATCCTCCGCCCCCAATGCGATAATCGCCTCTATCAGCTCTGGCTTTCTTTGAGAGTCCGACACCTCCAGATTCAACTCCCTTGCAAGTAGCAACAACATGGACTTTCGCAGGGATTTCAGATTCATGGCTGCCTCCAGTACCGCTGTCTCTGTTCCACAAAGATTCCTGTCCTGCAACTAATTAACCTTGACGGCAACGACATCTCTAGGTTCCTGCGTTGCCTCAAGTTTTCCGTTAACTTAGTCTACAAATAAAGCTTCAAACAGCTCTTACACGGAATCCTGCCCTGCCACTGTTAACCTTGACGCCACTGACAGAAAAAGCTTAACCAAGCTGTCACACCATTTCTGCCTGACGCAAGTTACCTGTTAACCCAATGACCAAGACAGCCCCTCTCTACCAGCTTTTACTTAACACATAGAGTAAATGCCTGGTAAAATTTAACAGAGAAAGCCGGCACTCACCCAGTTCGCAGTCATGTCTCCGGCGTCGTGCCTCTCAGAAGTGCCGTTCGGTTCCCTTTGGAAGTCGATGAGCTCGTGTAATCCTTCGCCTGTCGTCCCGTTGTGTAACTTCGGGCTCACTCCGTCCAGTGGTCGCTTTCGGGGTTATCGGCATCCCGCCGCTGCCATCCAGTTGTTGGGACTCCGGGTCCTGCCGGTCTCGTTTTCGGTAGCTGGCCCCGTCGCAGGATCCATCGTCCAACAATTTAGCGAGAAAGAAGCGCCCGAACAAACGACAGAGATTTATTTACATGTGGAGAAGTGATCAACTGATCCAAAGAGAGAAGAGTGAGAGTGATACAAAACGTCTTCGGCATTTTATAGCGCCGCGTTGTTGACACTGGGCGCCTTGTCGGCATCGTCAGCCAATACGGTGTCCCCGGCACCTCGGCCACGAGGGAGGGGGAAACACCTCTCACAACACATGGAGTGGCACAACCTAACACGATGTCCATATATGGTCACGGCGCCCTAAAATGTTGCCAAACGTGGTCACGAACGCACCGCAGATTCCGAAGTTCTCCCGGCGAGAAGAGGAACCTGAATGGGGAGGTGGGGGTGGACGACACCGTCGGTCAAGAACCGGTTCTCCCCCAAACTCTTCTAGCTTGGTTCCCTAGGGCCGGTCGTAACAGTGGCCATCGCCTTAGCACTCAAGATGTATAACATTGAAGTCGTCTACAGTGATTCCATGGCACCAGTATGGGCCTTCGCAAAGGGGACGGTCGCAGAACAATTTCTGGGAATACTACATCGCAAAAACATAACGCATCATCTTCTGAGTTGGTTCCCAGCTCACCTTGGACAAATCAACGACTCCCCTCTCAATCTCAATGAAGCAGCACACGAGGCGGTGCGAAACCTCTCCAACCGCGCCTTCCCGGGGATGCGTTCTACCGGTCAAGGGGATAACCGAGAAAGTCTTACAACATATAACGAGCTCACTAAACATTTCTATCTGTGTTGAAGGATTTTCCCTCCACCTCACAAAAATCTAACTCGGCCCCAAGCACTTACATTAAGGCTATTGCAAACGCAGATGTACCCAACTTTGACAATGTTACACATCATGTATCCTGACCTATACCCAAGTAATATTTGCCCATAATGTGGAGAAATAGCTTCATTAGAACATATGCTCTGGCAGTGTACCAAATTCGCTCATTTATCGAACATCACCTCTGCCAGATGGGAGGCGGCAATCCGCAGCCCGTCCTTGGCAGTTCATCTCTGGGCTGTACGCCAAGCCCGCGAGGCGGCTGAGGAGCTCGGCATTTCAGTCCCCACGCGGGAGCTGCCCGCAACACAGTGATCTGTGTTTTGGAGGACCAAATAAAAATTATCCAATCCAATCCAATCCCCAGGCTCTCAAGAAAGTAAAAAAACGAAAAAATTATCTATATCTTGGCGTAATACCTTATCTACTTCGTTTAAATCGATGTTATTTCAACAAAGAAAAACATAAATTTGTGTTCGATCTCTTTGCGTCTTCAAGCAGAATGACCTCATTTCCCCACTATTTCTGTCCTTTATCTCTACTTCTCTGTCAGCAGTACTCTAACCATCTCTTCCTCGCAGACGTGTTCAGCTTTCAATGTTTGTCCATGAAACCCAAAGCCTCATGTAGGCTTGTACCCACACGTATACGTGGGTGCATATTGCCACGTTCAATCAGAACATGTTCAGTCGTTTCCTTAACTCCCCCACAGCATGCACATTGTTCTTATTGTTTACTGAATATTGGTTTTTGACTACGAGTTCTATAAAGCAACCCAAGCTTGCTTCGAAGAGTAACACGCTTCCCCTTGAATTATGATAAAACCGCTCTCGCCTTATTTCGTTTTTGCCCTTTTGATAGTTACTGAGATCCGGATTCTTTTCCATCGCTGTCATCCAATAAATCCTCTCCGACCTTTTGACTTTTTGCTTAATGCTCCCTGTTACCTTTTCGCCAGCACTACCATCCGTATATTTGCTGGTAAGCCTCCTAGTTCTTTTTGTCCACTTTGTGTCCACGCTCTTCCTATACGAATACTTGAACACTTTCCCTGCACATCTATTCTCCTTCGTTTTTCGAAGCCTCTCTTCAAATCTCACTTTGCTCTGAGCTTCCCTCACTTCAAAACCTGTCCACCCCATCTCTTCTTTTACAGCCTCATCCGTCGTCTTCCCGTGAGCGCCCAACGCGAGGCGTCCCACAGTCCTTTAACGCCTTGGGTGGAGGCCCGCTACTTAATGAGCACTGTTGAAATCACTGGAGAGGGCGCCTTCAGCGGCGACCATAGAAGTTTAAACTGGCAACACTGGTGTACACGCCTGTCGTCACCGCTGCCGAAAAGGCGCGAGCATTAGTTCTTGCTGAGCAAGCTCATAAAAGACACGCCACCTAACACTTAAGTATATACCGATGTAGCTTCATTAAAATCTGCAACATTTGCTTTTTGATTGGTAATGATCGCAAGTATGAACGCAGTCACCAGAACGAGATGTGTGGAAGTTAAGCAAGAGGTAAGAATGGCTGGTTCATAAGAAGGGACGACAGATAGACAAGCAGATGAAAATTTCTACGTGGATTAGTATGGCAGTGCTGTAAATTGCATCGTACATGTGCATTTTTGTTTGTACGCCCCACTGAAGTCATTTTGTTGCAAGGTGCAGTTGTACTCACCTGAACCTATGCCACTAGTATACAACAAACTTCCCTGTTTGAAGAAAGACTATCGTCTTTAAAGTGGTCGTTAATGTCTCACACATTTCGAGATGTTCATATATCTGCGTAAGAACAAAGATGGTGGCACCTATGAACAGGCAAGTCGCGTACAAATATCTGTCTGTCTTGTGGAATGCGTGGACTCAGTTGCTGTTTCGGCTATACCTATTCAGCCCAGTGCCTTAATAGCCCCAGGAAGCTTACGCCATCGAGAAATAAGAATGTCATTCCGAGAGCCATTTTCACGCCACTCAAGCAAGCAAGAAACTGGAAACTTCTTTCCCATAGCACCAATATCGGTATGACACACATGCCAGCGTTCACTCTCATGATATATACGGACACGTCACCATAGTGTTCGGAATCCAATCATCGCTCCTCGAAGCAACCGTAAATAGAGCGCCAGGAACGAAATAGCGAAAAAGGAATTGTGAGCCCTAAAGTGTAGATGTTCGCTTAGCACGCTACGCATGTTTCGCATCTTCGTGCACGACGGGCACAGGGATGGCACTGGAATTCGCAAGAGTGCACCCAAAGCCAGATGCCGACAGGCGCGTCATACATCGCACAAGACTTCGAGGACGCTCCGTCGCGTCACGCAAGTCCTGCGGAAGCGACACCAGCGGACTCTGTTCCGTGCAAGATTGCGCCAAACGTGCCGGCGTGATCAAAACGCGCGTCACAAGAGGTGCCCGGAATGCCATCGGACATTATCGAGGGTAAACGAAGAAGGAAGCCAATGGACGGGAAAAAGAGGAAAGGACCAGAAAAGAGACGGCGGCACGTTCCACCGGCCTTCGGCACGACAACGCCAATTGCGCCACTGTATAGTAAAACGCTGCGCTACAGGAGTTCCCCCCACCCCCTCCCACCATCCCCACCCCATTTCCATCGGCGCATGCTCTCGTATACGCTCCATTGGCGATTTTTCGTCCTTCGCCGCGAAGACCCGCTTGTCCTTCTTCCAACGTACGCACACAAACATATATGTAAGTAGCAAGCAGCAGCTCTTGGATGCATCTCTCGACACCGTGCGCCGCAGTCACTCACCACGCGGCGCTGCACCGTGGGTGCGGGCGTATGGCACGTTTCCCCCGAACCCTCCCACTCCTCACCACCACAGTTCTTCGCCCATACGGCGGGACACGTGGATGCCACGGAAGCCCACAAGACGCGAGGCAGTCACGAGTGGAATGCCGTGCCTGGAACCTATATGCCGCTAGCGGGGACGCCCAGGGCTAGGCAGGCAGCCCCGCCTGGCCCTGCCCCACCGACCAGCCCAAAGTGGTCCTTAATGAGTATTTCTCCCCGCGGAATCCGTTCCTTCTTACTGTTGTTTTCGAGCCCCCTCTCGCTCTGCCGTTGTTGCTTCCAAGGGTGCGCGCAACGGCGTTGGAAGATGCACCGACATAGGGTAGCACCGCCGATCAGGAAAAGGAGGACGGTGCAGTGCTTGTCGCACGAAATCTGCGGTGCGCACTGTGTGCCGGCGATGCACCCGAATACAGCCCCGAATTGCTGTTTCTATAGAAAAGCGTCCATTGCGTTTCTGTTTTTTGTTGTTGATGTTCTTGTTCCTGCAGGGCCCTTATTTTTTCTCTGTTGTGAATGGTCGTTGTCGGACGCTGTTGTATCACTGCAACGTTGTTGCACTCGGGTCCCTTTGAAAATCCGAACAAAGAAGAAGAAAGATAAGAGAAACAGCACTATATACGTAGCAGGAAACCCACGTGCCGTGAACAACAAGAAGTGCGTCGAACGGTTTCGAGGGCCGAACACACACGTGATGGAATTCCAGCACTGGAGTGGTGGCTGCATTTTCATTTGAGCGGTGCAGGCATGGGTTGGGTGGAGCCAGGGCAGAGCGTTCGGCTGCTGTCGGAACGATTCAAAAACATAGCCTGACGGACTCCAATCCAGTGGCGGGTGCGTGCGTTAGGAATGTTATACACCGGAGGCGCGCGTGCGCTAGCTTGACAGCGCCACAAAATCGAGGTGGTAGATGTTCATCCCCCCCTCCCTGCTTCTGGAAGCGCGAGCAGCGGCACACACACACGTGCGTGCTGTGGCGGCGTGCCGGGCACCGTGCCCGAAATGCCCTCTTCGCCACGAGCCAGCAGAAAATAGCGCTTGTTGCTTGAAGCGTGAGGTCAATAGTCCCCACGCCACCGCCGATTTGTCCCTCCTCTGACAATGGGGCTGTATAATGGCGGGATGCAGTGCTCGCAGTAGCTCCGCTGCCGCAAAGCAGAAGGAGCAAAAGTCGCGGTAAACGCTCTCGTGTGACTATGTGCTCTTCGTATCGTACCCTTATTTATATACAAAGCGCTCGAGTTTGTCATCGTTTTTGTAGGATTGCGCGCCAAGCTTTGCGTAACCAGAACGGGTGGGATGAAGGCGGCGACAAGCTTGAACTTCTTGTCACACAACTATTTTGCTCAGTAGAAGTGGAAAGAAACGGACTGGTTGAGGCGTGCGTTCGCTGCAGCGCACTTCCACATTTTTGTGATCGTGATTTCGCGGGATGCACCTGGCAGTCATTTTCCTGGTTGCAACTTAGTGTTTGATACCAAGCGAAATAAGTGAAATATATTTTGCCTCCCTACGCACTGTACAGGGGAAAAATTGTGCATTTCATGCATTGCGGAGACAGTGTATAAGAAATCATGTGGTGAGGCAGCGACACGAGACGGCCCATTTGAACACAGAGATAGGAGTGTAAATGTACACATCATTCAGGCTAACGTCCAGTTTGCCACCTAGCACTGTGGTTAAGTCAGGCATAGAATAATAAAAAGGAGATAACACTGCTATAGCGCAGGTTACAGCGCAGAGAAGGACAACCATCGGTCGTAGAGATGGCTGAAAGAGTCATTGAGCGCGAATAGTTTTTTGTGTCATTGACGGACGTGGGCAGAGTGCAAAATATTTTCACTTTAGAAAATGTCTTTCAGGAGCTGACCCAGTTTGCAGTGTTGTCTACACTCTATAAAGAAGAAGAACAACAACAACAGCAACAAAAAAGGGTAGGGGGTCATTTGACTTTTTTGGTGAGTCCTCACCTAATACGTATACATATATATGAATAATTAAAGGTTTCCTGGACCACCTTTGAAAATTAGAATAACGACCCGCGTTGGTCTCACCTTAGTGTTTCCCACCTTTTTGACACAGTTCATGACGCCCGCAGTCGGTTCACGTGACGTCATGAGAAGAAGGCTCTAGATTATAAGAAGAAGGCTCTAGATTGATCCTTATACGAGCAACATGAGTTGCGATTCAATGGTTTCCTACCCAGCTTGGTCATAAATGGCACGCCCATTCCGCTTTTTATGAACTTTCGCTTATATCTGTAGTGTGCGATTATTGATTTCTCTTCGTTTCGTACGTTGATTGATTGATTGATTTGTGGTGTTTAACGTCCCAAAACCACCATTTGATTATAAGAGACGCCGTAGTGGAGGGCTCCGGAAATTTCGACCACCTGGGGTTCTTTAACGTGCACCCAAATCTGAGCACACGGGACTACAACATTTCCGCCTCCATCGGAAATGCAGCCGCCGCAGCCGGGAATCGAACACGTGACCTGCGGGTCAGCAGCCGAGTACCTTAGCCACTAGACCACCACGGCGGGCTTCGTTTCGTACGTTCACAACGATATACGAAAGGGGAGATAACGGCGTGTAGCCGAAAAACGAGAAATCCTGATGGGGCTCAAAGCTCAGTTAGGACATTGGCTAAGTATTTTACGAAGAAATGAGTAGTAAAGTGAAGACAACATTTGCATGAAGGCTATAGTGGGGCTGGAAAAGAAACCACTCTCTGATGCAATGGTTTAGCGGCCCCTTAAAGAGACACGCGAACTCTCTTGAGAGATAATTACACTATCGTATAGGAAAGTCACTGGACCGAAAGAGTGTAAAGACAGGAGTTTAAATAAAGTCTTATACATGACAAATAAGGACTCACCGCAGAGAGTAACATTTTTTTTTTCTAAGAGTGCGCAAGTATCTTTTCATGTCACACGCTAGACGCTTCCTTACTTCACTGACTTTTCATAGTAACTTTTCAGGATACACTTTACAGCTTATGCAAGTGTGATGCCGGGTGTGATCTTGAGGTATGAGTAACCCTAACTCGAACAACGGAGATAACTCAGTGTTACTGCTATAAATTTCACTACCGCGAATACCGCCTTGACATCCAAAAACAAAAAAAAAGGTTAGCAAGATATCACAAGTGAGTAATGATAAGTATTGTCGGTGTTTTACGTCATTAAACCACGATGTGATTACGAGGGACACCATTGAGGAGGGTTCTAGGAATTTCAAAATCTGGCTCCCTCTAACGTGCTCTGCACGGACCCCTAGCACTTCACCTCCATCCAAATGCTGCCGCCGTAACAGGTGTCGAACCCGCGACCCTCGTGTCGGCTGCTGAGCATAGAACCGCTAGACCACCACGACAGTCAGACCGCAAGTCACGTCGACTTTTTATCATGAATTGCTGTGAAACTGTGCGGTATGTTTAGTATTAAGATGTGTCCCTCAATAACAGTTTAGGTAACAGTGTGTTTAAGTAACAACGGAATAACAGTGTCACTGAATGAAAAGAACGTTATAAGACGCCCGATGTCGTGAACATACAGGTTACACTGTACGCCGAGGTCGTGTGCCGGCAGAAGACAACGTGCAAGATGACGATGCATTAGCACTCTTTTTTTTACCTGGCTGTGCCATGTTTAAACTACAGGGACCCTAAGTTTGAATGTATCCCTGAAGCATTCCTCCAAAATGTGCCCGCTCTGCAGACTTCTCGCGGCACAGGTCTAGTGGTGACACCTGGGGAACAACCACCGCAGCGCACCTCCATCGATCGAGAAGATGTTTGTCGACGGCGCTAAGTGTGTTGACTTAGATCGCGCAACGAGGGAGCAGGCAAGCTCTTTGGAATTACAAGCATATTAGGGGAAGCGTTCGTGCAACACAGCAAACACAATATCAATCAGTCAACCCTCAAGGAGTCTTTGCGCAAGTGCCAAGTCGGCGGTGACTGAATCCCTATGATGCGTACAGCGTGTTTAACTTGTTAGCATGTGTGATTCCAAACTAGTTGGCCTTCCTATCTTCTGGTGATGCGAAGCATAGTGAATTACTCCACTGTTCACGTGATTTTATTCTCAAATGCACTGTCAAGCATGTGTCAGCCTAATGTGCACATTTATGGTTATCGTGAAGGCATTATCGCTGCGGTGGCGCAAAACTTGTGTCGTAACACCAAATTTTAAGCAGTAAACTACGCATGGAACAGTAACCATGAAAAAAACAACAACTAGAGAAACCCGTACACTTAACATAAACCTTCGCTCCTCTTACGCACGGGTGCCTTAACTGAAAATCACTGTACATATTTCAACACAACGCACGACTAAGCGGACACAAGACAAGAAGGGCGCTGTCCCTTCTTGTCTTACGTCCTTGTCGTGCGCTGTGTTAAAATATGTTCAAATACTGTCACCAACTGACCCCGCTTTCAGTCCTTCTACAGGAAATTCGTTGTGATACACAAGGTGATAACCTCCTGCATTCCTCCTTGAGTCGACGTAACAGAGCGTAAAATTGCGTTAGTGCTTAGTCCACAGTTACACGCCACTAAAAGAATTATTGACTCAACGCATACACACCTGCTTATTATTGACTGCAGGTATTTAGATCACAGAAAAAACCCAACTTCATAAATACTGAAGGGAAACAACTTCGAGCGTGCATTGCAATGCGATATATACTTTCAGCAAAATGGTCGTGTCTAATAATATAGTAATCTCGTGGAAACGGAATGGAGTCACATTATTGAACCAAAGGGTTCGGTTATAAGTACACTTTGATGCACACGGTTCTTTGCTTTGCCACCAGTGAATACCGGACCTGCAAGAGCACATCGCGTGTATAGACGTCTGCAACGCAACTGAAAGAGACTTCTTTCTCCCGAGGTGCTACCACGAAATAATTTAATGTAAATATGTAAAGGTATAAAGAGGGTGATAAAAATCGCTGATTCACATTAGGTCCGCTGTAGTCCAGCGCCATTCTCCTCTCCTTCAAGAACCACTTTCACTTGTATAATAGGCAAAATGTGGCGTGACGTACGCTCCGCACATGATTGCTCAATCTGTTTTGGCATCGTAAAAGCAACTGGGCGAATCAAAACACGAGGCCAGCAATGACAATTCGTAAAGGTTTTTTTAGGGGGGGGGCGGAGGTTTTTTCTGCTATTTATAAATGACTTACCACTTCGTTTGAAACATAATAACGCTCTGCTCTGTGCTGATGATACCATTTTAACCGCAAAAAAGATCTACTCATGCTATAATCAACAATCACTAAACGTTGACTTAAATAACGTTCATTCATGGTGTTCACTAAATCTGTTACGTATCAGTACATCAAAGACTAGTTTTGTGGTGTTCCGTTCCCCGCAGTTGTTTCCGGACATCGCTTAATTAGCAGTGACACTTGATGGACATTTCGTTCATGCATCTTTATCCGCAAAATTTCTTGGTGTAGTGTTAGACAAATATCGGAAATTCAGTGAGCATGCTCAGGCCTTAATTCAAAAGTTATCTTTTGCAATTCATATGATTATCAAAACATGACCATAGTTTTCAACCGAAATCCTGCTATCTTTATATTACGCATTCATTAACAGTCACCTGTCGTACTGCCTATCATCATAAGAAACACATATTGCTCACATGTAAGTCACCTTGAGTGCTCGCAAAAGCAAGCTTTCGGACTCATTACTTTCAACCCATGTTCATTACCATCGCAACATGAACCCTTTTTCGGAACATGAACATTTCGCCTCTGCATAAGAGTTGTTACACCAGAGAGCCCAGACTGAACGTCATTGTCTCTGCAAACGCAATCTGTGTCAAGGCCAGCGAGTGAGCCCACCTGACGCAAGCATCTCAACGACGTCATCTAACCGGTGGCGCCGGTCTGTCTTACGCAACGCACGGCGAGCTCCCTCAACCCACGGGCCCAATAGCAGCCCGATGATGCAAGTGGCGCCATCCAGTCTGGCGAGTCTTACGCAATGCGTGGCAACATCACTTGTCCTTGGGTGTAACCCAGCGCGGCGGCTGCGGATTGGAGGATCATGACGCCACTCAGTGGCAGGTCCCGATTTGAGGAAGCTGACGCCATCGGAAGCGGTTTTGATTGGAGATTGGTGACGTAAGGAGTCACCCGAGGCCTATAACAAAGCAAACGGCGCGATGCCAAGCAGCTGACGTATGCGTGAGAGAGGACATCTCGGCTCTTCGAGTCCCCGCACTGTCGGCCCCAGTGCCGAATATGTAACGCCTCTACATCTATGCTATACATAAACCTTGCCTTAACTAACCGTCGTCTTGTCCGGTCGTCTATCAGCTCTGCGCAGAAGCAGCCACGAGCTGATAACCGCGCTACTGACCAACCTTGGTGGCCCGTGACCTCGGCTCACTACGCAACAGTGTCGATGGTGGTGCGAGTCGTAACAGCGTTTTAGCTACAAAATTCTAATAATCATGTTTCGTGTCGTTAATAATGAATTATACTTCTCTAGGTTTTTAGGCATTACTCTTGTGAATACTTACAACACGAAGTTTCCAGCTCACCATAATCTACTTTTACCTAAAGTACGTACCAACTATGGTCACATGACAGCAAGATTTTCACGCGTAACGCTGTGGAACAAGCTGCCTGCTGTTTAAAAATAATTCACAAAATAATCATTTTGTAAATGTGTGAAAATATTATGTTAAATAAATGATTTATGACTTGAATGTGTTCTTTTGTTTTTTCTTTGTTCCATTTAAATTGTCACTATCGCTCACATTGCCTTACTTTTCTCGCAGAATTTTTTCTATGCATTGCTGCTATTTCGTCACTATTTGCTTACTAAAATATTCAGTACAATTTTTAATTTTTTGTTACGAGGTGCCTCTGACAGTTCTTACTTTGGGACCTCCGATTGTTGGTTGGCCATGCAAAAATCTATATGCAAAAATGTATATATTTTGAGTAAACTTCAATTTCAAACTTCGCCCCGCCGCGGTGGTCTAGTGGCTAAGGTACTCGGCTGCTGACCCGCAGGGCGCGGGTTCAAATCCCGGCTGCGGCGGCTGCATTTCCGATGGAGACGGAAATGTTGTAGGCCCGTGTGGTCAGATTTGAGTGCACGTTAAAGAACCCCAGGTGGTCTAAATTTCCGGAGCCCTCCACTACGGCGTCTCTCATAATCATATAGTGGTTTTGGGACGTTAAACCCCACATATCAATCAATTTCAAACTTCAATTAAATTGAACAGCCTTCTTTCGCAAACACTTCCTCAAAGTGTGCAGGCTTGTGAGCGAATGACTTGACCCTAAGAGCTAAATCGTTTTATTGTGCCCATTCAATTAAATAAATGTTCCTGTCTGTGCGATACTCCTTTTCAATTGATGAAAGAGGTCTGATAGAAGAAAGGAGTTAAGGGTAATTAAAGTCAAACACATATGCACAAAATCCACGCACTGGTGACGAGCAACGCGGTCAGCGACGAAAGTGACCATCGTATGACATATCGCATGGTCGATAGCTCGGCTTTGCAAATTCATATACTGTCACTCGTCGCCCAGTAGTGGAATGAGGGACAAGGCAATAGCAAGAAGGCGAAAAAGATGTATATGAGCGACACACAGCACAGAAATAGCAACGAGGAAAAACATTCACGCATACCAGAAAAAAAAAAGGAATGCAAGAATGCAAAAGGTAAAAAAAGCATTAATTTTTTGTTGCTTGGTAGAACAAAAAATAATGCCTCACTTTATATACATCTGCCATCGTGCCAGTTTCAGTAAAGAGTAAGCCGCTTTCATGCCAGCCACGCCAGAAATTCGTCACCGAAGCCTTGATCGATTGATATGTGGGGTTTAACGTCCCAAAACCACCATATGATTAAGAGAGACGCCATAGTGGAGGGCTACGGAAATTTCGACCACCTGGGGTTCTCTAACATGCACCCAAATCTGAGCATACCGGCCTACAACATTTCCGCCTCCATCGGAAATGCAGCCGCCACAGCCGGGATTCAATCCCGCGACCTGCGGCTCAGCAGCCAAGTAATTTAGCCACTAGACCACCCCGGTGGGGCGTCACCGAAGCCTTCACGTCAATGTTGGGTTTGGTGAGCATGAGCCTGACCGACGTTATATTGGCCTCGAGGACATACCGTGGCGCCACCTACGTGATGACGTCACCCATAAGATGCTGGGTTGACCTTGTCTGCTAGAACATAGCATTTCCTGCACTTTTGCTGTGGACACCGTGCGTGCTTCCTTTTGTTTTGAAGCTCAGTGCTTAGATAAGCGGTAAGGCCTGATTTTACGGGCAAGCAAGCTACGAAACGGCGCCCCCAGTGGCACTCTGGTGTCTAATTTGCATCGTAAAATCACGACTGAGAACCGGAGCACCCATGCGGGACGATGCAAATGGTGTCACGGAACCAAAGCTGCCGTATCCCACAACTACGCATCTCATCTGTGACGTCAAAACGATCGCAGCGCTGCCCTTTCTAGTGGAGGCCCTCGTGGCCAACACTCCGCGTCGCATGTCGCGTGAACATTCCCGCATACGGAGTTCTTACTTAACACATTGACGAAAGTTAGATTCTTGGTCTTTACATGTCGAGAGCATGATATCACTGAAAGGTATGCCGTAATGGCACACTTCAGACTTTCCCCTGTTTTCCCATTTAACCCGGTCCTGGGCTTTGTGCGGGCACGTTACCACTGTCAACTCCTTAACTGACCTGGCCACCTAACTTTCAACATCCTCCTCACGTGCTGGCCAGCTCTTGAAATCTACCCTGTTGCTTTTAACAATAACTTTAGCATGAACTTGTATAAAAGATTTCCTTAACACGGATATCAATGCACGGATGTACTTAGATTTCGTCCCCATCGAGATCTGGCCGCTGTGGGGGGAAATGGAGCCCGCAACCGCAGGCTTAGCAGCATGACTCCGGGAAAATTCGCATATGCAGTAGTGCTAATGATAGATACGCAAAAGTAGGCCAGAAAGCCGCATTGGAAATACCCCATAACCACTGTTGGATAACCGATGGTCAGTGCGCAGAATTGGTAAACGAAGCCGACGCTGGCAGAGGGTTACACACTTAAAAAGAAAAGTAGTGGTACTTACTAACTTTGAGGTCAAATGTCATCTGTCAGCTGCTACTGCTGTATGGTGGGTACGACCCAGTAAGATAATATCAGCCTTTAGCCATGTCCTCTTGGACAATTTCAATATTGTGCTACATGACTGAGACAGAAAGACTTCAAATTTAGATTGCGTTAACTCTGCCACCTAAATAAACGTGTCTTGGGGCGGAAGTAGCTTCGTATATTTAGGCATTGCAGCTTACTGTTCACGTAAATACAAGTCGCTGCTTGTTTCTGGCCTATCACTGACTGATCAATGAATTTTGTTAGCTATAAGGGCATGAACTTAATTTACGAAACATCTGCCACAAACGTGTAGCATCACCTAATTTGCGGGAACGAGTCCAAGGTGGTTTCTCTGGTTTCTCACCGCCCAGTGTGGCGCAGTGTCTGCTCATTCTAGCGCCTGCCACTAATTCGAACTTTGATTAACTTGAACAGCTTTATAGTCTCTTTCGAGTTCGAATGAACCAGCTTTTACTGTAGCGAGCTTTTGCCACAGTATGTACTAATGTAGTAAGTGAAGGTGATAACTGCCAAATTACCAACCATGACACTACTACTTACACTGCTTATAGTATATCCACATGGAAGGAAGTAACTCTACAACCTTTGCAAGCAAAAAAAAAGTGAGACAGTATGATAAGGCTTCTATGTGACACACTCTAACAGAAACAGAAATGATTTTATAGTCCTAATTTTGGGTATACACACGGTACAGGTGAGCGAGCCATGAGCTAATCCTTACTATTGATGTCTTAGCACTGGATCTTTATAAATCACTACTTTCACATATGTATGACATAACGTAGCGTAAAAGTGCTACTCGAACATAATTAGGCAAAAATTATCTTTTGGCTAGATACTTCATCACACTACCATAATTATAAAACATAAGATACAGCACTCAATGTCAGCGGTAGTAACGTTTACTAACTCGCCACGTACGCAGGTGGTAAGCTCTACTAACCATGACGCAACAAGCAGTGACAATACTATTTACTACCTCTAAAGAAAACAAAAACGTTACCGAAAGGTCATAAACGTATCAAGAAGGCAGTAAATGCTGCAGTGACTACCTTTTTTTCTCTTTAAGACTGTAGGTGGAATATCGAAATTAGGAAGCCCGCAGAGATAAAAAGGAATCGGCTCGCGCCTTCGGGGGTCATTGGGAGAGCTCGTCGTCCTGCATTGGGCAGAGAACTATAGAGTTTCCTAAAACTAACTATAGAGGGGCTCTGGCGCTGCGATCGTTCAGCGACCATGGATGGGAATGATGGGGGAAGAACAGGAATTCGCCTAGTCTTATACTTGCCAGCGGCGAATCGCGCTTGCGGCTTCATTTAGTACTGGTTTCAGTTCTGGATTGAATAAAATAACGAACTTGTTTGAAATTCTTGAACCGATTTCAAATGGTTTTCCTAAAGAAAAATAAAGAAGTGAAGCGCAACCGCTGAACATTTGCTGATTTTTCTTCCGTGAGAAAACAGCTCCAAGCCGCACGACCACAGACGAAGCCAGAAGTAGTATGATTAGACAAGTCCGTGTGCTATATACAAATCATTCCCATGCTCGTTGAAGCGCCTTGCGTTGTAGCTACCATAGACACTAGCGCAAGAGTTCCCTCTTGTGTATATTTAGGAAATGGGCTGCTGACCCGTAGGTCGCGGCATTGAATGCCGGCTGCGGCGGCTGCATTTCTGATGGAGGCGGAAATGTTGTAGGCCCGTGTGCTCAGATTTGGGTGCATGTTTAAGAACCCCAGGTGGTCGAAATTTCCGGAACCCTCCACTACGGCGTCTCTCATAATCATATGGTGGTTTTGGGACGTTAACCCCACATATCAATCAATCAATGTATATTTAGGAAACTCTATGCATAGAACATACTGATGACAATGATGATTATGAACCCTCTTACATCTGTAGCACTCTAATACGCGCGGTTGACGTGTTTTCTCTTCTTTTCCCCTTCAAAAAACAAGAATTTCCGCCAGTTGGGACGCCTGACTTATTCGAATGTGTTCTTGTAATTTCTCTTTGTTTGATTTTTTGTAATGAAGCGAAATTCTAATCCGAACATCTCGACACACATTTTCGAATACACACGACTTGTAGCAAACACTGCCTCGCAGCAAAGTACAAGAAAAATGAAGACGCCGAAGTGTTCACTCCCTACTTTCATAAAAGTCACATGGCAGGTTTCACCAAACAAGCTGGAGAATTAATTGTTTAAGCACAATAAAGAACTCTGTGTACTAATATTCACAGTCGCAACAGTGAGAGCTCTTCTGAAACATAGCACATTTCCATCGTACAAATTTTGTGCTTGTAGTCTCTCATTTCTTCAACTATGTTGTGACTTAGCGCAGGAAGCCTCCAAATCTTTTTTAATTTAATGTAATAGAATGTTTGGCTATATTGCTTAAGTTTCTCGCTTCCTTTGCGAACTGCAGTAATCTAAATAGCGGCATTTTGCTGATATATCTGCAGCTTGAAATGCATAATCACGCCATAATCATAAGAAAGCTTAGTGTGGTCGAGAGGTTATTGTTATGACAAAAGGAAACGGAATGACATCATAGACAAAACAAACAAACGTACGGAAAGGTGGTTTTCGCCGTGCTGCATGTCCATTTCACTGCTGTTAACCTAGCGTAACGCGTGTACGTGTTGAATATTTGTTTGCAAATTCTGAAAACTTGCGTTTCAATTAATGTTAGAGCGATGAAAAGAAAAGTTGGGATGCTGCTTTACGCCATCCCGCCACGACAGGGTTCAAAAAGCCAATGGCTCGAGCTTCGGCGACGCTGGCGCCATCTCGAAAAGAGAAGAGAAAGCACTTCTCGCTTCTGCTCCGACCGCAAAGCGCGCGACGTTTCAAACAACCATGTGGTGCCTCTGTTGCTTTTTGATGCTGTTTGACATCCTAAAGCAACTTCTACTTATTAACGGGAATGCTACGACGCAGGTAAGAAGGCCTTCATAGAGTATACGTTTTCCACGATAATGTTGCGTAAATTATTAGGAAAGGGTATGATAAGAGTGACAGGAATGATTTGTAACATACCCGAGACAAATGCCAAATGCGATGGTGAGCGCATGAGTTTAATAACAGAACAGCCCGGTGAGTAGAGGCGATTTCAAAACAGTAGAATTAGACATATATTGCAGCAAGTTGGCAAGTTGGGCTAGTTTCAAGTGGAATTATACGTCTACAATCAAACACTGACTGCGATGGTGGCTGCGTTGTCAGAAGTAAGGCTTCTATGAAGAAGCATGTATCTTCTATGTAGACGCAGATGAAGAGCCGCGGTACCGAGTTATCGATGAATACAGAATACCAGCACACCTCAAGATGCACCTGCACCACGAGGCTGTTTTCATCGAAGCTACTACCTGATAGAATGCGCAACATTTAGGTGGCATGGAACACTTTTATAGCCTATGAAAGACTCGACAGGACGTAGTAACACTAACGAATATGGACTATTTTGCCACACCTACCGTGACGACTATAAAGCGTTTAGAGGTATAGACAAAGCGCTCCACTAGCTCTAAGTGCACGTGCACGATGAGTGTTACTTAACTAATCGTATTTTGCTCGTGTTCGTTTAAATGTACCGAGAGAATGAACGCGCGGCATAACTTTTGTGTGCGGGGATTGCTGAACAAGTGTCCAGAAACTTCCCGAGCACTGCCAATATAGCAGTCGATTTCGTAACAGTGAACAACGCAGGCACACGGCACAAGAAAGACTGGGAGGGCTTGGCGATGTCCTGTCGGTCTTTCTCGTCCCGTGCGTCAGTGCTCTTTCTGTAATGAAGTCAAGCCAAAAAGCTTAATTTTATATCCTTTTGAAATCATGGTTGACTGTGCGTACGAAAGCAGGTAGTATATCCGATCCGTGCACTTCTTCTTTGAAGGTTCAGCATATTGTGGTTCAACGTTGAATCTAATCGGGTCAATTACAACAGGGCTGCCATACCACAGGTTCACCGTGTATTGTAAATAGAAAATTGTCATCATCATCAACCGGTGAACACTATAGGCGATAAGCAAGAGAAGCTGAAACGTGCGGCACTCAATCGGTGTTCACCAGCCGTGTGTTCTCTTCTTAATTTTAAGCAGACCGGTGGGGTGGGTAGTGGCTTTTGCCGGCGGCGTACCAACTCTTTCGCAAGTGGGAGGGGGGGCAAACCTAAATTAGCACATGTTCACGTGCATCGCACTTCACAGTGTAACTAAAGCGTTCTTGTTCAGCTGCATATGCTTAATAGCGGCATCCATCTCGCCCTGAAAACGCGCTTTGTCTTCATGTTGTTCGCTTCATCTCAGCTACTTTTATTATTGATTTCTTCACTCTTCGGAAGTTCACTGTTGCTCACACAATACCCGTAAACTGTTCCACTTTATAACTTTAGCTCACTTTGTTGCTTCATGCTTGGCTGCCTCTGTTGTCAACTAGCCCCTCTTCATTGTAGCAACTTTATTCACTCATTTCCTTCCTCAGCTAACCGCACCAATGTTCCTCATTCATATTCCATTAAAAATTCCTCTCCAACTGCCATGTCACCAAGTGTTCCTCGATTAATGCCACCTGTTATCTACTTGTTTTCAATTTTTCTACAAACTCGGCTGTTTCGACCCTCTACGCCTTTTATTTCTTCTAAGGAACTGACTTCATTATTTGCCTCTTGTTCTGTATGCACATGTGGGTGCATTCCCAGTGGCACATGTATAGGCCGCTAATTCGCCTAGAATGAACGTATCACCAGAATTACAATTGCTCCTGCTTGTGGTTGCACATTCAGGCACCTATACACATGCCCCCATATCTGGTGTCGTTGGCGTAAATCATAGGGGGAGGGAGAAGGGAAAGTCCACACCCCCTCCCCCCGAATGTGTGTTCGCGATGTAGGGGTCACCCCTTGCAATTGTCTTCGCTTGAGATTTAGCTTCAGAACATCATACATTTGAGTTACTTGACAGCTAGATAGAGCACAATGAGCTCTTCTAATTCTTTTTAAAGGATTATTATTTTTTTGTGTGTAGCTGTAATGAATACCTCAAAGCTGTGTGAGACTGTGGAAGTTGCCGAATCCGATTGACCGGTTCAAAGAACGTTCGATAGAACAATGCAATACTGGAGACTCGGACCTCACGCTCGTCTTTTAAACTTTATTTCGAAGCATATAACAATTCTTATGTAAATAAATATACAACCACATATTATAAAAATGGCCGCGATAGCCTGATTTGTGCTCCCCCCCCCCTATGTTTTTTTTAATTTATGCCACTGCCTAGCGTACCGTGTTGTCGCAGTTCATTATACAGCAAAATAGCACACATGAAGGCACGAAAAGAGATAAAGGGAGCTCCGGTTTAAAACTGTGTACTTTAGTAACGGTACATGGTAGCGAACTATATGCATAAATATTGCTAAATTTACAAAGTGAATGCTTTGCTGTCTGACGCTTTCCGACGTAGCGCTTCATATGATGACCCCCCTTTTCTTTGTAATCTTCACCCCCATCATAACGTTGGCACGACACAAGCCGACAAAAACAAAATGCTGAGTGCACTGCTGTTTTAACAGCTGAAGCGCAAAATAGTTAGACAGCGGACGAAGGGGACCACAACGACGAGAAGCGCTTGTTCTTGTTGTGCCCTTCGTCCGCCAACTGTTTCGCGCTTCAGCTGTAAAGATATGGAATGCCAACAAGCCCGCTCCTCCACCTTGCTTTGCTGCACTGCCAGTGAGTGAGTGAGCGAGTGGGTGAGTTAGTGACATGGGCGCGCGTCTGTGAGTGTGAGTATTATGAATGCTAGAATAATAGCCAATACTAACTAGTAGGTTCACAGCGCTATATTTTCGCAACTTTATCTTCAACAACAGGAACACGAGAAGAATATTGATTGAGCCTTCTAACAGAGCTTCTTACCTGGGCCTGTATGTGCAGACAAGCCCCGTCAAAAGAAAAAAAAGAAAGAAAAGTATACTTTCCCACAGCGTCTCTTGTATACGAGCTTTCGTATTCACGGCCAAACAAAACGAGAGACTGCCAGCACATTAATAAAAGCTGCCAATGACTCAGTGTGGCACTTAAAGAGACCTTAGCCTTGCCGAAACGACACAGCGTGAATCTTAAACGTTATAGGCGCGGTGTGATTGCGAAACCGGATGCTCGGCTCGTTCTCACGCCATGCGTGACCAAATGCATGCGCGTAATTGTCGATTGCTCATCTCTGAGCGGCGTGCACCGAGGCGCCCCCGTTACTCTCGATGCGTGATCATCTGGATGACTGGTCCGAGAAGCGAACACGTCTGACGTCTCTGTTAAGCTCCGCGGCCATTCAGCCATTTCCTCGCGGTCCACCCCGTTATCATCTCTATAGCGATAGCTAAAACGTACGTACAAACGAACAGGTCGCACACGCTTGACTGACTGTGAGGGCGTACTGATCAACTGGATAAAATGGTGCCCATGGAAACTGAACAACGTTGATATTCGCCGCGTCACGGTGTGTGTATAGATTGCTATCAACTCACGCACGCTCGCGTTGTTCCTTTTCGCAGCAATAAACCGTGGGACAAACTGACAAGCATTGTTTCAGTTAGAGGTTGCGAACTTCGTATACAGCGTGCTTGCAAGAAGGCAGATGCGGTGGTTCAGAGATGCCTCAGACATGTCTGTAGCTCTCACGCAATAATGCAGCTCTCTATGATGTCCACCATGCGAAAAATGAAAATTCGTCACCCATATGATAGCATGAAGCTAAAAATGAGTAGAGTATTTGTGAAGGGAAGCTTTGAACTTGACGCAGAATTATGGGTGTTCCAGAGTCTGGTGCTCTGTTCGTTGCCTTCCATGTAGAAGGGTTGCTAACCATGCAGGAGCTAGCCCGAGCTGACCATGCAGGAGGCACGCATATAGTAAAACGAAGTTGATCGACAACTCGAGGCTCAAAATAGACTACAAGTGGACATAAGTGTCCTTGTACATGACATTATGCTCCAGAAGAACGTGTTGTGTTTGCCAGTAAGTCGCCTCGGTATTGTGATTGCATCGAGATCCAGAAGTCTACCAGCGCGCTGACAACCGTATACACAATCACATAAGATCAATAACTTAGTTATTTCAAGAAACAGTTAAAGTCATAATGAAATCGTTAAAGCACAACAACGAACGCCCATGGTTGTTTTAGACAAAATTGAACAGATGTGTTGGTTTTCTTATACCATGTGTACGTGCTTGTACCTAATGAGAGTGCATTTACTTTTAGCGAGACAAAGCTTTACTGGTTATTCTTAAATATGATTCCCATAACTACTGGTTGTTGCCTGACGAAGAATTCTATGTGTACGTAAAGACCTTTTTTTTTTTGGATACAGGCTTGATCAGCTATGCGAGGTGAATGAGTTCTTATAAAGGAAAACAAAAACTGTGTTCAGCCCTGTTCTCACATGAAAAAAAAACGCTGTGTGTTCCATTGATTATACACAGGTTTCTGTTTATGACCGTTTTCCCAAGTTTGCTGTCTTTTGCAACTGACTCACCACATTGTCTAACCATGTATTCTTGAACAGCCGTCGGGAACAGCTTGGTTACATGCAGCCCATATAAGGAACACTCGGCCTCTTCTATAGCGGGGAGTGCTCGGGTCAGCGTCTTTCAACCGCGAAAGGAAGGCATCGGGCCCGCTACCAAAACCCATTCGGTCGTTGGACCCCTGTGTTTACGAGACCCACATGGCCCGTGCCTGTCACTCAACCCTTGTTCATTGTGCTATGCGGCTCATCTCGTAACGAAAACAAGCTCGCCGCCGGATGGGCGCCATCTTCGCCTCTTGGTTTTACTTTTGTGTGTCCCAGTGTCGAACAGCTCGCGCAGCCCTTTGATCTTGCAATGTGAGCACTTCACTTTTGTTGTAAGATAATTAGCGCAACCTTGACTCCCACAAATACACAGTCACTCATCCACCAGAGTATACCACACACGACACTCGGCGCTCACTATGAACTGTTTATTGCTCCTAAATGACCCTATATATTATCACGGGGTCGTGACGTGGCCAAAGACAGAAAACTTGGGAAATGGAACGTGGCATTGCCCCCCTCTGAAAAAGGCATCGTCTCGATGCTTTAACTAAAGATGAAGGTACAATAATAATGCAAGAAAGTACAATGAATAAATTACAATACAACAATAATACAAAAAAACACTGTTTCAGTTTGTTAACGTGCATGAAACGGCTTGAGGCGCGCGACATGGACGACTTCAGGTCGCGATCGGCGTCGTTGAGAGTTCGTGATGCCGTCGGGGACAACCTCGTAATCAAGTGGGCCGAGACGTCGAACCACCTTGTACGGTCCGAAGTACCGTCGCAGAAGCTTTTCACTTAGTCCACGTCGGCGTATCGGCGTCCACACCCAAACACGTTCACCGGGCTTGTGATTTTGTTCAGTCGGCGCTCCTAAATCACCTGACTTGGAAGGCGTCGTTGAAGGCAGTCAGCATCTGTTGGTCACCCGTAATATTTGCGTCGCAAGAGGAATTGCAGAGCTGCGGGGAGGCAAAGCAACGGTTATGCTCACGAATTTCAGCAATGAGTACAAACATGTGAACAAAGTGTAGAGAGGAAGAAGAATATGTGCCGCAGTGGGTCACGCCTTTAGGAAGAGGAGCCGAGCGCGAGCTGTTGCCCCGAGCGTTGTGTATCCTGCGTCGGTTCCTGCCGCCCGGTTCCCGCATCAATAGACCTGCTGTGCAAGCACTACTTGTGCCAATAAACCCTGTTCCAGAGTGATGGAGGTGCTGGGTAACTCAACCTGGAACTCCGCAACCGGAAACTACCTGCCATCCCAGACATGGCTGAAGAAACCATCCAGCAAGGTACGACCCAGCCTCCGATGGTCATCGTTCCCACTGCGCTACGCGTACGCGATCCACCTTTTTTCGACGGTACTGATGAGCAAGACGTCGAAGATTGGCTGTCGACATTTGAAAAGGTAGGCGCAAGCAACAAGTGGGACGACCCTTCGAAGCTGCAATATGTACCCTTCTACCTGAAAGAGGTGGCTAGTCTCTGGTTTAACAACCACCAGTCGGAATTTGCCACTTGGGGTGCCTTTAAGCTACGCATCGCCGATGTGTTCGGTCGCCCCGAGGTACGCAAGCTCCGTGCCGAACAGAGCCTACGGGGACGCGCACAGCTTCGAGGAGAAGGCTTCACAAGCTACATCGAGAATGTGCTCGACTTGTGCAAGCGCCTTGACCCTTCAATGATTGAGGCAGACAAGATCAAACATATTTTGAAGGGGATAGACGACGACGCCTTCCAGATGCTGCTGGCCAAGGGCCCACGTACCGTGTCCGAACTCGCCACTCTTTGCCAGAGCTTCGAGGAGTTGCGCAAACAACGAGTCATGACACGGCGTCCAGCGGCTACCGATGAAACTCTCGCGGCATTGAGCCTGGGTGGAGACCACAGCGCAATAATGTCCGAAATGAAACGATATGTGCGCGAGGAGGTGGCCCGACAACTTTCGTGTCTGTCGTATCAACCGGCAACGGAACCCTCTTCTGAGCGTCTCGCGCCCGCCATCAGGCAGGTAATACAGGCGCAGGTCTCTGAGGCATTGCCGTCCGTCTCTCAGACAGCACCCGTCACCGCGCCATTGACTTATGCTGCTGTTGCTGCTACTCCACCACGACCTCCGCTTGGGCCGACTCCCCAGCCTGTACGAGTATCAACGACGCCATTTCCAGCAACGCAACAGCGCTATAACGGAAACCCTTGGCGCACAGTTGACAATCGCCCGATCTGTTACGCATGCGGATATCCAGGTCACGTGGCGCGCTTCTGTCGCCGGCGCTTCGCAACGGGTCCGGCTGCACCTCCGAGGTACCCTGACTACTCTTTACCGGCCCCGTACAACGCGCAACGAGAACTGCCACGTCAATGCGACCGACAATCAGTGGAACGCGACCCGTCACCAACCGAACTAGACCACCGCGCGCCCTGCTGCCGACTACCGAGCATTCGGTCCCCGTCGCTCATCCTCACCACGCCGCTACCGTTCTCCGTCCCCTCTGCGTCGCCGACCGAACCCTGTAGAGACGAAAAACTGACTGCCGCAGCTCCGGAGGCACGAGCTGCGAAATCGGCGCATTGTACAAGTCCTCGCCCGTCCCCCACAAACGTTCTGGAAGTGTTTGTTGAAGGTATACGAACTCTTGCGCTTGTTGATACGGGTGCCGCCGTATCTGTGATGAGTCAGAAACTCTGCCGTTCGATACGAAAAGTAACGACGCCGCCTTCCGACGTTTCGCTGAATACCGCGAGTGCGCAACCACTTCGACCAGTCGGAGCATGTACGGCGAGAGTAAACATTCAAGACGTCCTGTACCACATCGAGTTTCTCGTGTTGACCACGTGTGCCCACGACATGATACTTGGATGGGATTTTTTGTCACGCCACCACGCCGTAATTGAGTGCGCTCGCGCGCAGGTAGAATTATCTGTGTTTTCAGATGCGCCATCTACCGACAATGAGTGCACTCACCTGGGCAAGCTTCTTGTTGCTTCCGACGTTGATGTTCCTCCTCTTAGTGCCATCGTTGTCCCCGTCAATCGCACTGAATTATCCGGCTTTACCGTTGTGTTCTCGCCATCTGACGTTTTCAGTCGCCGCCACGGTACGTCTCTGCCCTACGCCGTTCTGCCACCTCACCAGGATACTTCCGGAATTGTCGTTTGCAATCCTAGCTCATGCCCTCTCACCTCAAGAGCTCACGAAACATTGGGCTATGTTCATTCTTTTGATGACAACGTTATTGTGCCTATTGAGTCCCATGACCCTGGCCAGCAACTTCAACTGAACGCCGTTACTCCTCTTTTCACGCCGGATGACTACTCCTCGGATATCTTCAATCGTTCCATCACTCTGATGGAACGATTGAAGGAACGATTTTGGAACCCCGTTCTAAAAGGAACAACGGTCGCATACATCGAAGAAATTGTCGAAGCCACCAGTGCTTTCGCCCTCGCCGATTCTGCGGAACCTGCTCAGAGGAACCAAGCCCCTCCCATAGCTTTCGACGTCAATCCCAGACTTCCGAACGATAAGCAAGAACAGCTCAAGGTCCTGCTCCTGCAATACGAAGATTGCTTTTCGTCGTCATCGAAAATTCGGCAGACCCCAATCACGAAACATCGAATCATAACCGAAGAAAATGCCAGACCCCTCCGTCAGAGTCCGTACAGGGTTTCGACGCGAGGACGTGAGGCAATGAAGAGACAAGTTGATGAAATGCTGCGAGATGACATTATCCAGCCGTCCAAGAGTCCATGGGCATCCCCCGTGGTGTTAGTGAAGAAAAAGGATGGGACCCTACGTTTCTGCGTCGATTATCGCCGCCTGAACAAAATCACAAGAAAGGACGTGTATCCTCTCCCACGAATAGACGAAGCACATGATCGGCTCCATAACGCCAAGTACTTCTCGTCAATGGACCTCAAGACTGGCTATTGGCAAATCGAAGTCGACGAAAGAGACCGAGAGAAGACGGCGTTTATAACACCGGACGGCCTCTTCGAGTTTAAGGTGATGCCCTTCGGCCTTTGCTCAGCGCCTGCAACTTTTCAACGCGTTATGGATACAGTACTGGCAGGATTGAAGTGGCAGACTTGCCTTGTGTACTTGGACGACGTCGTCGTGTTTTTCTCGAGTTTCGACGAGCATCTTCGGCGCCTTGAAGCTGTACTTCAAGCCATCAAGACGTCCGGACTCACACTGAAGCCAGAAAAGTGCAGATTTGCTATGAGGAGCTCTTGTTTCTGGGGCACGTTATCAACAAGTCTGGAGTTCGTCCCGATCCACGGAAAACAGCCGCCATCGCCGACTTCCCGCCGCCCACTGACAAGAAGGCCGTGCGCCGATTTCTGGGCCAGTGCGCCTATTATAGGCGGTTCGTGAAAAACTTCGCCCGCATCGCCGATCCTCTCACTAACCTTACCAAGGCCGACTCGGAGTTCAAGTGGGAAACGCCACAGGAACACGCTTTCCAGGAGCTTAAACATCGCCTCCAGACGCCTCCGTTACTTGCCCATTTCGACGAATTCGCCGAGACAGGAATACATACTGACGCAAGCACGGTAGGTCTTGGCGCCGTTCTTGTGCAGAGGTCTGACGGACTTGAAAGGGTTATTAGTTACGCCAGCCGATCGCTATCCAAAGACAGAAAACTTGGGAAATGGAACGTGGCAATATGTACCGAAAGATGCGCAAAGGCAATGATGAACGAAATTGCGCAAGTGGAAAGCATTCACCAAGCAATGTATGTAGCGCCACCACCCAACAAGGTAACAAATAAAAAATATTTGAAAAAGAAACAAGAACAGCAGATAAACCAGCTAGAAGCACTAAATCCTTGCCCCGAGAAAAGATATTTCTTTTTGATGTAACACCAAAGACGGCTCGCTGACACAGTTATTCTTTTTTTTACAATGAAGTATGCTTTTAACAGCAGACGTGCAGATGAATACAAGCTTCTTTCAAGAGGTGTGGCAGCTTGGGCTAATTGGTATGACATGAAGATATATCTTCATGTCATACCAACTAGCGCGAGAACAGGACGACGACAGAGACAAGAAGGACACGAAGGACACGAGCGCCTGTTTTACGAGTCCTTCTTTTCTCTTTCTAGGAGTCGTGTCCTTCGCGTCCTTGTCTCTTTTAGCTCTCGTGTTTTTCGTGTCCTCCTTGTCTGTCATCGTTCTGTTCACGCGCTGTAACTATCATCATCTTCCAAGAGCATGCGTTTCTGTGAATCGTGGTTCACACCCACATGCGGCAGTACGTGCCACAAGATCTGCGTACTTTTCCTCGTTTTGTTTTTTCTTAACTTTTAGCGCATGCATAAGCCAGTAATTTACGTATCTCTCGGTTATACTGATCTACACTTTTCCGCAGGATAAAGGAACAGAGTGTACAACTCCCGTGGATCATTTAACGATGCCTTGCCCATGTTTCTTCAGGTACAAGGATATTGCAAAGGCGCGGACACAACTTGGCTAGCTTTCCTGGCGCCGCAAAGACCAGAGCCACACCATGCCTAGCAGCGACCATCTTAAGGTTATGGGAGAGCTTGTGCAAGTAAGGCATCACTTGAGACTTGGAACCCGATGAATCCCAAGAAGCTCCATCACTTTGTATTCAACGTTTCATCTTCTGCATTAGCGACTCGGAGACCGTGTTTATGACCGACGAAGGGAAGCCAGCCGCCGTCAATCGGCTGATCTGATCATAAGACTATAGTGCACATGTGGCGCGGACACGACTTTTTTCACGAAGATGCTAGGCGAACTGAAGCAATTCCTCTTTTAACAATCTTAGAGTGTGCAGAATCATACGGCAACAGCCCCTTTTTCACACGAGGATGGTTGTAACAACTAAAGTGTCCACGGTCCCACAGTATACTTGAGGTCTAAAAACTGTAGACAGGTCTCTGTGCGTACCTCGGTAGTGAATCTTAGTCCACGTCCATATTTTTTAAAAACTCTAAGCACAGCATAGCAATAAGAACGCTCAACTTCATAGAAGGCATCTTTGACACAGACACATATCGAAGTAAAACCGTCCTCTTGAAAATATGAAATGTAATCGGGGGTGTATATAGGGCACCCGTTTGTCTAAAAGAATTTAGGAAATCATCAGAGTATCTTTGATCTTTACAACCTTCCTCCGCTTAAAAAATATGTATATATAACGCCCTATCTACGTCAGCACGGGGAGACACAGGATCCTATACAGATTCCTCGTCATTTCAGATAGGGCTTGCGGTGAAAAGTAATAAAAGTGACGTTGAGATAATATTCTAAAACGCTAAAAAGTGCTCAATGCTACTAGTTCTCAGCAATTGCAAAGTATACATACGGAATAACGATGCCCCTGTCCCGTGCTTTGCTGACCTATACAGTAACTATGCCTCCCACACTCCACGCATGATGTTATCAAAATCGCTGTTTCGCAAAACCTTTGGCACTCCCTAAAGCAAGGGCCATATATTTGTTAAATTGCCGAATGCAGGGCATCAGTGGGAATACTTTATTGTATGGTTCAGTACACTGTTTGCATAATCTGCAGTCCGCAGAGCAGAATCCGCCCTTTTCACAGTGTCACGGTGCATGTGACCTTCCCTTATAGCGAGAAAGCTGCGAAATCTTTTCGTATGGCCGGCGCACACCTTTCGATCTCGGAGGCTTTCGTTCCGGTGGTCCCAGTTGATGCGGACACTCATGCTCACCATACGTACCCCCTACCGAATTGGTGGAGGGCAGCACATGAACATGTAAAATGTGGTTTGCAAAGGCCATGGTTGGTTGTGCAAGAGTAAATGCACTGAAAAAAATGTTCCCATAAGCTCTTTAGACTCATGTAGTCACCGTAACACAAAGCAGGCTCTTCATGGGTCTGTGCGATATATTACTTGATGAAGGGAGACATCTGACTCCTGTCTGTACGGTTTAGAGGCAATGACGACCATCCAAATTTCTGGGTATCTGCGTGCCAAAGCCATCCAATGAAGAATGCCATAATGAAGAATTAGAAATTGACGCGAACGTTTTCCAAAGTTTCCAGAAAGCAGAGATTTTCAAAGAGTGAATTCACTTTGTGGAGGCAGCAAATGCTCCTACGACCAGACGAAGAAAAGCCCGGTGGACAAAACACGGCATCCAGCGATATATTCCTTGCTGAAGTCGTTACTGTCATATTTACATGTTTTCGCACTCATATGCTAAGACTTCATAGGTCGGCCTGTCTCCTTATCCAATGGCTGTCTGTAAAACAGTAAATAATTCTGAGATGGCGGTTTTAATTCATGTCTCTGAGTGGATGCAACCGATACCATTTTCTTGGATCGTTCACCATCCCAATCGGTTGCCTGATCACATGGGCAGTCAAAACAAGTTTGTGCTTTCTAAGGACTACGGGCCTTTGTGAACGCCTCCGACAATTGTGCAGTGCGAACACGACATAACCGTTAGTGAAATGTATTCACCATTTCTTCTTTCCCTCCCTCCCCACCCGCTATTCTTTCTCCTCCCCTTTCTCAACCACTAAGTGGAGGGTAATCAGCCGGACATTTTGATAGTTCACCTCCCGGCCTTATGTCTTTTTTTCTTCATCCTCCTCCTTCTCCTCCCATTTGTTGGCAGCACCGAGCAAGTTACCTGTGTTGTAGGCAGGAAAATTACGACAGCAATTTTCGAGATGGATGACGTTCCTATTAAAATTTTGATAATCAAGGTGCCCTGTTTGGCCTTATGTGCTCAAACTAGGTATGCTGAGCGATCACGAAGACATATCGAAGATTTACGTTAAATAGAAAAAAATGTTTCAATCATTCTGTGACTAACAATAATAAACAAATACGCCAAACTAGTTGAATTTACAGGCAATATACACTTCGCAGGTCTACAGTATGGTCTACGAATTTATGATGAATTCTGCAAAAACTTTCGAGGGATTGATGCAATCCACATTATTACACATATGCGCACCGAAGAACCAGGGCTGGGTGGCGTCTAAGATACATGTATTTTAATTTCTGTCCAAGATACTGTTGGTGTTCTTTTGCCCGTATCGCGACACCTTTAACAAGGTAGAGTATCAGGGTGTGCACTTCCGATGCATCGTACGAAGTGTCCAGTATTTGAGGTCCAAGATGTAGTCACAGAGGGCATTCTACACTCTGAGGCGGATCATTTGTAGCGCCGAAGTTAGCAGATTGACGCTATTTTTTAAACGCAATAGGTTTAGGCTTACATAGTTTGGAGAAATGGTAGCAGAAAAAAGGAGTAATAAAACTTGAAAAAAAAATTACCAGCTACCTGTCAGGGTATACCATCGGGTTTTGTGCGTTCGCCAAACTTTTCATGAAAAGTATTGGCTGTCTAGCTAACAGGATTAGGTGAAATATATTCAATCTGGGAGACATCTATTATCTAGATCTACAATACACATCGCTGCAAATTTGACTATTTAAATTGTACTCTGCTCGAGCTCTTCTGTTGACTCCTAAATGCACGCTTCTATGCACATTAATATATGGTGAAATACAGGAGCCAAAGAAAAAAAGGCAATGTTTTATTGAACATATTCGGCTTTACGCAACATGGGTATAGCCTTCATTGTGGTAAGTGGTGGTTCTTGCACATGGTATATATATATATATATATATATATATATATATATATATATATATATATATATATCTGTATAATATAAATTTGGGTCATCTAGCGTAATAATTTATTTAATGACGGGTTCTACTGCCGCCACCATCATATACGCACGTCAGGGCTGAGGGTTTATTCAAGTATGTATATTGTCACTTCCTCCATCAACGATGTATTGGTGCGAATACTGATTATGATTATTTTTATAGCTCACACAGTGATGACATGCGAGTGACGCTGAATCATTTCAAACTATAGGAAGTATTTTTTCTTCGTATAGATCTCAGCATAGACGAAACCGCCGCGTGTTTAAGCTAGCAATTAGACTGGTGGCCTACCTCGTGGTGTGGGAAAGGGTAACCCGTTACGTTAGAAAACTACAAATGTCGAACGTGGTCGCGGGGTCGCTCCAAGATCATCGCGACCTTGGCGGATCGGTGCACTCGTTCTCGTACCTAAGCGTTCTGGGAGCCCTCGTCACGTTTACAGCTCTATGCACTTCCCGGGACTGGTTAGCGAAAATCTTATCTTTCCGCCACACCACTGCGCTGCCTATACGGAAGATCGAAATTCCCTTCCTCATTCGCCGCTTTTTCATTTCCTCATTCACGTCTCCTTGACTTGGCGTTCATTATTCATCGCGTGTCTCGCGCAGATTACATCATTAGCAATCATTCAGAGATGATGCATGAAAAGAGCAGGACATTTGCCAATACACATATGAAGTATGTACGTGCTTAAAGCACTGTAAATGGCTTGCGCCATGCGGAAATGTGAATTCCGCAAGGAATTGCGCGGTTGCGAATACTAATAATGGGCAATGCAGCCTTCGAGTGGTTAGCGCGCCAGCGCGGCCTGTAGACTGAGCATTTCAACCCCGTCACACCATCGCATTTGGCCTTCGTTTGCCTCATGGTGAACACTGGGCCCAACTTGACTGGTCCTAAGGAGGTTTAATTTTTTTTAAAACCTCTTTGACTGCTCCTCGATAGCAAGTTACAAGTGGCAGTGAGTTTCGGTTATTGAAGAGCTGTTTAAAAAGATTTTTACTCGGTAATGTCGGTGTAAGCACCTGTATCCAAAAATGGTGGGCAGAAATTTCGGTATATATATGAATATTTTTGCAATGTTTGAAATTTTACAGCATTTCTTCATATTTTTAGACGGTTATTTTGTCACTGTCGCAGAGCTGCAAGCCGCTCTACCAGCCGCTACCTGTGCAATTGTTCATCCTGTAACTCTCGGGAATCTGTTGCAAAGTATGTCTCATAGACTAATATTGCACTTGGAAGAAAATATCCCGTCCTTAGCACCTTCGACTAAAAAAAACAACAACACATATTGCAGTTCCTAAATGTAAAAAAGAAGTGATGGGACTTGCGAACATCTCTGAACATTCCGTCTGCTCTCTGCATGATCATCAACTGGCTCATAATTCTTAAGTTGAAATAATTTACTTCTTATATCTGCTTCACCCGCTTAACCACTGTGTCGGGTTGCTAGGACCAACGACCCGGGTTCAATTTCCGGAGATGCCACGTGAGTTGTAATGGAGGCGTACAATAACGCCTCGGTACTTGACTTTGAGAGCACCGTAGAAAGCTTAGGACAAAGTTCATTTAATAAAATTCTAGGATACAACCCATTATTAAGGCGAAAGTCATTGTCCATCCCTTTGAACAGAACACGGCAGGAGAACGGTGCGGTACAAATGTACATATGTATAAACGGGTCTTAAGGCCCCATTGACGTCATACTGTGATGTATTTATGATGTCTCAGATATAGAACACTTTCATCTTCCTCCTTTTGCCCTGCGTAATTGATGCCTCTGCTCGTATTATCTGTTTTATGGGTATACGCAGGACTGCAAGAGCAGGTGTATTATTTATCAAAGAGCCTAAAACATGACTGCTCCACTGTATCTTCGCAATATATGTTGCATCGTTAAAGGAGAGGAGTTGTGTTACATAATGATTCAAGGCGATTACTCATAATAAATTACAATTTCAAAGCGATGTATAATCAGTAATAAAACAAAAGGAAGCAGCCTCGAATGGCTAAAAAGATTCTGCCTTTAGAAAGAACTAGAATGAACGCTCTGAAGAAAGAAAATATTATCAACGATTTCAACGACATAGTTCAGGTGAAATAATTCTGCGCTCAGCTATATAGTTGCAAAGTAAGCCACCCAATCTCAAGGGCAAGTAACGATGAGCGAGATACGCAAGTCATGTGTATATGTTACTAGTGTAGTGGAAAAGGAGCAAGATATTCCACAGCGGCATCATCTTTGGGTGCGAAGCTTGAACGAGGTTAGCAATGCCGGACGCGATATTCTACGCAGAAAAGCAGCAGGCGATGACATAATAACACTCAATCTTATTAACGCCGGATAATTTATTTGGAAGAGTGAACATAACCTTCTGCCCACTCCCTCATCTGTTCCTTGAGAGCACAGCTCTCCCGGCTTGCGTATAGCCGCTGTCGACGTACAATAAAGTGGAAAGTGATTCAGCTGCTTGTCGTGGTTGCTGCCACTTCCCAAGGATGGAGACCAGCTCTTTTCTAGCAAATGACTTCACATTACGTACAGCGTATACAAGGTCACAAGAAAGTTTCTTACGTTGGGACTTGCGCTGAATAACTCGGAAGCAGAGGGTGCACAGCACTGGTCCTGTCGACCGCGCCAGTACATACAATTAATTTTCCACTCACTTTTTTTAGAGTAGAGCTCTCCCAGTTTACGTATAGCCTCTGTCAGTGCAAAAGAGTGGAAAGTCGCTGAACCACCTTGTTGTGGTTGTTGCCGCTTCCCCAAGGATCGTTCTGGTCGCAGAATCGCTGCTAATAATTATTTCGGCTATGCCGGTTATGTCGCCACAGCTTGAATATGAACCACTGCCTGCGTAACCTTGTATATATTGTACATAAAGTCAAGTGCTCGCTACGAAAGGCTGTTCTTATAATCCTTGTTTAGTGGCGACAACCACAACGAGGTAGTGTAACTGTCTCCCACTTCCTTTTACAACGACAGCGGCTGCGTCAAGTTGAGATAGCTCTGCTCTGAAAAGGAAGTGGGGAAGGTGTACTTACTGGAAGAAACCATCTGTACTTTACACTCACTGTATCAGAACAAGAAAGGTTCCACTGAGCTGGCAAAACGCCACAATCATGTTAATACACAAATATACAGACATAAAACAAATGAGGCGCTACAGGCCCATCAGCTTTCTTTCCTTGATATACAAAATGTTTACAACGCTGAGTTCAAGCAGTATAAGAGAAACACTTGAATTCAACCTATACTTAAAGAACAAGCTCGTTTCAGGAAAGGCCGCATTACGATGGATACGCACCATTCATGTGATAAATCAGGTAATGAAGAAAGCTGCTGAATACAACAAGCCTCTTTATCTATAGCCTTTTTGTTGTTACTGTTACTGGTTTTGAACGTCTCAAAATCACGATATGATTATTAGAGATTCCGTAGTAGAAGGCTCCGTAAATTTCCAATATATATATGGCTCTTTAACGTAGATCGTTAGCGTGCAACAAGTATAGAAAAGCATCAAGCATTTTTATAGACTATGAAAGGCATTCATAGATAATCATAGGCACTCGATTCCGTAGAGATACCATGCAGACATAAAAAGTGCTAATTCAACAAGCAGTACACCTAAAACTTATGTCAATATATTAGCTGACGTGCCAGGGACTCCACAGCTGCCACGCTTCTCCACATAAAAAAGAAGCGCTAACATTACGATAAAAAAGGGAGTCATGCAAGGAGATATAACCTAATACTGTTCACTACATGTTCAGAGGAACTATTTGAGCAGCTTTTCTGGAAAGAGGGAGAAATCTAAGTTAACGGAGATTGTCTCACCAACCAGCGATTTGCGGATGCCGTATACGATAAGATATATTCAGTAACGATACACATGCAAATGAAAAATGATTGAGGAATTAGCCGGAGAATGTATTAAAGTAGGCCTAAAATTGAATATGGTGAAGACAAAGATAACACTGAATAACGTGGCGAAAGAGAAA
Source organism: Rhipicephalus annulatus (assembly GCA_013436015.1). Lineage (NCBI taxonomy): Eukaryota > Metazoa > Arthropoda > Arachnida > Ixodida > Ixodidae > Rhipicephalus > Rhipicephalus annulatus. The sequence continues at coordinate 329,353 of WOVY01003130.1, forward strand.
AATTTTACGATTGGAAACCATACGTTGGAGTGCCTACAAGAATATGGATACCACAGCTACTCATGGGAGAGCCTAATCACGAGAAGCCAATTCGCTGAAAAATAAGAATGGATTTGAATTTATTCGGCAAACACTCGCAGATAAAGTCAGCAAATCTACCGTGGTCATGAAAGTGATAAGTATACCATCACTGCATGCTGCCAGTTCTAAATTAAGGTGCTGAAAGATGGAGGATAACAAAGGAACTAAAATTCGGTGATCAAGATTAACCTGTAAGAGTTGAACTCGACAGCTAATATCTCTAGTGTGTACTGAGCTCAAGATGGTTTGTGTCAGTGCAGCTTTCAGATACGGCTAATTCTGTGTAATGGGCATGGGACATTGTGCGCGTGAAATCTTTTGAACTTGCTGTGCACCCACAACGTGGCCGTAAGGACATTGCAATGGCGCGGTAACGTGTGTGCCTTTTGTAGAGAATGACGCGTTTTAAACGATGAATTTATGATAACCACAGGTTTAGATGCCCTATCACTGTGTACGTTTGCACCACACATTGATAATGTGATATTACATGTTGCATTGTGAAGAGTGTATACATGAAGCGTGTGTTTGTAAGGCATGCAAGTCACTTTCACTGCATTTCCCAGCAGAGGTAGTTATTTTCACTGTATACTTGCAATCAGACGCGTGGCTATGTGGTAGAACACTTCCTTGCTACGCAAACGACCCACGGTTCGAACTTCACTGATGCCCAGATTTTTGATTATTTTGGTTTTAGTTGTATCTCGATGTTTTGGTCATGAACGAGATAATTTTTCGCTCAAAACGAACGACGCCGACACCAGAATTTCTGCGAAATGAGCTCTTTTACGCTATCGCGTTAAAAAGTCGAGGACCACGCAGCGTTAAATGGAACGTACCTTGATAGGAATAACATTAAGAAATTAAAGGACGACAAAATGGGTCAGGGGACCAACAGGGGTTGCAGATGTCTTATAGCTGACATCAAGAGAAATAAAGAGATCTTGGCTGGCCATGTGGTCCGCAGAACAATGGGCATGCGCACAAATGGAAAACGCCACAAATAGTGCATTTAATGGGATAGTCTATAACTAATGTATGTGCGACTTACTATCCACCGAGAATACTCGAAGCGACTCCCGCGATTCCCTTTGTTTTTTTGAAAGTCGATGTCACACCTTCCGAACCAGCTCGACAAAAAATCGCGAAAGGCCTTTTTCTCCGAGCGAGAATTCGGGATGACGACTTCGCACATAGTAGCTCAAAATAAATAATTAAATAAACAAATAAGAAATAAATAAATGAATAAATAAAGATGCCAGAGCAGTGGTGTGGCTTGTGAAGTCAACAGGCCTGAAAAACCACTATGCATGTCCAGAATTTTGTCTTTTTCATTACTTCCCCCATGTGTATCGGGCATCACAAGCGAACGAGGTTCACGGGTTAACCACATTATCTTATGCAAATATTAACAATTTTAGCACGCATGCTCTGAATATTAGTGAAAAGACCTTGTATGATCACAACGCAGCCACATTTTTAGCGTTTGGTTGATTTTTCAAAACACGGGTAACTCGTTCTAGTGAGTGAGTATTGATCAATTCATAAACGGTGAACCTGTGCGTAACCAAAAAAAAAAAAATTGGCCAGGTAATAGAATTAGACGCAAGTTATATAGTCGACCACTTGGAGGTGCAAATTCTAATCACAATCTGCGGAGTTTGTATCGCCCAATTAAGCGTGCCTGATCGTATAAGCTTGCGGCACGCACAGTTTTTGTGGATCAGGCGGGTCGAGGGATGGGAGATGCACGGCGAGCAGATAAGGCCTCGGTGGGTGTGGTCCACGCACTGGGCTCGCGTGACTCGAGGTCATGCATGAAGCACAGCGCTTCTGGCGATGTTCTTTTCATACGCGCATGCGGGGAGGGTAGGATGCGGCCGTTGCGATCCCTGCCAGCTCAGCGAGAACAGAAGCACCGCAGAGGTATAGGCATGTGTGTACCGCATTTACTCCATATTGTGTTCGTTTCGTGCGGTATGCTAAAGTACCGCATTAGAGATACTTAGGTACCCTAACGCTAAATCAGATACGTAGGTACACTAACGCTAAATCAGATACGTTGGTACCCTAACGCTAAATCAGATACGTAGGTACCTTGTTTCGCCAAATCAGTTGGACTGTGTAGACATGTCGGGATAATATCCCCCGTGGCGGGGCCGGCTTGCAAAACTTTATAACCAAAGTGAAATATTTTATACGTGTTGTCTGCCTCCTTGGAGCACGGAGAGCCTAAACACTGCATGCCAAGGCAACGAAAAATTTTTCTCTTTTTACAATCTCTGAAAATCTCGTGCACTCATTTGCTTTCTCGCTTTTTGCAAATTCGTACGGTGGTGCCTCGTATATCGTGCCCTTTTGAGACCATGGCCGCGTGGTATATAACCGAATCCCGCTAGGATGCTATCGACTGGGGTTGTGTTTAGTGCTCGCCATTGCCGCTGGGTGATCGTGAGAAATACGGCAACCGGTGGCGCAGCGGCCCACGCGTTAAACTATAGAAGCTTGGCACGAAAGCTTCGCTTATTTTTGCACGTCATCTCTTCCCTAACCTATTCATCATTTACCTTCGGCTGCCTGTCCAGTTCGTTCCGAGTATTATGTGCATCTAACGTACGATGGGGTTCGCTGAGCAGCATTTATTTAATAGCTCGTGGTTATAAACAAGACTACGGCTAATACATGCAGTTATGATCCAGTTGATGAGATCAACTCCACACATAGCAACAAGCACAGTTACTGCACGCACAAAGGAAACCTGTTGTTGTTTGGCCTGTGAAGGCGCCGAATAGTGTCATTTCTTTTTACCGAGTTTTATTTATTTAATTCATGTTTATGCCAGCATTGTTTTCCTATGCGCCACTGTATAAGCAGTAATATAAACAATGTATTTGTTGTATGGTTTTTCTTAGAAGCGATATGTTCCACCGTGCTTTAATTTGTTGTCTATACATTTGTCCCGCAATACATTGTATTTACGTCCTGCTAACTTCTTGGGTATCGAAGCATCTGCAAATACATAAATGAGTTTTCAATGTCTGCGCAGCTCTTGAATGTAGCGTAAATATGCTTCGAGAGAGGGGTATTTGAGCGTCAAATATATCGAAGTTGTTTGTCACAACAACTTTATTATTACTGGTGAATGTAACAGGGACAGCTCACTGCGTTAGAAAAGTATATACCAGTTGACACGAAGTACACTTAATCTTTTACTAGCTTTTATAGGAACAAGATAAATAAAACCGATTAAGAAAACACACAGTTCTTTTTTCAGACAAGAGGTCTCCACTGACATAGATTGTCCTGTGAAACAATCTGCCAATATAGAAAAGCATTTACATTTTTTTAATGTTCGTACGATTTTTAGAATGACAACCATTTACAAGTACAAGCATATACAGGTCTTAATTTCGGGTTTTGACGGTGTTACGTACGCTACATAGAGGTCTTTATCAGAGCTTTAGTGCCAGTTCGCATGCAAATTGCTCCGCGTGTAACTGCGAAGGAAAAAAATAATATAGAAGAAGTAGAGTACCCGTCATTCCGCCTAACAGAGTGAAATCAGGCAATGACCTCATCATGCTTTTTACCGAAAACACAGCTATTTTTTTTCAACATTCGATGCTGCGTATGTCTGACATCCCAAAAAGTGAAAGAAAGAAAATATCTAGAGATTATAGCTTCAATGACCTACTCGTGAAAGTAACAAAAAAAAAGAAATCAGTCATAAACCCGACGCGTGCTGCAGTCAATGCTCTGTTGTCTCTCTTTTTTCTAATAATAACACAAATAATACGGCTACTTCCTTAGGCGCCATTACTCTCCACCCCACAATTAGTGAGAAAGAAACCAATATAAGCGAGACGACGGTAGCATATAATTACCGTCGTCACACTCGGCCCTGCGTTGAACATTCCTAATGTGGCAACTGAAACGACATCGCTTGCGGCTGGTCATCGCGGTGTTATTCGCCTGTTAACGATTACAGACAGAAGAGAAGTTATTGCTATATAACTTTCAGCATTTAGCGTGGGGTTAGCAATGAGCTAGATATTTACTTAAGAGAGTGAACAAAAAAAAAAGCCGGGCACGTTGCAACTGGAGTGTCGTTACGACGATGTGTTGAAATACGCGGAAGTAAATATAACGCTTCTCTCGTCTGAGATTGTTAGTAAATTTATGCATGCCCATAAAGTAACTGACACGTCATTACAACAAGAAAATGGGGCGTATTATAGTGTTGTTTAGTTGAATACCAACGCTCGAGGAATGTTAAAAATGTGTGCAACAGCCCAAAACAAAGTCAGATGTCGAAGGCATGCTTTTCTTTAGTGTAAGTGGGGCTTCAATACCTCTGTGTCACATCTCTAATTTTAAAGATTGCTCTTCAATAGCTTTGTCTTTCAGTGCGAGAAACAAGAGCGAGTACAAGGAATGTTATTGTTCGTGGTATGTTTCCTGACGTTCCTATAGCTGCAACGTCAGTAGTAAATATGCCGCAGTAATATATATATATATATATATATATATATATATATATATATATATATATATATATATATATATATATATATATATATATACAGTTCTCTTGATGTCAACTATAGGATATATGCAACCCCTTTTTGTTGTCTCTTGACCCATTCTGTCGTCCTTCAATTTCTTAATGTTATTCCTATCATGCTCAAAAAGTGTTGCAGGGCCCCTTTAAAAAAGAGCACAGAAACTCAATATGTCGTCTCTCAAAGCAGGCTTTTGGACAAGTGGCGTCAGCTATGCAGCCTTAGCCATAACTGACAAGCGCGTAATGTCTGCCCTCTGAGATTCGGGAAGGCTTGCTGGAGCCTACATCAATCATTTGAGTATGGCTCTCAAAAACGGAGCCGAATCGATTGTAGTACTGTGTTGTCGAAGCTAAAGGACATCAGTCTAAAGCGCATGGTAGCATCAGTTCGCAGCTTACGAACTACAAAAACTCCCAAGCATTTCCCCGAGGGTGAACATGGTTAAGTGCGAATGCACGGGTTGATGCTATGAGGGGGAGTAAAGTTAAAATTCGTTGGCATTCGCCAGCGAGTTAACGTAAACTCCCCCGTGATCACCGCGCACGCGCACACAAAGACGGCGGAGCGAAACATGGTTGGAGAGGAGGGGGGAGCGGTGGAGAGACACGCGCGAAGGCGCAGTACCAGCGAGAGGGAGCTGTCAGAAGGGGAGAAGCGCGCGCCGAGAGTGAGTGCAAACTTCACGGAGGAGAGGCACGCCAGATGCATGGCACCATGACGTCACGGCACGGGAGAGGGGTGCAAGGAGGCGACGTGGCGCACGCAACCACGGCGCGGAGGCGCCAGCCATAGAGTTTAGGCACTGCGCCGTGCTCCCGACCGGGTTGCAGAAATTAGGTGCCTTTTCTCATCTTCTAACCACTACCACCACCACCACAGTGTTTCTTAATATGCACTAGAGGGAACTCTGGCGCTAGTGTCTAAGGGAGCTGCAACGCACGCCGCTTCAGCGAGCATGGGAATGATGGGTAGTACAGACATTTGTCTAAACTTCGTACTTCTGGCCTGATTTTGGCTCCGTGTGTGTTCGTGTGGCTTGGAGCTGTTTTCTCACGAAACAAGAATCAGCAAATGTTCTGCAAGTGTGCTTCGTCACTTCATTCTTTTAGACTTAACTTTCCAAATTTCGTCACAAAGTTGAAAAGGGTTAAATCTTTATTTCAAAACAAAACCAAAACACAGCAATAAACGAATCCGCAAGTACGATTCGCCGCCCGCAAGTACGAAGACGAGGCATATGTGTGTACTACCCATCATTCCCATGGTCGCTGAATGATCGCAGCGCCAGAGTGCGCTCTTGTTAATTTTAGGAAACTCTATGGCGCCAGGTGCACAGTGGGCCGTGACGTAACGGCGCGGAAAGCGGTGCGGGAGCCGGCGCGGGCGCGCGCAGCCACGGAGCGGAGGGCGGAGCGCGCGCAATCACGTGGTGCATGACGTCGCTGCGCCGTTGCTACCGACGCTCCTCTCCGCTTCTCGCACCGTTGCTAGGGGAGCGGAGGAGGCGTACCGCGGACGGTGGATTCAGGGTCACTCATAAAGTGCATTCGCACTTAAAAGAGCACGGCGGCCGCTTGATAGATTCGAGGCGGTCGACAACTGCATTCGGAAGGGCAGCCATGTTAGTCGGAGGAGCTTGCCGTGCAATTCGAACAGCTCTCCTGCGGGCGGCCCCGGTGGTCGGCATACGGCTTGCCGCTAGCGTGAACCGGCGCTAACGCTCCAAGGAGGTTTAAAAGGCACAACGCACACTCGTCAAAGAAGAGCCTGGGTGCATTCCTGATCATACAAAAATATCGCTGTTTCATAAGCTCTGGAGTCTGTAATGGCTAGAGGTTTAATTTGCTTGCACACAGATGTGTGACACTGGATACGTTTGCTTAAAGTATAAACGCACAGGACTAAAATATGAATGCTAGACTATCATATGATATCATTTCACAATACTAGTTAGGGACGCAAAAACTAAACCTGCTGACTTACCCTGAGCAAGTAAGGAGTCTAATCACGGTAGTCAGCGCACGCCTCTCTTAATCATGCGCCTCCACAGACAGTAGAAGTGCCGCAGTTGCAACGTCTTCCATAGTAGAGTACCAAGTACTCTAAATCGTTAACCTTTTTTCTAAACACGTCACGACAGCAGTGTGGCACAGTCCCCTGCTTGGCCCATATCGTATTCGTTGATGTTCTTATATAATTAGGGACAGCTTACTACTGTTCTCACACAGTTCAGTACCAAGTACTCAAAATCGTGAAATACGTTTAGGGGCGAAGCTCCTTATAACAACACCCGTTCGTCCCTCGCAGCCATTGTAGTATGTAACAAGTATAACATTTTGACCTCCAAGGTGGTGCCGGTGAGAGATTTCTTCAATGCGTTGTTGAGCAATAAGAAGTAATGCTCAGTGTACATGCCAATAGCTGATAATGGGGAATAAGAGACAGGAGCATTCGGCTTTTAGTTAACGCGCACACTGCAATCCCCATAAGCAGCCATTGACATGTACATTGAGCATTATCTGACAAGAAAAGGTTGCTACGTTATACTCGCTGGGTGTAACCTCCTTAGTTTAGGTTTAACGAGCGTTGAGCCGCAGTTCCATGATTACAATCAACTAGTATATACCATGAATGAACTCGAGGTGGTACAAGGTGGGAAGTAGATACGAAGCGCAAGCCGTAAGAAAGTGTACGTGTGCCACCTCTCGTTTAGTCCTTGGAATGACCGCTGGATGGGGGCGCTTCTATATGGGGAATATATGATGAAAAGATGCGAGATGGTGGTACTTGGAGAGTTGAATAGATCGACGAACGGACACACAGGCAGATGCATGGATGGACGCATGAATGGAGGCAGGGGTGGATGCATGGACTAACGCAGGGCGGATGCACGAACAGACGCACGCACGGACGGGCGGATGGACGGCCACACAGAGGGACGCATGGACGGACGGAAGCAAGAACGAATGGACGGACGAGTGCTTCGCCCCACTCTCCATCATTCACTCCGTGGATATGCTGCCAATTTTTTTAATGTGAAGCATTTCATGGCGAACTTCGGCGGCTTTGAGCGTATCTATCTATCTATCTATCTATCTATCTATCTATCTATCTATCTATCTATCTATCTATCTATCTATCTATCTATCTATCTATCTATCTATCTATCTATCTATCTATCTATCTATCTATCTATCTATCTATCTATCTATCTATCTATCTATCTATCTATCTATCTATCTATCTATCTATCTATCTATCTATCTATCTATCTGGCCGCCTACGACTTTTAGCTTTCCTGGTCATTTCAATAATGGTATCGATACCAAATTTGGTATAGCATAACATGACTGTACGAAGAACATATTTGACTAGTCATAACATGAAAATCATGACATGGATGTCATGAATGTCATGATTTAGATATCATGGCCCAGCAGCTCTTGCAGTGGTTTCGTTCACAGGCATGTTTCAAAACTGGTACAGTATGACATTATTTCATGGAGAATACATGTGACAGACCCTAACAAAAAATCATGACATGCGTGTCATGTAACAACATGACTACATGCCACGCTCATGATGCGCTCGCTGCTTTTCGCTTGCTTCAGATATACTAAATTTGCTATCACGTGACGTGAATAGATGACGAAGGTAAACGACACGTCCAAACATGACAATCTTGACATGGAAGTCATGTACGGCATCATTTACCTCCACCTCCTAACTTTGTGCTGATGTTAAAGATACATATCAACATCTCTCATTCATGCTTCGCATACCATCGATTCCCACTGTACGTGGGATCTGTCAATTTTTCTAAACACTGATTGGAATTTGCACCTTTATTGGGACAGCTCCTGTGTATTTTGCGCTAAAGCATTCACAATTTATTCTAAATAGGATTAGTGAGTTTTCTCCTGTAATTGGGACGGCACTGTAAATCGTCGACAGTTATGCCAATCCAAGGGATTTATTCCCAGATCTAGGAATTTTTAGGGTCGAAGCTCTTTAGGGCGTGGGTCTGCCTTCACCTCTATGTATGCATGCATGTAGTGACCACCTCACAGCATATCCACCGAGTGAATGGGGACGAGTGGAGCGAAGCTTTGGAGGACTTCATCAGCAAACTGTGAAGAATTCGCAGGCCACGTCCGTTTTTAATAAATTGTGAATGCTTTAGCGCAACATACACAGGAGCTGTTCTAATAAAGGTCCAAATTTAATTCATGATAGTTGTGCTAATGGTCGTCGAACGGTCTGTGGAGCCAATTGTCTGACGCACGGCCGCACGGACGCATGGATGGACCGTCGGACGCACGGACGAACGCAAGGACGGGCGGAAGCACGGACGGACGCATATGCAGACGGATGGACAGAAGCAAGGACGAACGGACGGAAAAGCGGGTGTACTGATGGACGTTTCGCCCCACTCAGCATCATTCACTTTGTGGATATGGTGTGATTCTTCTTACATCCTTCATGGATTGAGTGTCTTTTTTGTTGAATGAAGAGAATATTTAAGGATATGGAAATGTGACATTACGTTGTCTAACTAAAGGCATTATAAGTGATCATCACCATCATCATCAGCCTGACTACGTCCACTGCAGGACAAAAGCCGCCAGTCAACTGGGGCGTGCATGCTGCTGCCACTTTGTAACCGCAAACTTCGTAATCTCATCGGCCCACCTTACTTTCCCTCTGCCCTTCACCCGCTTTCTTTTGGCATCCTGTCTGGGATGCTTCATGGGAAGCGGTTATTCTGCCTTCGCCCTACGTGTGTTGCCCATGGTGCTCTCTTCTTGAATTCGGCCATGATGCATTTAACAACCGTTTGTTCCCTGATACATTCTGCTGTCTTGTTGTCTCTTATAAGGTGACACCTAAAGTTAGGGAACAGATGAAGTGTCTAAAAAGCTTAGGAAGCTTCAAAGAGGTGAAGCGAAAACTTGGATCGGCATAAACCAGATATGTGCTCTAAGGGACAAGGAGGGCAAAGTAACTATACAAACATTTATAAGATAGACAAAATAGCGGAGGATTTTTACAGAGATCTGTACAGTATTCGTGACAACCATGACCTTAATCTAAGTACTAGCAGCAACCCCGATAACATCCCACCAGTAATGACAAAAAAGTCAGGAAAGCGCTTGAGGGAATATAAAGAGGTGCAACTGCTGGTGAGGATCATCAGGCTTTGCAACACCAGATCTGCTGAAAGAAGGAGGATTGTGTTAGAAAAACTAGCCACACTGCTTACAAAGTGCCTCCTTAGGGAAGTGTACTAGAATTTGAGAAGAATCATCCTAATCCATAAGACAGGAAATGACAAGGTTACAGGTCGATCATATTGCTATCCATCGTACAAGTTATTCAGAAAGGCAATCGCTAACATAATTAAGACAACATTAGATTTCAATCAACTGAAGGATCAGGCAGAATTTTGTGCAGGCTACTCAACAATAGACCAAACTGATACTATCAATCACGTGATATAGAAATGCTCAGAACACTCATATCCTTCATAGTACAAAATAAAGCATTTGATTCAGCAGATATATCAACAGTCATGCAGACACTGAGAAATGAGATCGTCGACGAAGCATATATAAGCACTGTCATGGATGAAATCTTCAGAAAATCTACTGCCACTACAATGCTCCCCCAAGAAAGCGACATAATAACAATAAAGAATGGTGTAAGATGAGGGGATTCGATCCCCCCAATGCTATTTCGCTACTCGAACGCACTTCATCTATAGGAACGCTACAAATAAAGCTTGTAATGGAGTAAGCCAATCATGGTATTTGGTTAAACATGTGCACCTTGACGTTCATTACTTACTTAACATTCCTTTACCCAGGTATACCTTATTGACGATCTGTTCCAAGTTGACGCACTGTTCAAGGCCTTTCGTCCTTTTTTCTTTAACAACGAAGCTGCTTAAGCTAGCCGTAAGGTGTATGCGGTATCACGATTCATAAATGGGTATGTGCCGAAGAAATTGGGCAAGTTTTATTGCTGCGAGAAGACATCGAAGCGATGGGAGACTGCGTGCCCGTGTCGTGTCCGTCTGTTCTTTAGCTCGCACCCTATCTGAGGTGAGAATCAAGGAAGAAGAAACCTAGCAGCACCTAGCAGATGCCTAGCTTTTGACCTAGAAGCAAACTGGGACCAACCTGAATCACCTTGTCTTCAGAATCGTGCATTTTCACTGTTTCAAGGCTTGCGCGGCCTTGTGCAAGCTCATTCAATATCTTTTTCTTTAGCTTACCATCTCCTTTGTCATATGATTGTTTTTTTCTCATTTCCTTTCTTTTTTATGTTTATTGCATTATTTCCAGGTATCAAGCCTCATTGCGCAAACGTGTGGCTTTTAATTTCTTTTATTCCTGCATACTTATATTCTCATATATTACCTATCTATTATTTGTATGTTGCTTCTTTTACGCTGTGGGTACTCTCGCACTCAAGTCTGGAAAATCTTGCTTCGTTAAATAAATAAATAAATAAATAAATAAACAAATAAGTATATTAGATAAATAAATAAATAGGTGTACAGACAGACAGACAGACAGACAGACACACAGACAGACAAACAGATGCATAGATAGATAGATAGATAGATAGATAGATAGATAGATAGATAGATAGATAGATAGATAGATAATAGATAGATAGATAGATAGATAGGACGACAGACAGACAGACAGGACAGACAGACAGACAGACAGACAGGACAGATAGACAGATAGATAGATAGATAGATAGATAGATAGATAGATAGATAGATAGAAGATAGATAGATAGATAGATAGATAGATAGATAGATAGATAGATAGATAGATAGATAGATAGATAGATAGATAGATAGATAGATAGATAGATAGATAGATAGATAGATAGATAGATAGATAGATAGATAGATAGATAGATGATAGATAGATAGATAGATAGATAGATAGATAGATAGATAGATAGATAGATAGATAGATAGATAGATAGATAGATAGATAGATAGATAGATAGATAGATAGATAGATAGATAGATAGATAGATAGATAGATAGATAGATAGATAGATAGATAGATAGATAGATAGATAGATAGAGTAGTCCGAGTGTGCCTTATACCTACAGTCACCGTTCTAGCAACACTCTGCAGTTTAACTAGCTGGAAATGTAACATGTGCGCCCACCTTCATTGCCTATATAGCTGCTGAACGGCGGCGATATTTATCACGAATGCACGGGTTTAATTTTCGGCCTCGAGATTTCGACATGCCCTTGTGATGTCCACGTGAACTCATGCTTTCGACGAAGGCTAAATGCAAGAGCACCGGCACGCAAGCAAATTAAGAAACACGTTAAAGAACATCACGTGGCAATTTTTTTATATATACTCGGGAATTCCCCACTAATGTGTGCTTCACAGTGAAATCATGGTTTTGAGATGTGAAGACGTAGCATGAAGTAATCGTGCAGGAATTGATATATTTCTGGATGCCAGATATGTGGAAGCCACGTAAGTTGACCGAATATCTAGCGGATGCACGGTGAAGAGCATTTGAAAAGTAAGCAGCAACGTTCCATGACAGAACTTCATAAATATGGAGCGAAGAAGGTGACTGAATGCAGAAAACACCATGTTTCTGGATAAAATCTCCCTCACCCAACTCTCATGCATTAGTAGCGTGACTTTTTTTTTAAATATGAATCGCAAGTATAAATTCGTCGGGCATGCTGATTTTCAACAATGTTGATGAAGCCCTTTATCTTGACAATCGACGATACGCGATCTGAAATGATTACAGATCAGTTCTCATGTCATACCTATAACTGTTGGGGTATAGGCCATCCCAAAACCACCATATGATTACGAGATAATGCCCTATAGTGTAGTGATCCGGAACTTTAAATCACCTCAGATTCGTTAATGGGCATCTATATATTAAGCATACAGGTCTGGAGCATTTTCGCCTCCATAAAAACAGCCGTCGCATCTGGCATTCATTCACACAACGTTCGGGTTTGTAATCATAACAATCAGAGCACCACAACCAACCATCTTGAAGGAGTGCGTGCACGTTATTCTCGTTAAAAAAACTAACCTACAAAGAGCATTGGTGCGAGGTGTACAACAGGTGTACTAATGAACTGTGTATTGTAATACGAAATAAAGGGCAAGCAGATGTTCTTAGCATGTCATCCTTACGTATCATGAACATTGAAGTAAATCTCATAATCTGCAGTATATTGCTAAACATTGAAATCCACATCTAATTACCATTAGAAAAATAATCATACAGAAATGTAACTTCGGCACAATGTGATGAGAGATTGTGTTCCCCCTTACATGTATATCAGAGTCTAAACGGGTGGCTCTGAAAAGTTATAATTACGAAAAAGAATATATATAACACGAGTGAAACAGAACAGGAACAATTAGGAAAATGTCTGGTGTTGATAAATTTAGGTCTGCTTTTTAACGTTTATCGCACGAACGCCTGAAGACATGTTTTATTTCAAATGCATGCAATAATCGCCCTCACTATGCAGCATTATCTCAAAACGCGCGTGCGCGTGTGCGTGTGCGTGTGTGTGTGGGGGGGGGGGGGTGTGCGTGTGTGTGTGGGGTGTGTGTGTGTGTGCGTGTGCGTGTGCGTGTGTGTGTGTGTGTGTGTGTGTTAGCTTGCCCACGTTGGCACATATATAGGCTGCCTTCACCTTCAGCCGGCCAATGCCCCAAGTGCCAGTTCACCTGACGTGAGTGATGCAGGTGTACCATTTTCCCAGTTGGAACATATATTTGTTCGGTTCTCGCCATAGCTCTAGCAGCACTGTTGCTTCTCTGTGGCTGACTCCGACAGCGCTGAATCAAATCCTGCTTTGGTTGACGCTCGCCGTATATATACACTGTTTACTGAGCCATGAATCAACTACAGAATCAACAAAAATATAGGTCGTGGAGCGAGCTTACATCTCTGATGATGCAGCAGCCAACATTAGTCTAAAAGGCGAGCCACGAAAATCGAAAGTCAGTTCAATAGTGAGCGAGGAGGTAGGAAGGGCGGCGAAGAGTGAGGGAGAGAGTACCACGATCGAATAATCACTCCCCACGGCTTGAATGGCGTATAGAACGGTGGCGCATCCGGCGGAGTCGAGTATGAGGAATAAGTATATACACAAAAATGGGCTAACACAAGCTCGCGACGACCCCAGCGGTGACGTATATAAGCACACTTCGGGTGAACTATAGGGCCATTGACAATCCTTTTCCCAGCATTCTTTCCAGCGGCGGTCCACTTTTTGAATTCGATATCAGTAGGGAATGAACCCGGAATATCGAGCTTTTCAGTCGAATGCGCCGGCAGTAGCTTCGTGATCGGTATATGTATAGGGTGGAAGGGTTATGTCCAGCGTATCGATCCCCCCTCCCCCCTTTGCTCAAGTCACTCATGGGCGCCAGTGGGCATACAAGAGGAGCATTCACAAATTCCAGTTCAGTTCGGTCCAGTGTATATATATATATATATATATATATATATATATATATATATATATATATATATATATATATATATATATATATATATTACGTTAGCCAGTGATGCTGACTCAAACCGGGGGCACAGAAAGTGTAAGATCTTTGTACGGTGTTCATGAGTAATTCTGTAATAAATGAGGCTATACATGAACTCACAGCACACTACTGGTGTGCATGCGTTCAGTAAAAGGACACGACAACAACGGTGGCGTCAGCGCACGCGGAGAAAACGTGTGTCGAGGATATATATATACGATTGTAACTTAACAGGCAACTTAATTGGTATAAATTATAATGATCCACCAGTGTATAGGTAGCATGAAGCTTCACTTAGGAGAGATACAAAAAAGACAAGCCACTGGCGGTTAGTGTATTTTAGTTTTTTGCATCGGTCCTTTTTATATTCTGCCTGTACCTATACAGTCAGAACGAATAATTGAAATCACAGTTGTAGCAGACGAAGAAGGCTATATATATATGTGTGACGCTAGGATTCATGTGATTTTTTCATAACTTTGAGACGGCTATAGGCAATCTGGGCACCTCCACGGAAGGTCTGTTTCTTTTCTAGCCCTGCGTGGTGTAAGTAAAGTTAAACTTAATTACTTATTTACCAGCGGAAACAGTTGTTGACGCACTCTCAGACGCGTCAACCCATTTCGTAGCATACGGCTTCACGGGTCGTTGTAGACTATTAATACTGTGACATCAGTCAAGTGCACAAAATTCTGTTTGTGCTGCTTTATCATTGCTAAAGAACTATTGATATTAAGTTTGATCAGGATGGCTTCATTGTGAATTGAACCAATATCAATAAGACAATGCCCCTCCAGGAGCAGAGCATGCTATTCACTGAGTTATCCCTTAGCAAGAGTTCTGAACTGTTGATGAAAGGAGTCAAGCAGTATGCAGACTCCGAGACCATAGACGCCTCTATATGTGTTTCCATTGCAAAACCGGAGCAAAACTGTACTGGACATAATATACCATCGTGTGTCCCGTGCAAACACTGCTCACAAGATGGAGGGTTCGCACACTTAATCGCCAATACACTAATAAAAACTGGCAGTGGTTCAACGAATGTGGGTACGTAACAACGATGGCAGCCTTAAGCTTCAGGCATGAGTCACACAAACAGTGTACCTCTGATAAAAATGGCGATGGCAAGCAAATATGGTGCAGGTATATATTCAAGGACGCACGAATAGTGACACACTTGGCGGAGAACGACGCCTAAGCGACGCATGGCGTCACCTCTAACAACACCTTCAGAAGTGCAAGGGGAACCAAAAATGTGCGCATTCAGATAAGGCTCGACTCTGAGAGGAAATATTAGCAACTTGTTTACGTTGCCAACGATAAATTCAGACTTGGCAGATACAACACGGAGGATACGAGGTGTTAATCGAGAGGACGATACACCGTGGTTGGGGCAACTAGGCGGTACAGGTGAGAAGACTGCCGAAACAGTGAAGCTGCCGGCCTTACCCTCCTTCATTTCGTAGTCCTCACCCGTACCTTCCACCCCCTTGCTATTAGGTAATACACACTGCTTTAACACCTACCTTCCTCATCCCCACTTTTCATTTCTACATCTTTGCTACATACACTGTGCTATTCGCAAGTTTCATCGCCTGTAGGGGGCGAACGGGGGCTTCAGTATGGCGCCCACAGAGAGTATCGGAGTCGCTGAGCACATGTGCGGCCTGCACTGCACTGTTTTTTTTTTCTGCTTCGCGATGGCTCTACCGTTTTTGTAGTCACACATTATGCGCCATCCAGACAATTCAGAAACTCGAATACGATGACTCGTTGAAGGCGAAGAGGTCCTGAATGCCAAACATGATTTGTTGTGGCGTGAAGGCCTGCATCGCATATGCCGTTGTGCAAGGACTCTGCCTGCAGACCTCTCATGTCCACCAGAATCCACGCTAAGTGCAGTCCACATATGACTGCGAAGGTTCTGTATAGGAATTTTAGCTTGCTTTTCGTCTTCGTGCTAATCGTGTCGGTTCGCAAGACGTCCCTTTCGTGTGCTGACGTTCGGCGACACAAGGTAATATTACTGTTCTTCGATTCTCTATACGTGTCTGCTGCGGTAATGTGGTGGTTCAATACGATGTTCTGCTCTGACCCGAACGTCATGCTTTAGATCCCGGCCGCGGTGGTTGCTTTGCGATGTAGATGGAATGCTAGAGGACGAGTACAGTGCGATGTCCGAACACGTTGCCTTCCATTAAAGGCGTGCCTCACGATCACTACGCGCTTTGTCACGCAAAACCCCAAATATTGTTATAACATTCTGTATTTCCTTTCACGTCTTCAGTTTTGAGCGGATACTTACCGACGTAAGATTTCCCTAAGCTATCGCAATGCCGATATTTTTGACGCATTTATGAAAAAAAGTCACAGCTTTGACGCAGAGGCGAAGCAATGAATGCGATAGCAAAAAATCAGGAGGTCGCGCGCTGAATAGCAAGCAGATCAGAACGTTCCCCGCGTTTCTCACGCACGAATGATGCACGAAACGTACTGACAGGTACAGATAAACGCGAATAAGTGTCTCAGTTGTTACCTCACTGTGTGTGAATAAGCGAACCCTTTTCGCAAACGTAGACTGTCCAACGACTGCAGTGGCCTTTGTGTGCCCGGTAACTATATAACTACGTAACAACAAAAACATTCTAGTAAAGGCCCAACGCCAGCCAAGACGTGCTCAACTCGGCTGTGTATAACGACGGAGCATCGTGTGCGAAACAGCATGGGCGACATCTACAGTCGCAAACACGCCACATCTGAGCATGCGTGGCGCCATTGATGTGCCTGCCTCGCAATACTGATCACTGTTTATCGCCGCGGATGCAACAACCACACTTTGGCTGTCGAAAGCGCTCTGAGCGATTTCGCGAAAAAACAAAAACAAAAAAAACGAGAAAGAAAGACGACGTAAAACCGTTTTAGCTGTATGTGATATGATATCACGAAGCGAGAATATTTCTTTTTGTTGTTATACTTCGATCTTGTAATGTTGACAGCGCTTCGACGGCCAAAGCAGCCATCGTGGCAGCGGAGATCAAGAAGGGTGGAAACTGCAGGGCAGACACATCATTGGCGCCGCGCATGCTCAGATGTGGCGTATTTGCGACTGCAGGTGTCGCTCGTGCTGTTCCGCGCGCGACGCTCCATCGTTATAGACAGCCGAGGTGAGCACTGTACATGCACATGCTATAGAGAGCGCCGCTGCCCCGCCGCTACTCGATACTCTTCCAAAAAAATTACGCTGGCGGCCACGGGGCGGCGTGACAATCTACGGAACTTGCGAATAGGTTTGCTGCGCTTTCTTTCTCTCTCTACCTGTTTCTCCTACTGTCTATGTGCCAGCGGGAGCATTTTCGATGGAAACGAAATCTTTTGAGGACCACGTGCTGAGATTCAGAGACAAGAACTCGAGGAGTGCGAAATTTCGGAAGGCTTCCACTAAAACATCTCTAATAATCTTATCGCGGTTTTGCGACGTTAAACTCCAGCAATTGCCTCTATTTCTTTCTTTATTTCTTTTTCTCTCTGTGTAACTAACGTCACTCACCGTATCACGTTCGTCTTGTGGCCTATCAGTCGCTAATCCGGTCCAAACTATAGAATACGCATCACCCATCTGGAGCCCTCACCAAGTTTATCTGATCAACGCTATCGAAGCAGTTCAAAATCGTGCCGCTCGCTTCATTCATTCTTCTTATTCTTACGATGTCAGTGTTTCATCCCTTAAAAAGGAATCCGGTCTATTAAGCCTTTCCCTTCGCCGCAGAATTTCTACGTTGTCACTGTACCACAAGTTGTATCACAGCTCACTCCACCAACCACCTTACATCGCTCCCGCCGCACGCATTTCTCCCCGCACTGGCCACCCACTTCAAGTCTTCCGACCCCGATCTGGCACCTCAACATTTTCTGCATCATTTCTCTGCTGCGCCGCCAAAGAATGGAATGACCTTCCCCACGATGTTGTTTCAATCACCTGTCCATCACGTTTTATTCAAAGTGTGTCAATGCATCTGCAATGTTAACCTGTGGCTTTTGTATCTTTGTTGTACAACCCACCCCTTATGTAATACCCTCTCACGAGGGCCTTTAGGGGTATTATGAATAAATAAATAAATAAATAAATAACACCCCCCCTGTGGGGTCATTAAGGAAACAAAGTGAAAGTGAAAGTGAAAGTGAAACTTCTCGTTTTCTCCCGTGTAGCACGGCTTCACATGAACGCTTGTTCTGCTAGCGCGCCTGGATATTACCGAGTGGTCCCGACACTCGCCTTCCGACTAAGCAAAAGCCTCCGCGCAGGTGTGACATTCTGTGGCGAGAGCTGCAGACTCGACCTCTCCTTCCCCTTACCTCCTCACATTCATCTCTCCATTTACGCTTCTCCCTTTTGCAAACTCTGCGCTTCTTCCGCAGTATACTTCAACCACATCATGTGGAACTGCCCTGAGCGCCTTCTTCCCTCTTTCCTGGAACAATATCTAGTGAGGAGCAGTGGGAAGCCGCCTTGAGCAGCTCGAGGTCCGACATTCAGGGGGCCATTCTGGAATGCGCTGAAATGGTATGGGAAGCCTACTTCCAAGTAGTTCCTCTCCCGAACCACTGACCCATCGCTTCCGTCTCATCAAAGAGGGACAAGTGAACTAGTTCAATAATTCGGACTTTAGGTACCCGGGTTCAAATACGACATGGTAAAAAAAATTTGTTTTCCTTTATTTCTTCCCTTGAAATCCTTCTCTGTCCACATTTCCTTTTTCCCACTCGTTTCTATTAATAAGCTGGGCCCTCGACGAAGCCTGGCGCAGCTGTGCCAAGTGTTTGCTAGCCAACTCGAGTTAATGCGAACGATCCCGCACCAGACCAGGGTATAAACAGCTCTGCTGTTATTACTTCAAATGAAGTGGCTGAAAAGAGCTCCTGTCGCAGTAAATAAATATATATCAGAAGGAATCACTGAAGACTACCGTTTTTTTAAGTGATAGCTTTGCCGCAATGGCGAAGCAATGAACGCGATAGCAACAAATTGGACGGTCACGCGCAGAATGGCAAGCAGTTCAAAACGTGCCCCTCGTTTCTCACACACAAATGACGCACGAAACGTACTAGGTGAACGCGAATAAGCGTCTCAGTTGTTACTTCGCGCCTAAAAAGCGCGCCCTTTTAGCAAACGGAAGCTGTACAACGATTGCAGTGACCGTTGTGCGCCCTGTAAGTACGACAGAATCGTTCCAGTGCAAGCCGAACGCCAGCCAAGACGTATGATCCTCCCTACCGGGACGAAAGGGTGGAAGAGAGATCACCCACTCCCCTCCTCTCCGCGCGCCAAAGTACTTGTGAGAGATGAGAGCCACTGCCCGCTCATCGCGCCATCTTGCTGATAATGCTGAAAATACGATAGTCCCCCCCCCCCCCCCGGAATTCCCACCACCAGTGGTGCGTGGTAGATATATATATAGCTTGCCGTTTGAACGTTGAAGAAGGTACCTCTCGGTGGCTGAGTGGTTAACGCCTTGCATTTACGACGCGGAGGTTCCACGTTTGATTCTGCGCGCCAGAGTCCTTTAGGGGCAAAGCTCCTCAAAGCGGCACCCGTTCGTCCCTCGTCGTAGTACATAACATGTCTTACACTTTGACCTGCAAGGTAGTGCCGGTGGGAGATTTCTCCTGTGCGTTGTTGAACAATAAAAAAATTCGCAGAGTGCATGTTAAATAAAAGTAGAATTCTCCTGTCTCGTCATTTCCGATTAGCAGCCATTGCCATGTACATTGAGTACTATCTGACAATAAAGGGTTGCTAGGTTGTACTCGCTGGACGTATCCTCCTTGGTTTTAGAAAGGTTTAGCGAGCGTTGGGCCGAAGCGCCATGAGCACAGTGAACTATTACATACCATGAACTCGAGGTGGTTAAAGGTGGGAAGTATACACGAAGCGCAAGCCATAAGAAAGTGTGCATGTGCCACCTCTCGTTTAGTCCTTGGAATATCCGTTGGATGGCGGTGCTTCTATATGGGGAATATATTGATACGCAACAGCCGGCACAGCCTGTCTGGAAGAAAGAGAAAGACGACGTTGGTGGCTGGTTGTTGATGAACTGTCGCCATCTTGTTCGCCGAGCACAGTGCATCGTATTCGAGTTTTTAAATAAGTTACCCGTAACATTATTAAATACAAGTTGATAACACCACCCTGCGCGTCTTACGTTCTAGTTACAGCTCGTGAGCGATGGCGATCGACGAACGCGGCTGAAGCGGAGATGAAACGAGCCAGCCATCTCTGTCGCACAAGATGGCGACAGTTCATCAACAACCAGCCACCAACGTCGTCTTTCTCTTTCTTCCAGACAGGCTGTGCCGGCTGTTGCGTATCAATATGATGAAAAGGTGTGAGATGGTGGTACTTGGAGGTTGAATAGATGGACGAACGGACTCACAGACAGATTCATGGATGTGGACGCATGAACAGACGCAGGGGTGGATGCATGGACGAATGCAGGGACGGACGCGCGAGCAGACGCACGCACGAATGAGCGGATGGATGCACGGACGGTCACACAAGCGGAAGCATGGACGGACGGAAGCAAGAACGAATGGACGGACGCTTGTTTCGCCCCACTCTCCATCATTCACCCCGTGGATATGCTGCCATTTTTTTTTCAGGATTTTTTTCTTCTTTCTTGCGTTTTCAGTTATATAGATACGTCTACACATACGGTGCATGACATCGACGTCGATGCCAGCGCCGAAATTCAGTCGAGATTGTTCATATAACTGCTATCGTAATAAAACTTCGAGGACGCTCCAGCTTCACCTTCAAGGGTAGAACGCGATAGCTTAATCGGAGCCCGCGCGCATCGCATTTTCAACGACTATAGCCTGGCCTACGTTCTCTCGGTGCACGTATCAACCGCGTCGTAAGGAGGCGGACTACTGTATACGCTTAACATTGGCTGTTTCGTGTGAATGGATTCTGTCGCGACAGCTGCAGACTCGCACCTCTCCTTCCCCTTACCTTCCCCATCGCATTCATCCCTCATTCTAGAGCGCATCCTGCAAGTACAAAACCTAGATGGCAGCCGACAGATGGAAACAACGTACTGGGATAACCAAGGGTGAACAGCGGAAGTATACCTCAGACTGGCTGGCCGACGTTTGGATAGGAGGACCTATCTTTTTCAAAGGCGCGGTGTCATCCTTGGCGTGTTAGTTTTAAAGGTTTTAGTGGTGATGACACGGTGCCTTTGAAAAAGATAGGTCCTCCTATCGAAACGTCGGCCAGCCAGTCTGAGGCGTTTCCACTGTTCACACTGATTATCCCACTACTGCAAGTACAATTCTTCAGTGCAACTGCAATTCTTCAGTGCCCACTGAGCCATAATTATTTCTTTTGGGACTCCGCGAAAAACATGAGTCCTTCAGGCAACCTACGAGCACGTATACATACATACATACATACATACATACATACATACATACATACATACATACATACATACATACATACATACATACATACATACATACATACATACATACATACATACATACATAATACAATACATTGTTAAGTTTGGCCTGGAAATTCGTCTGGGCAGACGCCTTTGTGCGTGAGCCGATCCACTGGGGAGGCTCTCAATCCCTTCGGCGCCCAGTCTGACAGACGCTGTCGAAGATTTGAGCAATTATCCAGACCAAGCAGCAAGCAAAGGCGAGTTCCCGTCCTTCAAATGCGGACCCTTTTGTCGTCCCTTCAAGCAGCAGCGTGCCTGATGACTTCGGTGATTCATCTGGCGACGGGGAAGCTGTTGTGACCGGAGCCAGAGCTGACAGGAGAGCGGCGCTCCTTTTAATCCTCAATCACCAAGCCGACCGGCCGACTGCCTATGCTCGTCAGGCATTCTACGTGCTAGCCGGAGGACGAGACGTCGTGTCGCAAAGACGCCGTTAACCGTTCGAGAGAGGCCAAACAAAGACAGCAACTTCCTGGAAGAGACCGCGGCGGCCACCGCAAATCACCCTGCTAATGAAGCGAACAAATCGGCTGGACCCTTTGAAGTATGCTGCCAGGATCGTGGGAACTCGACTAGCGGCATACACACGACGAGGAAGAGCCCTGCTGGCGCCACCTTGCAGTGCAGTGTTCACAACTCAAAATTTGACGTTCACGTGGACCGTGCATGCTCGTCCCCCTCACCTGTTGTGTGTGTGTGATTGGTGTTCCACTCGGAGAGGAGGAGCGCGACAGGGCTTAAAAACGACGCCGCAGAGTGCTGGACGTCGCTCTGAACTATGTAACGTTCAACCACCACGCTCGTGGTTTGTGAAACCACTAACCTTTCTTTTCTGTAAATATGTGTAAATATCCCATAACCATGTTTTGTTTTCCGTATCCTCTTGTCAGCGTTCAGTTCCTCCACCCGTGCCATCATCAGCGACCTTCCTTCCGACCTTAACAACATTGTAGGCAACTGTGGGCACAGGTTAGCCAGATGAGGACAGAGGACGTTCTAGGACAACGAGAGACTTTTATATACACGAAGACGGACAAAGGGATACACACAACATAAACTCACACATATATACACGCGTTCACGGTCCTACGCGAAAGGGAGTTAATGTTCTTGTTCGTCCACTCACATTCTACTCCTGGGGCGTGAACGTTGCGCTTGACCTTGAGCTTTCTGGCAGTCAGGAGGCGGTGTGCCTTGTGCTTGCGGAGTTCGTACCGAGGCGGGGCCCGGTCTAGAAGATAACCGCCAGGGGCATCCCAGTACGGTGGTCAACGCCAGGGCCTGCCTGTACACCACCGAGAACAGCGTACCGCCGACTGCCGCGAACAGACCTGGGACAGCGTCTCGCTCCGAGACCAGAACAGCAGCTGGCCGGTGACGAACGTTGCTTCAGACCAACGTGGGGGTGAGGTTGGGGCGATGCCCAGTCAGGACGCACCCGGGACTTTAACGCCGGGACGAGGCCCGGACACGGAGGGTCAGAACGAGCAGCCGGGGCGTGGCCTGAACTTGTCCTTGCGCTCTGCTCTCTGTGGTTAGCCGATCTGTCCCCGTGGCTCGGGAGCTTTTCACGAGGCACGCGCCACGAGCAACGCCCATAGGCGAGCTTCATCATTTCACCGTCTATCCCCATCATGGTAACTCCTCGACCTAGAATGCTAAATTGGTCCCGCACACTGATCACATTAAATCGACCCCGAACACCAATCTTCTACGTCAGAGCACGACGCACACGTCTCCGGGGCAATGTTTTTCACCACATACATAAGACATACATACATCCTACATACATACATACATACTACATACATACATACATACCATACATACATACATACATACTACATACATACATACATACATACATACATACATGCATGCATGCATACATACATACCTACATACATACATACATACAGACATACATACAGAATGATACCTCGTGCCACTCATCGTCTTTCACTCCGTGAGTATGCTGGCGACTTCTTTCAAAAACAAATTAATATAAACGGTACTGCATACACAGAATGCGTAAACATTCTTGGTGGGCCGATATTTATGCATTGAAGTAAGAGGCATAAAGCAGTGAGAAAAGTGAAAAGAAAAGTAGAACGGCGCATTTATTATGCCAAGTTTTGATATAAATGCAGTTGCGCCACCTCATTCTGCCTCTTATGGGTGGCTATTGAAACCACCTTACCGCGTCGCGATCCTATCCCATGCGACAAGCGACACTCCAATCGAACAAAACCGGTTAACATTTGGGCGGACCACCAAGTATGCCACTCCGCTCACGTCTCCACATGAAATCTTATTGGGTATTTGAATCATTTATCGGTTTCAATATCACACGTGCCGCTTCACCGTTATTAGTTTTCAAAACAGATGCGTATTGTGTCAAGCAGTCATATCACAATCTTATGCCTGCACTTTCTCATCTCACTCTTTTATAATACTCGTATGACGTTAATCACAACACGGTGTTATGTGTCTCCTTCTGAGTATATATATATATGCAATCAAGTTCTGAGTGTGCTTGAAACAAGTTACACTTTATTGTGTAGAAAGTGCTAGCTACATCAGTTATCTAGCCGTGCTTCACTATAGAACGCCTCATATACGGGTGACAATTATGTAGACTTGGCATTTGTGCATATTCAATTCGCCAGTCGTATATGTATTTTGTGCCATTCTTATCAATATAAGTAATAATATTTTCTAAGGTATGCTTACAAAGTCACATAGCCAACTCTCCACTGCATTGATTGATTGATTGATTGATTGATTGTTTGTGGCGTTTAACGTCCCAAAACCACCATGATTAGGATAGAGGTCGTAGCGCAGGGCTCCGGAAATTTTGACCACCTGGGGTCCTTTAACGTGCACCCAAATCTGAGCACACGGGCCTACAGCATTCTCGCCTCTATAAAAAATGAAGCTTCCACAGCCAGGATTCGATCCCACGACCTGCGGGTCAGCAGCCGAGTACCTTAGCCACTAGACTACCGCGGCGGGGCTCTACACTGCGTTATGTGGTTGTACTGTGGTACCCACAATGAAGCTACAACGACATCAATTCATAGAAGTCGAAATCTGATTGAAGATGAAAGCACTTAAGTCGCCATAGTTCATTATAAAACTTAGAACGCCGCGATGTCTAACCAGTTTCGCTACCAAGCAATACACACTATCGTAAAGGCGCTTGCTCACATTCTGTGTAGTAAGGTATTTTGCTCACTTCAGAAAAATTGCGCTCATTCATATTCTCATGATGTTAATATTATGACACTCACGACCTTTGGTAACTACATTAATTTCAAGAAAATGACAGGGGTAGATGAATTCGTTCCACAAGTACATTGCAATACCGGCTCGTAATAACACTAAGTGAAACAAGGGCTCCTTCACTCATTACTACTATACTCTTCAAGTAGCACGAAGCGAAATGAAGTGGAGAAGCTCCACAACTGCGGATGAGTGGCCTACGCTTCCGCGTACGCAGCCTGCAAAGGAGCCTCCTGCGAGGCCTCGCCGCCCTACACCTTCCACCGAGTCTACTTCCGTTGAGGTGTGTCAAGGGTCGATCGACAGATCATCCCGATGTTACGATCCCTCGTCGCTGTCATGGCAGACATACTAAGAAGCCTGGGAACTCCAACCGCTCGAAGCGGGTTACAGGTGTTGGACGCGCTGAGCCCAGTCCTCGCCTCCCTCGCGTAGAGTCATGGCAGGAGATCAACAATCGTTCCGCAAAGACGTCAGAGAAGCATCAGTCATCCAGTGGAATGCAAGAGGACTTAGATCACGGATTTCCGATTTTCGTCAGTACGTGTTTTCTAACCGTTTCCCAATCATCGTAATATGTGAACCGAAATTATCAAACCCGATCAGGCTATCCGGCTACGAATCAATCCCGTCCAAACCCCGAAACGAAAGCAGCAAGGTCATTGTGTATATTCGTCGGGAGCTTACCTACATCATTCAACCTGTGTCGCCTCATGATGAGAACCAATATGTTTGCCTGACTGTGAAACAGAAAACCCTCACCTTCACATTAATAGGTGTCTACCTATCTCCCTCAGCCCGTTTTGATTACCAAAGACTGGATGACATTCTTTCGAGCGTCCAGGAATCCGTGGATAATTATAGGGACTTCAACGCCCCACCACCCAATCTGGGGAAGTTCAAAAGTCAATGCCACGGGCCGGAGGCTGGCTTCATTTGTATCGACTCATGAACTGTCTCTACTAATGATGGGAGCCCTACATTTCTGCGAGGATCAACGTACAGCAGCTGTTTGGACTTGACGTTTGTGTCACGTCGCTTCGCCACAAGCGTTTAAGTGGTTTTTTAGACATCGAGACACATGGTAGCGATCACAATCCCCAGTTATCTCACCATCGAAGGCTTTGCTAGCGACCACCCGCCGAAAACCGTACGGAGGATCGATTTTCAGCATTCACAACCAACATTGAACACGCTTGTGAAAAAGGCTTAACCTCTGGCATTGAGCAAGCGCATCAAACAAGCAAGCGCAGAGTGCGATGCGACCGCTGGCATATTCTTCAAGGCCCTCAGAAACGGACGTGGAGTTAGAGCGCCTCCGTGCGACTCGTCGGCGTGCGGAGCGTAGATATCGACGCACAAAATCCATTCAAGATCTACGGATGGCCAGGCGCATGCAAAAGAAGATCCAGCGTCGTATAGACAAACTGGAGTTTCAACGGTGGGCGAAGTTTTGCGCGAGTCTAGACCCTCGCAAACCGCTTTCTCAAATATGGCGAACCGTGCGAGGCCTACGCATATTTCCCCAACAACGTTTTCCGTTTAAAGCCTTGGCCCTTTTCCAAAATAGAAGGGATATCGAGGTAGCGGAAGATTTTTTGTAGGAAGATTGCGGGCCCGTCAAATTGCACAGAAGCCCTTACTACTGATTACACCGCCACATTTCACTTGACCCGCACCTGGACCTGCCCTTTTTCAATGGAAGAACATAATGTGGCCTCTTGCTTCATGCAATCGATCGTCATCGCCTGGGCCGGATGGCATATCATACCGCCTATTATGCAATCTCGGTGATCGAGCACGAAAGTGCTTTGCTGGAAAGTATCAATGAGTCTTGGAGAGATGGAACGGTCCCCAGAGAATGGAAAACAAGCCGGTTGGGTTGCACTTCTCAAACCTGGAAAATCGCCTCTAGAGCTGGACATCATACCGCCCAATAGCGCTGGCTAGTTGCGTAGGGAAGCTGATGGAGCGATGATCCTTGCCAGACTCGAGTGGTTCCTAGAAACGCCATAGAATATATCCAGACGGCCATGGCCGGTTTTCGTCGTCTTCGGAGCTCCATTGACAATGTCATTGACCTGGTGACCTACGTACAACACCAGAAAATGAACAGACGGTTATCTGTCCGCACTATTTTTAGATGTCAAAGGAGCATATGACAATGTTTCTCACGAAGCCATACTTGACGCCCTCGAGTCAGTTGGTTTGGGTGGGCGAGTGTACCGCTGGATCCAATGCTACCTACATATGAGATCATTGTTTATGCAAACTGATGATGGGCCGACTTCTGAACATTATACACACCGTGGTGTTCCTCAAGGTGGTGGTATTGAGCCCCACACTGTTCAACCGGTTCTGATCGGTCTCGTGGAACGCATACCAGATTCTGTGCAGATATCTCTCTATGCAGATGATATTTGTGCCTGGACGTCAGGTGTAACACGTCCTCAGGTACGTGCGAGACTCCAGAAAGCAGCGAATTCAATATCGGCGTACCTTAGAGAACAAGGCCTCGAGATTTCTCCTGAGAAATCGGCGCTGGTCGCGTTCACGCGGAAGGCAATGACGTCATATCCCATCGCCATCGATGGACACAGTGTCTGCTACGCCAGGGACCCCCAGGTTTTTTGGGGGTCACGATCGATCGGAAATCTCTGCTGGAGTCCCCATGTTGGCCACTCTAAAGAAGCGCCTAACGGCCATCGCAACAACTTTTCAAGTTCCTCGGAGGCAAAACGTGGGGCACATCAGTGCACGCGATGTTGCATTTGTACAAACGCTGTTTCTGGGGTACCTGCGGTAATAGCTTGCCGGTTCTGGACGAACGCTTGCAAAAGCAGTATACGCACAATAGAAACGCCCAGGGCCAGGCACTCAGAGTTTGTCTTGGATTACCAACGCTGTACATCAACAGCGGAAACCATCGCAATCGCCAAAAGATCATCCGACCACAGTGCACATTACTTTGGAGGTGCTTAGAGCTCATATTAGACACCTTGCTCGCGCCCCTGCCACCACCTAGCTTCGCTTCCAGAAGATCGAACCGAGTGCCTCTTCTGTAAGAGAGTATTGACTTTCCGTGAGTGCCTTCCAACAGTCTACACGCCTCCGGAACGGATACTAACACCTCCTTGGTGCTTGGGACGACCACAACTGCGCTTGACAGTGCCGGGATTCCCAAGAAGGCGGAGCTCTCGGCGCCAGCTTTAAAGCAGATTGATTCTACTCATGCGACACGAATACAAGATCATGTCAAACTTTACACGGATGGCTCGACAACTGTTGGAGGATCTGCAGGAGCTGTGATCTTCCCAGCAAGAGCCCGAAACCAGCCAGTTCAGAACGTCACACAAGACTACATCGACAGCCGTGGAGCTCGCGGCACTCCGCAGCGCACTCCGCAAGGATTGATCGAGAGAACACCACAAAATGGAGCATTTTTACTGATTCGAAACCAGCTCTTCAATGTCTACACAATACTCTACGTCGTGGGCCTCAAGACCAATTGGCGCTCGAAATACGACAACTGTACCATCACCTAATAGACGAAGGACACGACATATCTTTTCAGTGGTTACCAGGCCATTGCGGCATCATCGGTAACGAGCATGCCGACGATGCAGCTAAGAATGCTCACGAAAATGGAGTGATGGAACCTATTCCACTATCAAGAAGCGACGCAGCAGCAAAGATTAATACGCTTGCGCAGGATGTCGCAAGGTCTATGCGGAATACGCCCGGTTTTCTCCACACCCGCCTTCACCGCCTGGACCCATGCCTACGACTTACTATTCCATCTGGCCTACCCCGATCCGAGACGACCCTTCTCTGCCGCATGTGGCTTGGGTGTCTTTCACGAACGCCTTTGCCTGCCGCATCGGAATGAGAGACAGCGCTGCATGCGACCATTGCGACAATGACGAAACAATTGAACATATTTTATGTCAGTGCCCCCAGTACAGCTCTCAGCGACAGTCCCTCTCAGCAGTGTTTGCTCGCCTCGACGACCAGCCACTTTCTGAGCAGTCAATCTTGGAATGTCGGAAAGATCGAGCTTCACGCCAGAAAGCAACGAAGGCGCTGATGAAGTTTCTGCGAGCGACCCGCCTCGTTGAACGATTGTGACACTACTGTGTGCGCGTGTGTGTGTGTTATGTTTTGTGCTTCTCTTCCTCCCTTTCCATTTCTTTTTTCTTACTTTTCTGTCTCCCCTTACCCCTTCCCCAGTGCAGGGTAGCAAACCGGATATGTTTTCTGGTTAACCTCCCTGCCTTTCCGCATTAAATTTTCTCTCTCTCTCTCTACTCTTCAAGTAATGCAGTACAGATTGAACTAGTCCTAGGTTTTTGTTAGCGTTTATAAGTCGCGACTGCAGGTCACAGCGTAAGATACGGTAAAAAAAAATTTGTTTCAACAATCTGCAATAACTGAACGTGCCAATTAAGTAAATCTTATTACTGCGTCTAACACGGATTACTGCAACCTGCGCAATAATGACACGACACAGCATCCCCAATGATCAGAATTGGCAAACGCGCTATTATCGGCATCACCGGAACGTGCAACAAACTCTTACGCTTTTGGCTACACAGCAAACTTCTTTCCGCGTACATACAATACATTAATAAAAAAATCAAGCGGTCATGCAATGCTTACAGGATATAAAACGGAAAACACAGAAACAGCTTTTCAAT